>OZ026623.1:25764639-25838639 GCA_964020975.1 Hermodice carunculata
TTAACTAAGTACATTCGATTTTTCATAGGATGCTCCCTTTTCTGTGGATAAGGCAGCTGGGGGATGCACTTTCCATTTTTCATTCTCTCACAAATAAGGTCTAGTAACGGGTTTTGTTTAATGGATGGCAGAGCTATGGCTAGCTATAATGATCAAAAGCACTGCTGTTGCTGCAGGGAGTCAGTCAGAAGGGTCAGCATAACCCCTGTAGCATTTGCAAGGCTTGAACCAAAAGTATTCTGGCAGGAGACAGTCAAAGTGGATGCAATGACCAAGCAAAAGAAGAAGAAGAAGAAGAAGAAGAAGAAGAAGAAGAAGAAGAAGAAGAGAAGAGGAAGAGGAAGAGGAAGAGGAAGAGGAAGAGGAAGAGGAAGAGGAAGAGGAAGAGGAAGAGGAAGAGGAAGAGGAAGAGGAAGAGGAAGAGGAAGAGGAAGAGGAAGAGGAAGAGGAAGAGGAAGAGGAAGAGGAAGAGGAAGAGGAAGAGGAAGAGGAAGAGGAAGAGGAAGAAGAAGAAGAAGAAGAGGAAGAGGAAGAGGAAGAAGAAAAATAAAGAAAATATACTCTCTGGTGTTTTCCCCATCTCCCTGTCACCATTATCCTCCCGCCCTGTTGCCACCTCTCAGATCATAGCCTCAAGGGGCACTTCTTGTTCTCCATCAGAGTTTTCACAAAGGGCTAAATATTGCTACATTTTCTTTTCAATTCTTTAGTGATTGGAAAGAAGACTGTCAAGTTTACCAGAAGTGTAAATCATTGTAGCCACAGAGCCCCTCTCCCCATCCAAACATCTACTTTACAGCCTGTGGATACCAGCATTGATGGACCACCTTCCATGTCAGCCTCCTGTGGATAAGGAGTCATTCGCTAAGCCCAACCACACCAGGTCTTTTTTGCTTTTGATCTGGAGAAGCAGGGTATCATTGACATATATATCTAAGCTCCACCTTTACCAGGCCAGCAAAATCCTTACAGGCATACAGCAGCATGGGCACAATCAATCACATTTCCTCTCCCCCATACCCTCTGATTAGGAAGAGTCAAAGGAGAGGAAGACTTCTATGTATGTACTGTTTTTCTACACACAAAATCCAAGTTCTTCTTCCAGCAGTATCACCTACATCAGACTGTCTGCCATAGAACATCAATGGGGGAGAAGGTAAAGGCGATGCTAAGAGAGTCAGGACTACTGTGCGCTATGGTTGAACCTGCAAAAACAATGTTTTAATGAACTTGTTTAATCTACCAATCAATTTTACCAGTCATTACCAGTCACAACTTGACAATTATATTGCACTTTAGTTCTTACAGCTTGACACACACATACACACACACACACACACACACACACACACACACACACATATACACACACACACACACACACACACACACACACACACACACACACACAAACCCCTCCCGGCTGATCACAGTCTGCTGCTGTCCATATTCAGTTAAGAATGGTATGCTGCTGTTGAGTTCATTATTGACTGATAAAACCATTTGGCTAAAATGGTTAGGAGGCTTAAAGTGCTTGTCATAGGCATGGTCATTTCCAAAGGCAATAGGATTGATAATGTTATGCCCTTTGTTGATTATTTTCATCATGTTCTATGACGTTGATAATGCCCAATACAACATCACTGAAAGACTTGTGAAGCCTCTTGACATGAGACCTTTTCGCTGTGGTGCTTCCACAGGTTTTTTTCTTGTGAACAATATATTCAATGATATACTATTAATAAGCAATGGTCAACATCTTTTTGAATGCACAAAGGTGAACAAGGCGTAATGGATATCAAACACTACTATGTTATCTGTGATTCTCTGTACATTAAAAATGTTGTTGAAGCGCAAGTTTACTCACCAGACAAGAATGTGAATGGGGCGATGTAAAAGTAGGTACATTTTAAAACCCTTTTCCCTGATAACACATTATCTGACCTGACAAATATCTAACAAAATTTAATTCGACACGCAGGTTCCCAGCACGTTATAAAAATGCGTAGTTTCGCCCAGTGAGTATGTTGCTGGCCGATGTCTTTATTTGGTAGAACTCATTGATTCATGTAAAAAACGTACAAGGCCGAGACACTGTGATGGGATGTACTTGATCCAAGTCCTGGTCTACCAAGTAAACATGAAGTATAAACCCTATAATGAGATGCACAACTATATGAGATCTGTTCTGCTTAGTGAACCTGAGGTATCGAACTTTTTTATGGAGTGCACACGATCCGAAAACCTGGTCTTCCAAGTATACGTGAAGTATCAAACCCCATGATCAGGATGTAAAAAATCCCAGACCTGGTTTGCTGAGTGAACATGTTGTATCAAAGGATGTGAGTGGACCCCACTCTATCAAAAAGCATTTGGCATTTTCAGGACCGGGGTAACAAGCGATATACTCATGATACAACCAAGTGAAACCTCAAAGGTATGCATATGCTTCAGCCACTGGCAAATCTCTGCCTGTCTCTCTGTATATACATATATATATATATATATATATATATATATATATATATATATATATATATATATATATATATATATATATATATATACATATATATATATATATTTATACATATATATTTATATATATATGTATGTATATATATGAATGATGTCAGAAAGAAACTATGCACTGCAATAGGAGTAAGGAGGACTTGAATTTCAATTCTGTTTGAGCTTTAGTGAGCATATTTGGGTCGAGGTTACCTTAAGTTTTTTTGAGAAACCTGTGCAATAGTACAATTCTATACATTATATTTGTATCAATCCCCATTAACAATTGTGCTATTTTTATCGTTTTTTATTGAAATGAAGGTAGTGATAGTGTAAGTAGTTGGTGGAGATTGACCTACACTCTATTTGCATACACTACAGCGTGGGTCAGGAAGTCTCAAATTCACTGATAAGCACTCGAACTTCAATGGAAAACCACACCAGTGTCACCCTTTAAACCCCTGCAAATTAGGTATTGCATGTCTTAAAAGCAAAATGGGGAGCTTTGCGAATCAATAAGACGTGAACTTTTGGCTAATGTGCTCATATTCACCAAACATTGAGCAAAATATCATTAACTAAAGAATCCGTCATGAGTTTAATCAGTTTGACTAGAGTCCATCTAGTCTCAGGAAAATCTTTGTGTTTTTTGATACGGTAAAAGATCCCCCCCGCCCACGGGCCATTATGATAAAAAGAAAGATAAAAGTCTGCTTTCCTGTGACTACAGATATCGAGAGTATAGCATTGGCTGGCAGTTGTAGACAATGTTCGTGGCAGTAATTGTTGGATTTTTTTTTTGGGGGGGGGGGGGGGGGTCCACGAGGCTCGCAGAGAAAAAATCGAGGAGTGCCACAACGAAATTGAAACAAGCTATATTTCATATGGATTCGTTTGTCAGGAATGCAGTTTCGACATATCTGGGAACCAAAATTAGCCTTTTACGCTGTATTGAATATGTGACAACTTCACTCAGTCTCATTAAATATAGAACAACAGGAAGCCCTAAACAGCTGATCAATTTAAATACGTGCACTGAAAGCATGCAATGATCCACTGCCACAGTGATGACACATGTCAGATAACAATAAATGCATACATGTCAAGTTTTATAAGCAAAATTGGTATTTTTGTGAAATAGGTTCCTCACTAGGGGACATGTAAATTGAGTAAAATGTAAGCTTATGGCTTTATTACAATAGGCATATGCCTCAAAGCCCAACATTGCCGTCAAAAAGATGCAGTAAATTTTATGGAACGAGAAAATTAACACAAAAGTCTTCACCTGCTTAAAACCGTATAGATACCTTTTGGAATATATTTATAGCATTTTGTGCACCATGGTGGTTAACAAAAAAATGACTTGCAGGTCAAGGCCGATACCTAGGGTTTATAGATCACCTTGGCAAAGCAACGGTTTTAGGCCTACTCATATGACAAATGACTGTCCGATGGTTGTTGATTGTGAGAGACCCAATAGTGCATTCATGAAACAGTTCAGCTAGGGTACGATGCAAATATGATTGTTGCTTTAAGTTTGAGCTTGTTACTTGGAAAAATGGAGTGTACCCAAACTGGCTGGAGTTGATGAATTGATCTCCTCGACTCATGTTAAGAATTCTAAATATACCTTGATGCTTGAGGTAAAAAAAAAAAAAAACATGTGAAGTGCTTTCAAATGACACGTGTCTCTGATTTCCTTTGTGTACTTAAGCTTTCTTAACCCCCCTCCCCCCAAAAAATCATCCTATAAAACTTGCACAAATCCAGGCCTGAAAATTGAAAGATTAGTTTCATTTTGATTAGGTCCGGAATCTAATGATTTTGACTAAGTGTAATAGGTAAAAGGGGAACTAATTAAAAAAATCATACAAAGCTAGGACTGCTGAATATGGGACGTTCAATTTTATTGTGATTTGGACCAGACTCATGCTCTTAAAGATTGTTGGTAAAAATACAGATAGTAGGCCTATCCGATATGGAAGATGTGATGTAACAAAGCAAACTGATCTGGTCAAGCTCTTTTTCTATCGCTGACTGAGAAGCAAGTAAAAATTTCTTGTCACATGAATTAATCAAACAAAGAACCCATCACATCTGGTGGCACCGATTCCATTTCATGAAATGGTTTTTGAACAAAAGCTCCATTGCACAAAAATTCCTTTCTGAACATTTCAAACTTGCCCAAAAATTGCATTATATTCTTCACGATGCCCTTGTCACCAATGACCTAAATTATTTGTCTGACAGCGATGATTCTAGCGATGATTTGAGCCAAAATGTACACACCATGTGCATTCCCACTTTCATGAACAAACGAATGTTTAAACATATCGTCTGACACATACTGCATATAGAGTGGGACCCCAGACCATTTATTCATACGAGAGAGGGCAAAAGCTTCGACATCATAAATATGAGGACTGACCCTCATACATTTAATTTCTACATTGCTGCCTGGGAGCACCTGGGGTGTAAACCATTAAATACCCCATAGCAGGGGGTGAAAAATGAAATTTATTCATGCGACAAGCCGCAAGGCTGAAAATAATTCAAAATTGACCAGAGAAGCCTCCTGACTAATAAATGGAAAACGACAGAAATTTTGGGTGGGGCTTTGCCTCCGACAGCAAGCCCCACCCCCCAGGGCTGAAATAACATTTATTCATGTGACAAGCGGCAAGGCTGAAAATGGTCTAAAAAGTCCCCAGTAGTCCCCTTTACACTAAATGTGCAGCAACAGCAATTTTGGGAGGGGCCCTACCCCTGACAGGAACCATACCCCACCCCCAGGGAAAAGGAGCACTTATTTATGCGAAGGGTGGCAAGGTTACAACTGGTTTCAAAGTGTCCGCAGTAGTCCCATGTACACTAAATATGCAGCAACAGCAATTTTGGGAGGGGCCCTACCCCTAACAGCAACCCCCTCCACACACACTCAGCGAAAATTGACATTTATTCATGGGAAAAGTGGCAAGGCTGCAAATGGGCTCAAAATGTTGCTAGTAGTCCCCTGTACATTAAATATGCAGCAACAGCAATTTTGGGAGCTGCCCTCCCCCTCACAGCAACCACCCCCACCCCCGGCAGAGAAGTGACATTTATTTATTTGAAAAGTGACAAGGCTGAAAATTGTTCCAAATTGTTTCCAGTGGTCCCCCGTATGCTAAATACACAGCAGCAGCAATTTTGGTAGGGACCCTTTGCTGACAGCAACCCTCCCCTTTCCCAAGGGAAAAGGACATTTATTAATGTGAAAAGTGGCAAGGCTGCATATGGTTTTAAAATGTCCCCAGAAGTCCCCTGTACATCAAATATGCAGCAACAGCAATTTTGGGAGCCCCCCCCTACCCCCCCGAGCAACCATCCTCCTACCCCAGGAGAGAAGTGACATTTATTTATTTAAAAAGTGACAAGGCTGAAAATGGTTGCAAATTGTTTCCAGTGGCCCCCGTATACTAAACACACAGAAGCAGCGATTTTGGGAGGGACTCTATGCTGACAGCAACCTTCCCCTATTCCAAGGGAAAAAGACATTTATTCATGCGAAAAGTGGCAAGGCTGCATATGGTTTTAAAATGTCCCCAGAATTCCCCTGTACATTAAATATGCAGCAACAGCAATTTTGGGAGAGGCCCACCCCCAACCCTCAAAGCAACCATCTTCCTACCCCAGGAGGGAAGTGACATTTATTTATTTCGAAAGTGACAACGCTGAAAATGGTTCCAAATTGTTTTCAGTGGTCCCCTGTATACTAAATACACATCAGCGATTTTTGGAGGAGCCCTATGCTGACAGCAACCCCCTCACCCCCCCTCCCAAGAAAAGGTAATATTCACTTAAGTGAAAAGCAGAAAGGTTGATAATTGTCTCAAGGAGTTCTTTGTACAATGAATGGACAGTGACAGCAAGTTATGGTAAGAATAATGGCAAGTTTGATCATTGACAAAATGCAAGATAAAAGTCCAGCGTGTAAATTACTTTAATCATGTTGTTTGAATATAGTATCGTGTACTTTTATACATGTACACTACACGTAAATGTCATCTTGAAAATACAATTCAGTTCAAGAACACCCAAGAACATGCCTGTGGTAGATTATGAAAATATATTATTGAATAGCGGTCATTGTCAGATATCTTTGCCAACCTAATACTGAAGTTTCTCTTTACAGAGCGTACATATGTGGGCATCAATGTATTGTCAAATTATGTGCACAAGCAATTGTAACAAACTTGAGCACCTCTACACTTCTCCTCTGAGACATACTGGAAATGGATGAGTATGATATATAACTGGATTGCTACAATTGCTGTAAATTAAGCACATGTAGTCTTTGCAACTACAAACCTTTTGGCAACTTAAACAGCTAATTATTTGTTGTGGTTTTACCCAGCCGTGATCTGCAAAATTTTGTAGGGAAAAAATTCCTTTTCCCCTAGTATTTAGGGTGACCCAAAATTGATTAATATTTTGCAATGAGGGACTTACTGTATTCTTTTTCATAATAAGCTACCATGCAAATGGGGAGAGTACTAGCGCCAGGACCCAAGTACTGTTTTTGCGGAAATGTGGAATTTGACATTCCTACTAAATTTAAGACATCCGAGGCTCCTAATTCTATTTGAGAGTATGTGCTACTATTATAATGAATATGATTTGTAAACTGTGCGTGAAAATATAAAATCTCACTCCACACACACACACACACACACACACACAAAACCCTCCCGGCTGATCACAGTCTGCTGCTGTCCATATTCAGTTAAGAATGGTATGCTGCTGTTGTGTTCATTGTTGACTGATAAAACCATTTGGCTAAGATGGTTAGGAGGCTTAAAGTGCTTGTCATAGGCATGGTCATTTCCAAAGGCAATAGGATTGATAATGTTATGCCCTTTGTTGATTATTTTCATCATGTTCTATGACATTGATAATGCCCAATAAAACATCACTAAAAGACTTGTGAAGCCTCTTGACATGAGACCTTTTCACTGTGGTGCTTCCACAGGTTTTTTTCTTGTGAACAATATACTCAATGGTATGCTATTAAGAAGAGATGGTTAACATCTTTTGAATGCAAAAACACGAACAAGGCGTAATGGATATCAAAAGCTGCTATGTTATCTGTGATTCTCTGTACATTAAAAATGTTTTTGAAGCGCAAGTTTACTCACCAAACAAGAATGTGAATGGGGCGATGTAAAAGTAGGTACATTTTAAAACCCTTTTCCCTGATAACACATTATCTGACCTGACAAATATCTGACAAAATTTAATTCGACACGCAGGTTCCCAGCACGTTATAAAAATGCGTAGTTTCGCCCAGTGAGTATGTTGCTGGCCGATGTCTTTATTTGGTAGAACTCCCTGATTCATGTAAAAACCGTACAAGGCCGAGACACTGTGATGGGATGTACTTGATCCAAGTCCTGGTCTACCAAGTAAACATGAAGTATAAACCCTATAATGAGATGCACAACTATATGAGATCTGTTCTGCTTAGTGAACCTGAGGTATCGGACTTTTTTATGGACTGCACACGATCCGGAAACCTGGTTTTCCAAGTATACGTGAAGTATCAAACCCCATGATCAGGATGTAAAAAATCCCAGACCTGGTTTGCTGAGTGAACATGTTGTATCAAAGGATGTGAGTGGACCCCACTCTATCAAAAAGCATTTGGCATATCAAGACCAAGGTAACAAGCGATATAGTCATGATACACCCAAGTGAAACCTCAAAGGTATGCATTTGCTTCAGCCACTGGCAAATCTCTGCCTGTCTCTCTGTATATATATGTATGTATGTATGTATGTATGTATGTATGTATGTATGTATGTATGTATGTATGCATATGAATGATGTCAGTCGCACTAAAGAAACTATGCACTGCAATAGGAGTAAGGAGGACTTGAAAATCAATTCTGTTTGAGCTTAAGTGAGCATATTTGGGTCGAGGTTACCTTAAGTTTTTTGGAGAAACATGTGCAATAGTACATTTCTATTCATTACATTAGTATGAATCCCCATTAATAATTGTGCTATTTTTATCATTTTTTATTGAAATGAAGGTAGTGATAGTGTAAGTAGTTGGTGGAGATTGACCTACACTCTATTTGCATACACTACAGCGTGGGTCAGGAAGTCTCAAATTCACTGATAAGCACTCGAACATCAATGGAAAACCACACCAGTGTCACCCTTTAAACCCCTGCAAATTAGGTATTGCATGTCTTAAAAGCAAAATGGGGAGATTTGCAAATCAATTAGACATGAACTTTTGGATAATGTGCTCATATTCACCAAACATTGAGCAAAATATCAAGAACTAAAGAATCCGTCATCAGTTTAATCAGTTTGACTAGAGTCCATCTAGTCTCAGGAAAATCTTTGTGTTTTTTGATACGGTAAAAGATCCCCCCCCCCGCCCACGGGCCATTAGGATAAAAAGAAAGATAAAAGTCTGCTTTCCTGTGACTACAGATATAGAGAATAGAACATTGGCTGCCAGTTGTAGACAATGTTCGTGGCAGTAATTGTTGGATTTTTTTTGGTTTTTTTTTTTTTTGGGGGGGGGGTTCCACGAGGCTGGCAGAAAAAAAACCGAGGAGTGCCACAACGAAATTGAAACAAGCTATATTTCATATGGATTCGTTTGTCGGGAATGCATTTTCGACATATGTGGGAACCAAAATTAGCCTTTTACGCTGTATTGAATATGTGACAACTTCACTCAGTCTCATTAAATATAGAACAACAGGAAGCCCTAAACAGCTGATCAATTTAAATACGTGCACTGAAAGCATGCAATGATCCACTGCCACAGTGATGACACGTCAGAAAACAATAAATGCATACATGTCAAGTTTTATAAGCAAAATTGGTATTTTTGTGAAATAGGTTCCTCACTACGGGACACGTAAATTGAGTAAAATGTAAGCTTACGGCTTTATTACAATAGGCATATGCCTCAAAGCCCAACATTGCCGTCAAAAAGATGCAGTAAATTTTATGGAACGAGAAAATTAACACAAAAGTCTTCACCTGCTTAAAACCGTATAGATACCTTTTGGAATATATTTATAGCATTTTGTGCACCATGGTGGTTAACAAAAAAATGACTTGCAGGTCAAGGCCGATACCTAGGGTTTATAGATCACCTTGGCAAAGCAACGGTTTTAGGCCTACTCATATGACAAATGACTGTCCGATGGTTGTTGATTGTGAGAGACCCAATAGTGCATTCATGAAACAGTTCAGCTAGGGTACGATGCAAATATGATTGTTGCTTTAAATTTGTGCTTGTTACTTGGAAAAATGGAGTGTACCCAAACTGGCTGGAGTTGATGAATTGATCTCCTCGACTCATGTTAAGAATTCTAAATATACCTTGATGCTTGTGTTAAAAAAAAGCACTTGAAGTGCTTTCCAATGACACGTGTCTCTGATTTCCTTTGTGTACTTAAGCTTTCTTAACCCCCCTCCCCCCAAAAAATCATCCTATAAAACTTGCACAAATCCAGCCTGAAAATTGAAAGGTTAGTTTCATTTTGATTAGGTCCGGAATCTAATGATTTTGACTAAGTGTAATAGGTAAAATGGGAACTATTTTAAAAAATCATACAAAGCTAGGACTGCTGAATATGGGACGTTCAATTTTATTGTGATTTGGACCAGACTCACGCTCTTAAAGATTGTTGGTAAAAATACAGATAGTAGGCCTATCCGATATGGAAGATGTGATGTAACAAAGCAAACTGATCTGGTCAAGCTCTTTTTCTATCGCTGACTGAGAAGCAAGTAAAAATTTCTTGTCACATGAATTAATCAAACAAAGAACCCATCACATCTGGTGGCACCGATTCCATTTCATGAAATGGTTTTTGAACAAAGGCTCCATTGCACAAAAATTCCTTTCTGAACATTTCAAACTTGCCCAAAAATTGCATTATATTCTTCACGATGCCCTTGTCACCAATGACCTAAATTATTTGTCTGTCAGCGATGATTGTAGTGATGATTTGAGCCAAAATGTACACACCATGTGCATTCCCACTTTCATGAACAAACAAATATTTAAACATATCGTCTGACACATACTGCATATAGAGTGGGACCCCAGACCATTTATTCATACGAGAGAGGGCAAAAGTTTCGACATCATAAATATGAGGACTGACCCTCATACATTTGATTTCTACATTGCTGCCTGGGAGCACCTGGGGTGTAAACCCTTAAATACCCCATAGCAGGGGGTGAAAAATATAATTTATTCATGCGACAAGCCGCAAGGCTGAAAATAATTCAAAATTGACCAGAGAAGCCTCCTGACTAATAAATGGAAAACGACAGAAATTTTGGGTGGGGCTTTGCCTCCGACAGCAAGCCCCACCCCCCAGGGCTGAAATAACATTTATTCATGTGACAAGCGGCAAGGCTGAAAATGGTCTAAAAAAGGTCCCCAGTAGTCCCCTCTATACTAAATTTGCAGCAACAGCAATTTTGGGAGGGGCCCTACCCCTGACATGAACCATACCCCACCCCCAGGGAAAAAAGGCACTTATTTATGCGAAAGGTTGCAAGGTTACAACTGGTTTCAAAGTGTCCACAGTAGTCTCATGTACACTAAATATGCAGCAACAGCAATTTTGGGAGGGGCCCTTCCCCTAACAGCAACCCCCTCCACACACACACTCAGCGAAAATTGACATTTATTCATGGGAAAAGTGGCAAGGCTGCAAATGGGCTCAAAATGTTGCTAGTAGTCCCCTGTACATTAAATATGCAACAACAGCAATTTTGGGAGCTGCCCTCCCCCTCACAGCAACCACCCCCACCCCCCGGCAGAGAAGTGACATTTATTTATTTGAAAAGTGACAAGGCTGAAAATTGTTCCAAATTGTTTCCAGTGGTCCCCCGTATGCTAAATACACAGCAGCAGCGATTTTGGTAGGGACCCTTTGCTGACAGCAACCCTCCCCTTTCCCAAGGGAAAAGGACATTTATTAATGTGAAAAGTGGCAAGGCTGCATATGGTTTTAAAATGTCCCCAGAAGTCCCCTGTACATCAAATATGCAGCAACAGCAATTTTGGGAGCCCCCCCCCCCCCGAGCAACCATCCTCCTACCCCAGGAGAGAAGTGACATTTATTTATTTAAAAAGTGACAAGGCTGAAAATAGTTGCAAATTGTTCCCAGTGGCCCCCGTATACTAAACACACAGAAGCAGTGATTTTGGGAGGGACTCTATGCTGACAGCAACCTTCCCCTATTCCAAGGGAAAAAGACATTTATTCATGCGAAAAGTGGCAAGGCTGCATATGGTTTTAAAATGTCCCCAGAATTCCCCTGTACATTAAATATGCAGCAACAGCAATTTTGGGAGAGGCCCACCCCTCAACCCTCAAAGCAACCATCTTCCTACCCCAGGAGAGAAGTGACATTTATTCATTTCGAAAGTGACAACGCTGAAAATGGTTCCAAATTGTTTTCAGTGGTCCCCTGCATACTAAATACACAGCACCGATTTTTGGAGGAACCCTATGCTGACAGCAACCCCCTCAACCCCCCTCCCAAGAAAAGGTAATGTTCACTTAAGTGAAAAGCAGAAAGGTTGATAATTGTCTCAAGGAGTTCTTTGTACAATGAATGGACAGTGACAGCAAGTTATGGTAAGAATAATGGCAAGTTTGATCATTGACAAAATGCAAGATAAAAGTCCAGTGTGTAAATTACTTTAATCATGTTATTTAAATATAGTATCGTGTACTTTTATACATGTACACTACACGTAAATGTCATCTTGAAAATACAATTCAGTTCAAGAACACCCAAGAACATGCCTGTGGTAGATTATGAAAATATATTATTAAATAGCGGTCATTGTCAGATATCTTTGCCAACCTAATACTGAAATTTCTCTTTACAGAGCGTACACATGTAGGCATCAATGTATTGTCAAATTATGTGCACCAGCAATTGTAACAAACTGGAGCACCTCTACACTTCTCCTCTGAGACATACTGGAAATGGATGAGTATGATATATAACTGGATTGCTACAATTGCTGTAAATTAAGCACATCTAATTATTTGTTGTGGTCTTACCCAGCCGTGATCTGCAAAATTTTGTAGGGAAAAAATTCCTTTTCCCCTAGTATTTAGGGTGACTCAAAATTGATTAATATTTTGCAATGAGGGACTTACTGTATTCTTTTTCATAATAAGCTACCATGCAAATGGGGAGAGTACTAGCGCCAGGACCCAAGTACTGTTTTTGCGGGAATGTGGAATATAACATTCCTACTAAATTTAAGACATCCAAGGCTCCTAATTCTATTTGAGAGTATGTGCTACTATTATAATGAATATGATTTGTAAACTGTGCGTGAAAATATAAAATCTCGCTCCACACACACACACACACACTCATATATAATATGTATGTGTGTGTGTGTATGTGTGTGTCTTACATATTTGCCTGTATTTAAAATTCAATAGGAAGAAAGGGAATTAAATGCTACTTTAATGTCTGTAGCACTGATATCAGATACCAGTTTAAAACCACTTCATTAGACTAGCCACGTGCCTATAACCATCATTAACCATATTTTAGCTCTGATCATTAAAACTACATCTATTGTGGATTGTTTGTCATTTTATTGCACACAGATACACTCACAGGATTAAACTGGTGCAAGTATACTGGACCATAGGGTCACCTTCAATATTACAAAATAAACCAGGCTCATATTTAAAATGTGTGTGTCGACACACACTTTTCTTTCTTTCTTTCTTTCTTTCTTTATTAACCTGCAATTTTTTTCTCTCTTTCATTCTATCTTTCTTTCTTTTTTATTTTCTTTTTTTCCCTTCTTTCTTTCTTCTTCTTTACCAGCAAATATGTCCAACGCTGTACTCGGACACTATTATACATATATAGAAGCTAGAAACTTGGCATAATTGTACCTCCATACACGGAGTTTGAACGTTTTATACAGAGGAATGAAGATGATTAAAACTATGCAAATTAGGGGCATTTGAAAATCTAAATCTTGAATATCGTCAAAAGTATAATAGATAGAGATGTCACTCGAATTTCTGTATAGGGTAATTGTGTATTGCGCATCTAATGAATTTAAAACAAAAGTTGTAGCAATTTAAATTATGCTAATTAGCAGCATTGAAAATTTTAAAACTTGAATATCTTCAAAACTATTATTGAAAGAAATGTCGTTTTAACTTCTACTAGGGTGTTATTGATCATTGCGCATCTAATGAACCTAAAGCAAAAGTTGTAGCAATTTAAATTATGCTAATTAGCAATAGTTGAAATTTCCATCTTGAGTATCTTCAACACTTTTATTGATAGAGATGTCATTGTGTGCCTAAAGAATTAAAAATAAAAGTTGTAGCAATTTAAATTATGCTTAAAAGCACCATTAGAAAATTTTTAAAATTTTTTAATTTTCAATAACTTCAAAGTTATGATAGATAGAGATGTCATTCCAACCTCTACTCCTGTGTTACGGAATAGTTGTACATTGTTATACCAATATGCTTTGCAGACACACACACTGATTTGCTATGCAGCAGATCATCTTTCCTAGTTTGATCCATGCATTTTCTTTGATTGCCACATGCATATATAACAGGGCACATATGATAGTTGCATTCTGAGATGTAGGTAAAATATGTCTTGACATTTTGGTGTGTTATACTTAAAACCTAGGCTGAATGAAAACAAACACGCAGATAAAATTAAGAAAATACTTACCATGGCAAGAAGATCTCCTTGGGGTATCAGACATTTGATATGCCGTAGAGTAGAATATAGGTCCAAATAAGGTCCACTATAAGGACCCTGTTACAACTGAAATAACTAACATATCTTTGGGAAACAAGGTTTAAAGGTCCCTGGGGTTTCAGCAGAGGGCACGTACTGCAGAATATGTGGGCTAGTGGACCTATTATGTTCTTTATTGTCATCACCATCCATACTCAATCAAAGCTACATGTAACTTGATACTCTAAGACTTGTATAAATGAGAAATTTTTGCATTAATACCAGGGTAACGATCGATATGTGCAGAAAGAGAAAATTTTTAAAACAATGTCCATTGTATAAATATGAATATTGTAATTCAATTGGAAATGCATATATAGATCCAGCACACACACACACACACACACACACACACACACACACACACACACACACATATATAATATATATATATATATATATTAGGGAGTGTTGCTGTCAGGAGTAAAACCCCAAATAAAAATGCTGTCTTCATGTGTTTGGTGTTCAGGAAACATTTGGTAACAATTTGAGACCATTTTGAGCCTTGCCGTACTTCACATGAATAAATGCTATTTTCACCCTCGGGGTGGGGGTGGGGGTGGGGTTGCTGTCAAGAGCAAAGCCCCTCATAAAGTTTCTGTCTTCATATGTGTGGTATTCAGGGGACATTTGGGAACAATTTGACACCATTTTGACCCTTGCCATTCTTCACATGAATAAATGCCATTTTCAACCCTGGGGTGCGAGATGGTTGCTGTCGGGGGCAGAGCCCCACATGAAGTTGCTGTTATTGTGCATTGTTGTTCAGAGGACCCGTGGGGACAATTTGAGACCATTTCCAGTCTTGCCGCCATTTGCAAGAATAAATGTTTCTTTGCGGGGGGGGGGGGGGCTTGCTTCCGAGGTCGATGGCCCATGCAAAATTGCTGCTGTTGTTCATTTATGGTCGGGGGAACCCTATAGATGATTTGAGGCTATTTCTAGCATTGCCGGTGTTTACATAAATAAATACCATTATTAACCCCCATATTATGTGGCATTTAAGGGTTGAAGCCCCAACTGCACCCCGGCAGCAATTACAATATTTGATATTTGAGGGCCAAACTATATATTCATGATGTCAAACATTTTGCCATCTTTCGCATGAATAAACGGTCTAGGCTCCTGGTATAATATCATAAAAGCATCGAAAGTAGTTCGTATTTGGGCGGCCAATTTATTCAGAAAAATAATGGCACAAGGTTGTGTTTACTAGTTTTTATTTGTATAGTATAACGCAGGAATTGCTTCAAGAAATACGATCACTGGCAAGAAACAGCAGTTTCACAATGGTAACATCCATTTTTATTGTTAGAAACCAGTACTCTTTTTAAAGTACACACAACCCTAGTTACGATCGTAGTAAGTCATTGAATATGCAAGAGAAAAGTAGGCCATGCCCATCAAGTAGCTAACCAATGAGAGCGGAGTTGTAACAACGAGGAAAGTTATCTGCAACTGGTTGTAGATAGAAATGGTAAACATAGCTGGAGATAAGCGCTAGTTATGTGAAAAAATTATGAATACATTTACATGTTAAACATTATTAATAACACTAGGTTCATAAGGTCTATATGATTACATTGTACTTTGTCAGTCAAACTGCAAGCTTGTACCTAGATCTTCAATAGGGTTCTACTTGCTTTGCATATTTAGTCTTTCCTTTGTCTTTCCTTCTTTACTTCCCACCGTCCTTGTGATATGTTGTCCTTTTGTGGTGTTGCAGATTCTTCCTCAGTGGTGCTTCTTATGCTGGTTCTTCAGGCAACCACAGACTCTGCCCCTAAGACTGATTCAAATTGTTTTTTTCCAGTCATCATCTTTCACAACTCTTGCCTGGACTCCAGGGCGTTGGGCATCCATCCCCATTAGTTCATCAACTGACGAGTTGAAAGTCACACAAAACACTGCTGGCACCTCCATGCAGCAAGTTGTGGTTTGCACCATTACTTAGTCCACCTGTTGTGGTGGTGCTTTGAGTGCCTATGTGCACTATTGAGTTACTAAGGCCCTCATCCTAGTCTTTATAACTAACCACCATTATCTCATGGAATTCTGGGAAATTGGCAAGAGCGCTCTTGTTCAAGGCAGTATGGATGTGTGTTCCCACATGCCCCATGATTCAATAAGCTATACCTTCGTCTACAAAAGCTGTTCCTGAGATGTCAAATAGGAAGCTCCTACATGGGCCCATGAGGCGTTTGCTTTTATATGCTGTTTGGTTTGACTATCGAGGTTAAATTGGTCACGTTTGGACAATTGCTCTTCAATATTGAGTATACCAGTTGGTTTGGCTGGCTCAAATATATCCATTTGTGGTTTTATGCAATCCAGCTGGAAAGCTAGTTAAGTGCAGCTTAGCATCCTCAATCAGCGTTAGATCAAAGTGTGGCTGATTAACGGGTCGTCTGCCCATTATATTCACCACTTGAGCTTTCTTCACTACTTGCCTTTTCGCAACACAAATGGCCGACTGTCTGGACGATATTAGCGAGGGTTGAAAAATTAACGCCTAAGAACTTGTTTGCAAGAACCTCTTTTTACATACCCTGTTACCTCTTCTTGGCCCATGTGGTTATTTGTGAGCCAAAAGTTTGCCTTGGTGGCGATCAGCACTGTGGTTACCATCTCCATATTGTAAATAGTGATGACGTTTTTGATAGCCGGGCTATTCATTGTACTGGTGAGTAGAGGGTCCCTGGTGTCTATAAATCTCACACTGCTATCTCTATTTTTTACTAGACCAAGGCCTATTACCGCCACAGTCGAGTTGACTGTGAATGATCTCTCTGCATTCGATCTTGTGAATGCTGTGCATGCTGAACTGCCACTAGCGTCTTTGTCTTATCTACCTTGGCCTCCTGTTCAGGACTGATGACGGCTGGGAGTTTTCTATTTTTATCTAACTCTGGGTATACCGCAGCTTCAATCCTGGCTTCCACAAGGCCATTGGGAGCCGGGAGAACTGATATTTGTGCTGACATTGTATGATGCATTCACTACATAAGATAACTATAAGCAAACCAGCAAACAATTTGTTGGCAGAAAAAAGTGAAAGTGAAAAACTGATATCCGATCAATCGTTGCTAGCATGACAATACGACACCATGATATACTTCAAGACGTTGTAACCCATGTGCATCTCAGGGAAATCTGGTGATCCATCTGGTTTTTGATTGTGAACTGTGAAAGAGCAATACATGGCCCACCCTTCTAAAACCTCAGAATACTAAGTGCACTTATATGGTGTCAAAATTTATGCTGTGTTCCAACTGCTCCATTGGTGACTTGGAATATTGGATTAAGTATTCATTGGTGATTGGGAGAAATCACGCCCTTTTCCAGGCTCCTGTGGCTGTTAAAACCTATGGCGTGATTTGTTATTAAAATGAGAACCCTAGGCAATAGATGGAAATGCATGAAAATAAGATTTTGAGGTAAATTTATAACACCATGTGAAATATCAACCAATTTTACATGAAACAGGTTTTCAGAAGTTACCTTGATTAAAATTTTATATTTAATGGTCGTTTTAAAGCCATACTATCGATTTGATAAAAAATCTGGCGTGCTTGTAAAATTGACTCGCTGATTGTCAATCATTGTAGCAATATTCCAATCAGCTGAATAAAATGACAACAGCAGCATGTGTGTTTACTCAAACAACCTGGTTGTCTTACAGACGGGATTTATAAAGTGGTCTTCATTTCCATATAGCTTCCTTAGGTAATGATGGCAAGCATTATCAGAGATCTTGACACATGTCCGTACTTCATCCCATCATTCAATACAACAGTAGATTCCATTGTATCAAGAGCAGGTTGGAGGAATCCCAGATGGTAGTCATTACCATAAATTTCGGATGTGCAGCAATAGGACCAGATCGTTATGCAAACAAGTCAGAGTGGAATACCGAGACCACAATAATGCGAGGGGGGGGGGGCAGTCTTAGGACTTCAAAATAAGAGCTGGAATACACTCGATTATCAAGCACAGCGGAGGACGCACATGCTACTTTGAGTCGCGGTACGATACAGTCTTTTCGCTCGGCCATAGTGGCGTAATAGTCTGCCCCCGCTTTCTTGTGGCAGATCCGTTTTGCATAGGCTATAGCTTATCTTAAACACTCAAATTTCAGAAAGACAAATTTACTGCTGATATTTTAGTTTCTTAGCATTTTGTACAAAACAAGAGCACCGTATCTTGGCTTGATGGAGTTAAAAGAGTTTCCCAGATGACGTAACGGCTCCTTTCACAAAAAAAGCTCCACGTTTTACAGTTTTAGGCTGAGACAACGCAAAGCTAAAGAAACTAATATTGTCATAAAAATAGTTGTTGAACCCCGTGTGGGTCCATTTCATGCAATAATGAATGTGTCATTCCGTAGGCCGTTTAAATGTGGAACAATCGTTTTCTTCTTTCCTGGGGCTCCAGGGTACCCATGTCATTGCATTTAATTTTGTTTTCCTTCCTACAACATATATTTCGACGGAACAAAATATTTTTTGCGTCTCTTTTGTGGCTCTATAAAACATTCCGATTTTTTTTTTTAATAGTACAGAAAAACATGATCCACATTCATTAATTCAAGACCCAACAATGACAGCAAAGAGATTCCAGACTTGCCAAATCATCAACATTTCTCTTTCAATTCCAATGTGAAGAAACAAATTTCACTCCTGACTTGAAACATGCAGTCACCCATAAAAGGCATCTGGTGGTTTTAAACCGGTCCTCTCAACCTTAGAAATATTCGTCATTAACTGCAGACACTAGTTCTCTTCCAAAATGTACAGGCCTAACCACCCAAAACACAAATTTCCTTACTTCTGCCAAAAATAGAAAGAGATCTGTTAGGCCTATCACCTTTTAGTTCTCCCGAATTGTCAGTCACCTAAGTTTACAACAAAACAGTAAAGTAGGCCTACATCGTTTTTGTGATATTTATGAATCTGGAACATTATAAACACACCCTACCTCCACTATAACTATGAGTCGGAGAACAAAGCCCACAACACAAGATAGCCAATGAAGTAATTTTCACAAAGTACAGAAAAACATGGGCCATATTCATTAATTCGAAACCCAACAATGACAGCAAAGAGATTCCAGACTAGGCAAAGCATCAACATTTCTCTTTCAATACAAATGTGAAGAAACAAATTTCACTCCCGACTTGAGACAGGCATGTCACCCATAAAAGACAACTGGTGGTTTAAAACCGTTCCTCTGAACCTTAGAAATATTCATCATTAAATGCAGACACTAGTTCTTTTCCAAAATGTATAGGCCTAACCACCCAAAACACACATTTCATTACTTCTGCCAAAAATAGAAAGAGATCTGTTAGGCCTATCACCTTTTAGTTCTCCCGAATTGTCAGTCAGCTAAGTTTACAGCAAAGGAGTAAAGTAGGCTTACATCGTTTTTGTGATATTTATGAATCTGGAACATTATAAAAACAACAAATTCTGCACAACAAAGCTTATGCCAAAATTTCCAGGAGCAGACAAGCTCTGTTCGTGTATTAGTACTCATTAAGTTTACATTTTGAGATGACAGGATAATGTTAAAATTATACGATAGATGGGAAGCTATGTACAGGCCTATTTTGCATCATGTAATACAGAGTAGTAGACTTCATCAACAGAAAAGGAAATAAGGAAAACATGTTCCATTCACCATGATGAATTGCATTTTACTTGAAACTCCTCATTGTTAGTGTACAAGAATGTAAAAGGTGTTATTTCGAAAACGAATAGAATGAAATGCACCAAGTATTTTCCTGCCTAAAGTGGAAAAAATGAGAGGTCCTACAAAATATAAAACGCCGTATGCATGTTAATTTTTCGTCACAAAGCACGGGCTTGACCCAAGACCATCAAGGGGGGTGTGCAGGTCACATCACTGTTATGGAGAAGGCCATATGTTCATTTCTCACAAAATTAGCGTTTTTTGAGAAATTTATGTTCACAAACGTCAAACTGGTATTCATCTAGTACTTCCCGAGCCATATATAAAGAAAAAGAATCTACCTTTAATAAGTATCCTTTTTTTCCCCAAAATATTAACAATATCCCGCTTGTCCCCACAGGTACAGGCCCGTATCTCGCCATATCCCGCCTAGCGATACTAGGCAATCCAGTATGCAGCTGTGGAGGGACATTAATATGCATATATCCTATTACCTGAGTGAAAGTATCAGCACATACAACACTTCTTCTGATGTATGCATTTTTTCCAAACATGTTTTTAAGCATTTATGAATATTTATTTATAAAGTCGCTCTTGTCTCGAGCCCCTGTACATTGATCTTGTAGTTCGCACAGGATTCGCTCTGGAGACATGAATTAATTAAATCTGAAGGCTGAGTAGCAAGACACCTCCTGCAGGGCTTCAGCCTGGCTCAGAAGACTGGTCAGTCAGGATGGTGGCCCTGCTTATGTAGCAGACCCGCAAAACTCGCCGTGCATTTAACTTGCCTCTGACTGGGGCCTGGATGGCATGAGCTATATCGTATGATACTAAGAGTCATCGTTTTTTATTAGAATATCCAATTACCACCGATGAAAAAACTGCGAGGGATACAAGGACACCTTTTGGCCAGTTCTCGCTCACAATGTCAACAACTGTCAGTTTCTTATGGGCTTAATTGACCTTTCTTTATCCACGGTAGAATTGACCAAACGCCGAAAAAATCGACAGCCTGGAAATGAATATGACAAAAAAAAAAAAAAAAAAAAAAAAAAAAAAAAAATACATGCATTCTCAGATAATATTGAAAGACAATCTAATTTTGTGGACTTTGAGAAATATACAGACAATATGCCTTTGTACTTGTTTTTCCTAATTTTGGCATCACCGGGTTGTACCATTATAAATCCGTAAAACATATAATCCCCAAAAGTTCTGAAAATAATGGCAATGCCAAATGGTAGTTAAATGAGTTGACCCAGGATCAAGCCAAACTGTTACCAAATTTGATGTTAACAGGTGCATTGGTTTTCCAGAAACAACAATTGAAAAGTGTAAGAATGCTAATTAAAAGAATACATTAAAACTCGGGGGGCAAGGTACGACTACAGCTTTGTCAGGAAGATGTGTGTACCTGTCTAATTTTTGCAGAAGCGTTTGATGGAACCGTTAAATATAATATCTTAACGAGTGTCCAGATATGATTACAAAATAAGTTGTGATATATATTTAGACATTATTGCCTCACCAACTCAGGTGCCATCCCGAAGGATGCCCGTTTGCAAATTTTACCTGAAGATGATCCACTTTTCTAAGAACACTACAACTACATGCATTTCATTGGCACGGGTATTCCTTCCCGAACAATACGATTGTGTGTTGAGACTGGTAATTGTGTTCTTTCCAATATTCATTACATATCGGGTAATAACTGCAATGCCACTTTTAGCTTATCAACTGCAAACAAGGTAGGAAAATAATACAGCTAATGATTAACATGATGATGATGATGATGATGATGATGATGATGATGATGATAAAAAACCTCTCAAAATTGAAACATAACAGGATTCACCCATTTGAACAAACTTTGTAAAGACCCACTCAAGGTCCATCGCCATCAAATCTGAAATTAATTTGCCTGTTTGTTTGGAGAAGAAGTCGAAAATGTGAATTACAATTGTAATACCTATTGACTTTAACAGTAATAAATATGTTAGTATTTATCAAGTTCATGATTGCCCACTTCATTAAAAGTCAGAAACCTGGTACATCACCTCCAAAGGATCTTTGTTTATTGCTTGCACAAGATATCTTTTCACCAAGTGTCAGTGCAACTTAACTTGTACCTTTAGAAAGAAATCAAAAATAGCAAATACATATTAAAAAACATTAACATCGGAAAAAAAATCACAGTGTTTGGACTAAAGGTCCAAAGATGGGTTGCTTTGCTATTTCAAAGCAGCATACCATGATGTTACAGAGGGCTTTTTTTGAAGGTGTTATTGTTTTTGTTGGCAGTCCCAAAACAAATGTTTGATATTTAACTTCTTTCCGTCTAGCCTATCTTATTGTCCCGACAATTGGACACATCTAGCATATCTAGCGGAGAGGCTGTCACCGGCCATTGGTTTATAATTGAAGATAACTATTTATACTTCTACGTTTAGTCCATGAATATACCTTTAAAGCAGTTATGGATCTGTCCACCGATTAATCACATTACGCCATTGTGTAAAAAACATCCATTCGATAATATTGAAAGAAGTTCAAGGTTTCTATTGAATGATTTGACGAAGGTTTGACCAAAAGTCTGAGTAGTCATTCTCTTGTCACAGTAGCCTGACAACAAAGTAAAATCTGCTCAGTCTTCTAGTATTTGTTACGAAATGATATTTGCTGTGTAAATATGTCTGTACAGTTAAACGGTGTGTACCTCTTGTAACTTTTTTGTGCGAAATAACACACAATGATATGACTGTGACTGCCGCTGTCTACATTGACTTATGAAGATCATTTGCTTGACAGAAGATGGATATGGCTGGGTTTACACAAGCCATTCCTCATTTTGCCATTGGCAAATGTTATCTCATGTGACAAAAAAAAAAAAAAAGAAGAAGAAGAAGAAGAAGAAGAAGAAGAAGAAGAAGAAGAAGAAGAAGAAGAAGAAGAAGAAGAAGAAGAAGAAGAAGAAGAAGAAGAAGAAGAAGAAGAAGAAGAAGAAGAAGAAGAAGAAGAAGAAGAAGAAGAAGAAGAAGAAGAAGAAGAAGAAGAAGAAGAAGAAGAAGAAGAAGAAGGAAACTATACAATTGCCAATGCTAATTATTCTGGTAACAATGTTATATTTCCCTAGTGTATACGTGAACGTAATGAAATGACGCGACATATCTGCATAATTGACATTATTATCTATTTAGGTCTTAATCGGGGCTATTTGCATTGGTTGTCGGATAATCAATTATTGTTGAAAATATAGTTATCCTCTGTACGGTTGATGTTATTAAACATCATCTATCGACGTCATCATAAGGGGCACCTGCAAATGGTATCAGCCTGTCAATTACCATTGCAAATACAGTGATCAGCTGCTTGATTGACGTAATTTCGATTTTTTTAATCCTCAATGTCATCATAGGTCTCTCAATGCCACGTCGTTATCATTTACGACATATCAATATCATTCCACACATGAAATTTTCATTACAAAAATAGTTAGCAGTAGAAGTAGATCAAGCATCGATTAACTGGGATATAATTCAAATTACGTAAAATTAAATATGATTGCAGGTAGAATAACATTCATCTGATAAAAAGTTTACTGAAACTGCAGTACATTACAGAAATGTATAATTTGGAAATTATCATCTTTACGGTATATTGCACGTGATGTCATTTTCCAAGATACACGTGATAGAGTCTCACTTTTTCGAGTTTTTATTAGTGAAGATTACTTATTTACCACCCAAGTTTAATATATTTCTGGAAAGATGTTATATTAGACCTAGTCATCTCTCCTTGGCTGTAGTGGGCTATCATTGGTGTAGTTAACAGTGACATACCATTTGATCAAATGGCACGAGAACAATGTAATAGTTATAATTTGTGGCCATACATTGTCAGCAAGCTGCAGAGGTTGTGTCTTACCATATTTGTTTCCATTGAAATTCCACAGAAATTATAGCAAGATATTTGAATGCAACCACTAACCCATTTGACCTGCTGTCTACGAACATCATGCCGAAGTATGATCGTCCAATAGTGGAATTAATGCTTTGAAGTGAAATGGAATTAAGTTGGGAAGAGACACTGACCGAAATTCTATTCAAACTTGCTTCTGACAGCATAATGTTTAGCAAAAGTCAGTTTAAACGAGGCAACAAATACAAACGGAGCTTCAGAGATAAACACAACATTCAAGTTATTTCATTCACAGGTAATGGTCAGCGGTATGTATCTTTGTGGTAAAGAGATGAAAGCACTACATGTAGGTGAATAATCTCAATAAAGATAAGTGGACCTTACTTCACAATGATATGCGTCCTGTAGACCGTGAAATACACCAGGGATGTTCCACATCCCTGATTAAACAAACTAGCCGCTCAAACCAGAAGCATTTTGCGTTCAATAGATCGGCCACACAAATTGGAACAGTACACCTGGATGACAGGTTACTCTAGTGTGAAGCAAAATAGATGTACACCAACCTGGTATTTTGATAGAAAAACTTTTTTAAAGGACGGAAAAATTACGCAACTTGATGGCCAAATAACGCTGGACCAGGAGCCTTCATTGCAGAAAGGAGGTCCATTCATACTCATCTTGCTTTGAAGCAGCTTACCTAGTGCGTCGCTATCTGATACAAAAATAAATCACAAAGGCATCTCTTCGTAATTGTGCCAGGGGCTATCACCAGTTTGTAAACAAGGGAAGTTAAATATTCTTTGGGTGCACAAAGCATTTAATATTGCAGTGCTTGGAGAGCAAGACAGACCCCCTTGTCACTTAGATTATTGTCCTGTCTAGGAACGCTGTTTCCGAATTGATAAGATTAACCCACATTAAGTACCTTTTAATGCATACAAGTGCAATATTGACCTATTACAAACAAACCCATCAATCTGGCTGAATCCTTTGAGAGAAACCTTAAATTTCGGTGAATTGAAGGAACTCTGGGACAATCAAAATTCTCTTCATGACTTTCCGTGCAAACATTTTTGCACTGATATGAAAATATATATTTCGATGCACATGGGAAAATGAATGGGAAATCGAAGTAGCGAATCCAAATTAAGATCGTATGTATCATTTAAGAATGAACTAAAATGCGAACAATACTTGGAAGTAGTAGAAATTCTTAAAAATAGAGGAGATATAACGAAATTATGAACTGGTGCACATAACCATTACATTGAAACTGGGAGACATAGGCGCCTAATCAATGTTCCTTGTTCAAAGAATTTGTGATTCCTTTTAAGAACCTGAAATTGAATATCCGTAAAAAATTCTGACAACATGTTTCAAATTTTAAGGGAAATATTGCTAAAAAATATAGGATGTTTTTGCATCAGCATCTTACAATAATCATGTTAAGATTCATCATGGCACTGTAGGATAACGAATTAATAAGCCATTTCGGGGAGCTTGTAAAAATTCCATATCATTAAGAGGATAATCATTGTGATCGTTTATTCTGAATCCCCAAATTCCCGTTCCCCTCCCAGATCCACCCCCATGCAATGTGGTGTGTGGGGCCATCCCGCACTCGGTGTTATATCAGCTTGTACTGGGCCCTTGGGGGCAATGCCAGCTGTCAATCCACATAGTTTTTTTCCCCTGTTTATTTACTTTTGCGTGTCCCTTTTCATTTGTATACGTACAGTAAAACCTGTTCTTGTGGGCACCTCTATTATGCGGACACCTGTATAATGTGGACAGTTATATCCATGACCAAATGGTCAATTTTCTTGTTAAAAACACCTGTCTATTGTGGAAATAGACAAGTTCACTGTATATCTCTTTTTTTTTCCAGGTTCTAAGTGCATACATGTGGACTCGTAATGCTCTGTGATTATAGTGTTGTTGAATTTTTTATTTCGTCATTATGTATATGTGTTTTGCCGTTGAGTGACAGATTGCTGTAACAGGGTAGTCATTGTACATGCATTCATGAGCCTGGAAGATTGTGTTGGGAATTGAGGAGACGAAGTGCACACACATTTTGAGGCCACTGAAGCTTTTTTGAAGAAAGAAAGAGTCACCCCAGTGACTGTTGTTTAGAGTGATCAAATGGTTTGTCGACTCTTTCTGGGAAAGTTAAATGTGTACTGAACAGACGCAACTGTGCCCTCAAAAACAAAAAAATAAAATAAAAAACAAAACAAAACTGCACAATCTACTACCGATAACACAATCTTACCCAGATCAACAAGTAACCCCAGCAACTATGACAACCAGCCCTTGGTCACGGTCCCATCTTTCCCCCCCCCCCCCAGCTCAAACACAACTTTGGCCTTTTCTGTCACGACTAGCACAACACCAGATCTGCTTGATTTGGAAAAAGAGTAGCTCATCGTGGGAGCTCTTGGAGGAGCATCTACTTTTTCTGTGATTTCATCCTCGTTTTTCCCTTCTATACGAATTGTTTATATGACCGACAAATGGGACAACTGTTGCTCCATAAAAGGTACAGATTAAAGAACAGCTATCTTTGGCAGATCGCTGGAATTGGCCTTTTTCAATAAAAAGATCACCAATGAAACACATGAAGAAACAAATCGCTTCAAAAATATCTTTACTGACAATAATTAGCTGATCATCTTGTTTTTCATGTAACATGTTCATGCTCTTCATAGTATACACATATTGTCGTAAAATGTTCCCGATAACCCCAGTACAAGATCATTTATGTTTTGTAAAAGTCAATTCATATTTCACTGCAGTTTTACTGCGTAACAGATTGCATTTGCGGATTACCTAAAAACGGGCCTCAGTGCAAACTTGTCTTTATTTGTAGTCCACTCGACGGAGATTTTGTTGTCTGGTGTTTGTCAGAAATCGATGTTTCTAATTACAGCACATTGCTTTTTTCAGCTCAGTGAACAGTTACAGCTTATATGTTCCAATGCATATTGCAAATATACAGGCGTGTAAATTTCCATAGAATATAATTTATAGACTAAAACAGATGGAAGGTAATTACTCAGCTGGTTTAGGGTAACTAATGTGTGAAAAATTATGGTAAGACAGATAAATAAGGCAGATAAATAAAAGCAGAATCAATATATATATATATATATATATATATATATATATATATATATATATATATATATATATATATATATATATGCTGCATTGAAAACGTTCAGATGGTGATTAAAAATCGTTTGAATGTGTAACAAATAATATGTTTGGAATCAATCTAATCAGGAGCTTTTCAAAAGCGATTATATACATATGGACTAAGCAGCTTGTAAAGACAAAGACAATATTAAAAAATAAAACACAAACATGTCTGAGACCAGCCCCAGATATATCATATTGTGAAGTTAATACGTGCATAGAAGAATTACTACAACTGGTGTTTTGGTAATCGAAACCTTGTTCATGTTGAATATATTCTGATGAATTCACAGAGATATTGCATACATATAAAAGTGGTATTTGTGTCTCTTTTCCTTAACAAAGCCAGAAAAAATACTGATATATTTTTAACAAGCAAAATAAGATAAGCACTTTACACGCTTGGAATAATCATTTATCATCAATTGAAATAGATTTTTATCATGTAACATGTATTACCAGTTTATCGCGATGACGTGTGTGCAGACATTTATTCCAATTATGTTCATGGTTGACCGCCCACTTCTTGGGGTCACTTCCCATGACTGTCACTTTTTTCCATACAGTGACACGAGGAATTAGCATATATGAATTTAACCTGTCTATATGTTGCCAAATATGCATTAAACTTTAGTTTTATTACAGCTGGGTGTATTTAATAATATGTACTTCAGGTAGCTTAGATGATAATTTAAAAAAAAAGCATCTTTAAATGCAGGGGTAAAACTGAGAGAGAGAGAGAGAGAGAGAGAGAGAGAGGAGAGAGAGAAGGAGAGAGAGAGAGAGAGAGAGAGGAGAGAGAGAGGAGAGAGAGAGGAAGAGAGAGAGAGGAGAGAGAGAGAGATGAGAGAGGAGAGAGAGAGAGGAGAGAGAGAGAGAGAGAGAGAGAGAGAGAGGAGAGAGAGAGAGAGGAGAGGAGAGAGAGAGAGAGAGAGAGAGAGAGAGAGAGAGAGAGGAGAAGAGAGAGAGAGACTAGGCAGGCCTGCCACAAAAAGTGTTCCATGGAAATTAATTCTGGTTGCAAAGAGACATATGAGACTAAGAATTGCAATTAACATCATATGTGATTATACCTAAAGAAGTCGTCAGCAGTTTAATGGACCAGAATTACACAAAGGTAACCTATGCTCCTGGCGCACCGTATCTTATAAACACACGGTAAAACAAGAAACTAGAACAACCGAATTCTTGGATATACAGAATAGTTGCCTCTGTTAGCAAAGAAATTAAGTATTCTTCATATATATCTATATGCAGATAACCCCTATCATTTCTACCATTACAAAATCAATTTGAAAAATGTAAGTATTAACAGAGACATTTCCTACTAACCTCTGCAGCCTGTGTTTGATGATAACTATCACCAGGGTCATTCTATGGATGCTGATTTGTGATGTTTTCAATACAGGCTAGACAAAAAAGTCATAACACCATTCGATAACTGTCTGAAATGTTTCCATTTAAATCTGGAATACAGTTTTATTCAAGCTGCATGCAGTTATCTGTGCGTTGGCCAACGTATTGTCTACGCATGCAATATAGGCCCTTATCCCATTTTTATGAAATTTCCAGGCATCTGATTGGGTAAGGATGTGAGGTTCGTGTTGCATTTAACCCAGAACAAGGTATTTCTGTGGCAATACTAGGCATATGGAAATACGCTATTAAAAAAATCACGGAAGGCCTTATCATCAGCACTACCATATTCTCTTGCTGGCTGCCCCTTTTATTTTCGTATGTAATGAGAATGAATGAATAAATAAAGACAGAAATAAAGAAACAACAAAGCAAGTAAATAAAAAAATAAATGAATATATAAATAGATAGATAGATAGATACATACATACATACATACATACATACATACATAAATAAATAAGTAAATAAATAAATAAAAAAAATAAATAAATAAATAAATAAATAAATAAACAAACAAACAAACAAACAAACAAACAAACAAACAAACAAACAAACAAACAAACAAACAAACAAACAAACAAACAAACAAACAAACAAACAAACAAACAAACAAACAAACAAACAAACAAACAAACAAACAAACAAACAAACAAACAAACAAACAAACAAACAAACAAACAAACAAACAAACAAACAAACAAACAAACAAACAAACAAACAAACAAACAAACAAACAAACAAACAAACAAACAAACAAACAAACAAATAAATAAATAAATAATTTAATTGGGATCGTTTGCTGCGGTGGTCAATATATGTACCTGTATATGTCAATATTGCATCCAAGACAACATGTCCACAGTCAGTTTGGTTTTTCGGCAAAATCCTTGCGTGAATCCTCATGGGGCTGTATATTCTAGTCATTCTATATCACAAATTTTACCACCGAAAAAATATGAATAAATTGGAATCAATAGGTATTTAGAATCCTGGGCAGTTGTTTGGGTCACGTTTTATGCCAAGACTGCGGGAATATTTAGGCTACACCTTTTTTAAAATGGTCTTACCTTGTAGTATATGCAAACTTCACTGTCTTAAACTCAAAATTGGGCTTCCGACCATAACAATGCGTAAGAAGTTTATACCGTGAAGATAAATAAAGGACCATACATGAAGAATGATGCAAAGTCAGAATCTTGTTATAACATATAATAATGCTTGTGCTCACCATCCATATATGAATATGATCAGGTGTGTTTTACAAAGCTGAATATACCATCAACGGTACCATAAAGACATTATACTTGAAAGCAAAGGTTTACGTTCATTAAGAGCTTGTGGTAAGATTTTCTTTTTCCCACTCGAGTTGTCCCAAACACTGTTAGTTTTGTGCTTGTGTAGTTTTATATAGTTTTGCGTTTTGTTCTGTAAGGAGGGAAGAATTTACGTGCCGTGGGTTGTTTTGGTGCAGCCCATGTGCAAAAGTCCTGAAGCTTTCATCCTTGTTTCGGAGGCATGCCACACTAATGGCCAGTTGTAGACGTAAGAGTTAACTTCAAGGTTAATTCCAGGTTAAGACATCAACATGAGGTTCTCAAACTACAGGTTAACTGCAAACTACCTTCAGGCTGGTTCAATCTAACATTGCTTCCACAGGGTTCTGCCAAATGCAGGTCACACAACCTCGCCTTGAAACCAGTCTTCTTCGTCTCTACCTTCTAAACAACAATAGTTTCTTTCTCACCTGTTGTGCATGTTAACTGGACGAGACCTGCTGCCCCAGTTATGACGTTTTTCTTTGAAGAATTTAATCTGCATGCTTAGGCATGGTAAGTTGTGTCACTGGTCTAGCAGAAGCGTTCATCATGGGGCCGAAGTTAAAAATTGATTACCCCCCCTTGTAAAACAAGCCATTTTAAAGCAAATGGAGTCATTTCAGGACTTACTGGAGAGTGCAAAAATGACAGACAAATTATTGAGAAAAAGGGTCAAACACAGGAGACGTTTATACAGCTATTTAATGCCAGGCATGGAGTAAACAAGCAAAGAAAGAAACAGCTGAAAGACTCCTGGCAGAACTTGAAAAAAAGCCAAATATTGCGGTTCGTCTACAAGTTGAAATCGAAAGCATATCAATGTTTGAATACATTATGTAATTCAATGTAGTAGATAATACCCGAGGGTATATGAGTATTTAACACCGTCTGGCGGGTACCCGGGTATTAAAAAGCACTACCAGACAGAGCCCTAGTTGTTTCTATCTTGAAGGTGTGAACTTCTTGTAACTCTCTCTCTACCAGTCAATACAACAGAGGCGAGCTGAATGGTGATCCATAATTCTTCCCACATATCCTGTGAAAATCACCCACTGATGCGAAGGCCCACCTAGCCATATATATATAGGACACAGGCAATGAATAATGAAACATTGAAGCCTTTGCTTGCATGTATTTAGAGCCAATCTCCAACAGAAAGGGTTTTTGCACTTATAAAGGAAGGTCATAAAAATGATAACGCAAAGTTAACCATGTCTGGGGACAAGGGTCAGAAGAAACCATAATGTAACTTGAGGTTAACTTGGAAGTACATGTGTACAAGCAAACCTTTCAGTTAACTGTTGGCTAAACTCAGGATCTGATAATCTGGAGTTAACTCAGACGTCCACGACTGACCAAAAATTCACTTCGAAACAAGTTTTATGGGGGAAAGTGAGGTGGAGTTTGTCACCCACACCCTGACGCAGGTGCTGCATTGCTACTTAGATGAGCTTTTAGAATGTTTCATGGGTCAAAGGGGCCTTTGATCTCCAGCTGTTCCAGGATTGTGGTATTTTGTCGGTGAAGGCTGTCATAACTATATGAGTTTACAAACTTACGAATAAGAAATTGCCTAGGCTTTTATAAATATTAGTAGTTAAAATCAATGTCAACCAGACATATTTTTTTTCAATAAAGTGATATAGTAAAGAGGGTGGCCACAATGTGCAATAATGCAAAAAGCAAAGCATTGTTTCAATATTTGACTGAAGGAATAAACATTTTAGTTCCGTGAGTACCACATGCCTATTTTATCAACAAAGGACAAATACACACCTCTGTCATAAATATGTATTCAGTGTTAACGTAAATATCACTACGGATCTCAAGTAAAATATCATTCATAATATGACCAATCTATTTACACCATAAAACTTCTCGAAAAGACAACTTTCACACACAATGACTCATTTTTGGCCAGGAGGGCTGTTCTGTTAAACAGGCAAATGTGAGAAGTGACCACGGAAAGTGGGTATCTTTTATATGTTTGTGAATATATATTCTTACTTCCTTTAAAGATACTGGTTTTCATGACTTTCTCATCTTTCGTATCGTTAAATGCCACCAGGAAATCCAATGTGAAAGAAACGAGCAGGAAAATGTGATGCTCTGTCATACTAGGTAACGGATAACGCAATATTATTCATTAAATGTCACGTTCAAATTTGTTAAAGTACCTCCCAACTGGGCACAATTTGACTGGTCATTGTCAAATTCAAAGGAGGTAAAATTACGATTTCCTATAATTAGCCAAGATTTTGTTTGTCAGGTAAAACAATCTACCGCACGGTTCATGGTCCCGGTATTTTGAATGATACATATGGCCTTAGGAAAATCCCAGGTGTTCTCTGGACCTTTCAGTCATGATGCATACATATTTTTTACGATTACTGCAACTGGTACTGTCGTAGAACACTGTGGCTGTATTTTATATTCCCATCACCACCTCTTGAAATATGGATAATACATTATTTGTAACGAGCAATCACTTTGCAGCATTTTGTTAACATGGACAAAATCTTAAGCCAAATGTCCAAATACTTGATGGAACGCAGGAAGAACGTGCAAGGTGTGAATATAACCTAATTATGCACAACAAGCCTGTAATCTTACCACCAAAAATCAAGCATGTTATATCCATACAAGCTACGCCGCATAACCTTTCCAGTAAAGGAAAGCATTATTTTGTCTAGATAGATATGGTACCATAAACTTTGCAAAACAAAAGACAGAGCCCAAATGACTCCAAGTACCAAAATAGAAAAACCGTACATTTATTTGGACAGTTGGCATTCTGTTTAAATGATTTGTTTCGAAATCAAAAGGCCAAGGAGTCAAGAATGAAGGCCAGAGGCTGGCAAGGCCCCCAGGGACATACTCCCCTGTTTTCGGGTCCATGGGGCACAGCCTATATAAGTTCGTGCATTTTCACGTTTTAGTGGTGGTGTGGCAAGCTTTCCTGAAACAAGATAGCAAATTTCACCATTGGTTTTTATTCTTCCGGACCCATCTAATAATTGTACTTTTCACAACCTTAAATTTGCAAAAACTTATATCCATGTCAATCTTCACTCAGCGCATTGTTGTTTTCCGGCTTTCTTGGGTACGTTTTGAGGGCAATATTCTGTCTAACTTCAGGCATGGTAATACTTGAATTAAAGGGCTCCTACGAGGAACGAATTTAACACTTTTGTTATGATTCAACGCAGTTCGTTTTTAGTAGTTCAGATATAATCGCAGTTGACATTGAAACAGATTATCTCAACAAAACGGAAATAACAAAACAATATATGAATGAAACATGTATGTTCTGGATATCCGGTTAGAATTGACAGGTTTCATCTTGTGCCTGGTGGCTGCAAACAAAATACACCATATGAATGGATTATTTGCTGGCTGCATATTGAGGTTGTACTTGTAAACATATTCTCAATAATATATTGTTATTGTTTATTCTTTCAACACAGAAAATTGGGGACAAATGGCATCATAACCAACATTATGTGATGTTGATGTATGACTATTTGAAGAATCTTTCCATGTCACATATTTATGACAGGAAAGGAGCTATAATATCTAGTAATGTTTAGTGGACAAAGTGAAAGTGGTGGAAGTTATGGTTGAATTATCCTTCATGGATCATGAAAAATTCTTTATTCCCAATTTTCAGAAAGATTAACACAATATTTAATTCTTTTAAACTTTTTTCTATTGTAAAAATATTTTGTAACATAGATCAGACTTTATATGGAAATAATCCTTTCATCCTTTCTTACCATTAATTCTTCTGCTGTCATTGCCTTTTGCGAGTCTAATAACTATTATCAAATCCAGGAAACAATATATCTTATATAGGACTTAACTATTAGATTGCAGAGAAATATGTTATCACTTCCCTGTTGAACAATAAAGGTGTCATTTACTCTGCAATGCACATCTTTTGCCCTGCCCACACTTGGATACTGTTAAACTGATGGGCTTAGTAACTGATTAATCACCCTTGGATTGAACGATAACTTCTGATACAGTTGAAAATCGTGATAACCATTGTTCAATGTAAAACTTATCAACGTCCAGCTTGTCGCCTCTCTCAGGGGGAGGCTACCTTGCCGGTTTTTGTCGTACAATAAATTGAAAAAAATATACGTACTGGGCAGACATGCTGATGCAGCCATAACATTTCTGAGGGAATTTTGCGCAATCAGAGCAAGATTCAGGGGTCGTGACAGAAGTGGACTGCCAGTAATTGGGGCCATATTTCCAGTATTCATGAACAATTTGGCCTTAAGTCTCATACAGCTCACTGGTGTAAAGTTTTGTACTCCGTGGAGCCCCCCCCCCCCCCAAAAAAAAGCCACTGAGCAGATCATCAGTAATTTATAAACTAGCAGCACTGCCACGAGGTGTAAAACAGAGAAATAAAGATGGTCAAGTCAAAATCTGAAATATATCTGGCACTCAATGTGTCCCTCAGAAAATGCAGAATGAGAGAAAGCGTTTCTTGACTAAACTGAAAAAACGGCCAGACCATTCTGGCTTTATGCCATTCCTATTATCTGTTATTATACTGGAAACATAAAGGTATTTCTTGCACCCTGGACATTGCACTAGCTGATATACAATAGGCTTAAAATTGTCCGCGAGACCTCGAGATCAACATCATCTGGAAGTGTGTATCATATGTTCACCTCTGAAATTAGGTTATAACAATGTAAATGTCCACTAGCCTATACATACAGCCCGACATGGACATCCCATGCACTATTCTATCACATGTGAATTTACATCGCTCAGTGTCAATGGCCGCATAAGTCGAAATACTAAAATATAACTCCTTGGAGTTATAATGAGGGTGCTTAATGTTCATGTTCCTTGTAAATTGACCTTTTATTTCAGTGCTAACATTCCTATTGTTACATGTTATGGCCCATTGCACAAATAGTGAGCCAGGCAAACCTGTTCATTAAGTCCAATATGTGGCTGTAAAAGAGTTTCACTTATTGAAACTGTCCTTAGAGGCCGATACATGAATTTTCAAGTTAATGCTGCATTAAAGTTTATATGCCTTAACAAAAGGCTTTTATATAAGAAACCAGTGATCCTGAGGAGAGGGCGGCTTGAGGTTAGTCTACCACCATTAAGGGAATACCCGAATATTAAATGCCAGGAAAAATGCCATTTAGAGAGTACTGCATACTGGCAAATCTGAAATTAACTATTTTGACTTTGGAATTAACACATATCCAGCTTAGTGAACTATGTCTTTGTGAAAACGTGCGCAAGTGGATATGTGTGGTTTCTGCTGTTGGTTAAGCTGTAGGTTGCTGGTTCAGGAGCGCGTTTTTCCTATCTAAAAGCATATAAGGTCAGTCCGAGGGTGGAACAGGCTTTTGATCCTTGGATCCCTGTAATTTATTGACTGGGAGAGATCTCAAATTAATACGGGTGTTTCTGGAGTTTTGTGGCGAAAATTAACTTTTATGTGCCTGTCAGGGAAAATACGAGCATTAAATATAAATCACTGAACTATTTTTAAAGCTTGAAATACAATGATACATATGGAAAATTTTATCATGAAATGTAAAAGATATACTGCAAAATCATATCATATACCCATATCTGCCTTATATCTTTGTTTGCACTGCAAGTAACACCACAATACTACATTTATTACTATTCTTGTTTTCTCGATACTCATGCTGTGAAGCACATATACATCTTTACTATGATTGTACAGATATTTGGCTAAAGATGGGAGCCACGTTTCTCTGTTACTTCTATCTTAACTAAACAGGGATGAAAAGTCGTATTGCTTTCATATACTAGGGAGCAGCTTCGACTACATCACTAATTTCATTTTTGTGTGCAATTTTTGAACCAGCATGGCAACAGTGAAGCAGACAGGAGTAACGTTTTGTTGAAGAGTGTTCCTATGTACACCACGGCATTTGAAAAAAAAATAACAAAGAAAATATCCCCATTGGCTTTACCGCTAGGGCATTCGAGGGCATTAAAAGTCCTTATCGAAAAATATATTTCTTAGATTGTGTCATATCATGCAAAACTCAATGTGTACCATAGATAGTCTTCAATTCTGGTATGAAAAAAAATTGTCACTTTATTGATCTTTGGTTTCCCATTTAACTTAGAATTTAATTCCTATGCCTTTGGGTTTCTTAAAATCGCTAGATTAATCTTTTTATTGCCTAGTGACTGAAGGGAATGTTTCAGGGGATATAATTCTTCGACTTATAGAATTTGGTACTGATTGACGCAAATATTGTGGAGAATTAACATCCTGTAAAAGGATCCAACTTTGTATTATGCTGCCTATCAGATGATTTTTCAAGTCCCACTTCTTCATGAATAAGATCATGTGGCCTACCTTTAGTATCACCTGTTACAACTCATGCTACAGCTAGTGCTACATTTTTTCCTGCTCTGATTATTTTCTTGTCAAAATATACAATACAACTGATCCATACTTCAAGGTTGACCCTATACTGAAACATAAAATTTCCACAGACTTTCTACATAAATCAAAATTGTTGATATTTCTTAACATTTACAATTTTCACTCTTTTGTTTATTGCACTATTGAAATGACCAGACCAAGCCAGATTTGATGTAACCATTGGACCAAAATGTCATGGTACTTTTTGCAGAGTTCCATCTTTTGTGTCTAGATCAAGGTAATGTGATCTAAAGGTATCCGTTTCATGGATATAACCATGGTTTTCCGACTGTTTAGTAATAAGGCATTTTGGCAACTAGCCCTCCATGCCCTGTCCAAGTCCATGCTACTGTGTACAAACATTGCTTCATCTACATTAACACAAAGACTGTTTTCATCAATGAATGGTCGATTGTGGGGCAGTACAAGGCTAACAAGATGATTCATAATGATAAATAACAGTTATGTTTCTGAAACATACCCCTATGAAACACCTGTTCTACCGGCACCCCATGCTGATTGATCACTGTACATGGGGATACACTACTTTCGATCCTGCAAATAACCGTCCAATTGATGTAGTAGGCGAAGTTGATATAGATGGTTCCACATTTAAAGTTTGATTCCCAAGGTTTAGTGTATTAAAGTTATTTCATGGTTGAATGGTTAATAACCCCAAAACGCAACTTCACCTTAATAAATATAATTACAGTACAAGTTAGAACTTGGCAGGATGGTACGGTAGAAGCAATGCTGCTAAAATTACTTGCAAAGGGCCATATCGGTAGCACAACCAGATCAGGTGACCTTATATTCACAGACTGACGTGATACTGTGGACTTCTGAATGATATCAAGGTCAGCTTTGTCCAAAACCATCATCACTGTTGCCAACGTGAATATATAATACCTAACTGAATTTTTCGAACTTAACCTTTTTATTAAAATATATATATATATATATATAAAAAATGACAGCACCACCATGTAAGAAACCAGTTTGTTGGGGATCAAATCAAAGTACAGTCTCTCAAGGATCCAATTTATGGTTTTGGAGAAAGAAAGTTAAAAAGTGAAAAAACATATTCATAGCAATTCCAATAAAAGCGAAATTGCAGCACCAGCTATTGAATAATCTAAGGTTCAGAGATCCCTTCAGCATCCCTCTGCAATGTCAAAGCAATCCGATCGGTTGTTTTTGGAGGATATGTTTGGAAATTCTGAAAAATAAATAAGAAAAAAATTCTTGAAATTATTGGAGCTCGACCTTTTAAAATATTAGTAAAGGACCACCTAAAGTACATCCCGCCACGTTTGAGGTAAAATTGGTAGACTATTTTGGAGAAATCGAAAATGTTAATATCCACTGCAATACCCATTGACTTGCATGGTAAGCAATAGGAATGAATGTTTAAATAGCGGGTCCCTTAAATAAAAACGGTTAAAAACCAGGGATCGAAAGTATCGCCACTAAGTGGATATTTTTTGTTTAACCCTTCCACACGCTGCATTCCCAAACAGTTTCAAAAGAATCTAAGTAACAGTTTGCAAGTATAAAAATAGCGAAAACAGGAATAAAAGTTGTAAACAAAGAGGCAGTGAGAACAGCCCATCTTCAACTGACCCTTGCATTCACTGATATTATGTCCCACTCTGGTGTCGCGGATATTTTTGAAAGAAGTAACAAAATGACACTTCCCCTTGCCATCCCAATGGACTTACACGATAATCAATAGGAATAAATGTACAAGCCAACAAGAAGTTAAACTGAGGAGTCAGTTAAAAATCAGGCCTCCGGCATATCATACCATATTGAACAACCTTGCTCAAACTTTGCACAAGCGCCACATTCACCAAGTTTCAGCACAATTTGAGAGATTAGTTTGGAGCAGAATTAATAAAACATTGAGAATTACTACAAAAGGAACGGAGTGCCTTCCCATCGCCCCTGTTCACCACGCCCTTAAACTAACAATACATTGCTCTCTGTGCAAAAGAAAGTACAACAAATAAGAAGATCTCTCTTTAAAGATACCTTGTGCAACCTTTTGAGTATGTCATGGTTAAAGAAAGAGATAAAAAACGTGAAATCTGGCTATTATGACTCTCTTACCACCAATGGATATTATACAGTATATTTAAATAGCAGATTTGTCTTCATATGGGGAAAACGATTCAGTCAATGTCAGTAAAACAAAAGAGGTTTAGTGGTATATATATATGGAGTTGTTTTAATGGGATATTTACTTGTATTTATAAAAGAGAAGTGACACACACACACAAAAATATATATGTGTGTGTCGTATGTCATATAACATTACATTTATGTGTTTTAAACATATTCACATAGTATCTATATATATATATAACAAGCTGATTTGTTTAACAGTGTAAGTAAGAATGATTAAGTTGGTTGGAGAAAAAGAGTATTCTATCTCTTATGATGATGATGATGATGATGATGATGACGATGATGATAATAATGATAGTCATGGTCATGGTGTCGTATTCAGTACATAAAACTGTATATCATCCAGGAATTTTACAGATATCGGGGTTAAAATAAAGCTACTATGCACAATTGAAAGGTGATAGTCGCTTGTAACTAGATCACAGGGACTTTAAATCTGAATTACATCAAACAATGCCTTTTCTTTAACACATTTGAGAAAAATTACTCCAGGCATTTTGAACATATCATAATAACCTAAATGGACGGTAAAAGGTCACAGTATCCTGCAAATAGGTCACAGTGACCTCGAATTCTCATCAGCTAAAGGGGGGTAGGGGATGTCTCTATGTATCAAAATGCATAATTGCATTTTGAAGATATGGCCCTAACAAAGCTCATATGTATAGTAAATAGGTCACGCTAAACTGTTACCAGCTCAAAGTGACCTCATTACTAAACACCTATTGGGGTCCAGAAAACATATATGTATCCATTTTTATAAGAATCCAGTTGGGCATTTTGAAGATGTGCTTACAATGCTCAGATTGACAATAAATAGGTTACACTGAGTGGGAATTAAGTCATACTGACCTCAAATTATCATTACCTTGTGGGAGTTCAAAAATGCATCTGTGTCCATCTGTGTAAATTTGAGAAAAGCAGTCCTGGCGTTTTAAAGATATTGCGCTACCAAAACTGAAATTGACAGCAAATAGATCATGATAAGCTGTAAACAGGTCACAGTGACCTAATCTAATCTGATCAGCGAATGTGAGCGAAGGAATACATCTGTCCATCAAATTGAAGAAAAATCCATCCAGGCATTATTAAATTACTGCTCTATCAAAGCCCTTAGGGGCAGTGAATAGGTCACAGTCAGCTGCATATAGGTCACAGTTACCTCAAAAACTAATCAGCTAATGGGAGGAAAATCCATTGACGAAATGTAAAGATATCGTGCTAACAATGGCATGCAGAATGACAGACAGTTTACAGACGGACGAACGGAAAACGGATGAACAACCCAAAAACAGAATGCATCCTCCTATTGTGGGAAAAACTTTAGCGCCAGCTGTTGAACACATTAAATTCTTGGGATCCCCAGAGGTTTCCGTATGCAGCTTGTGTAGCATTTAGCCCAGGAGTTTCGAAGAAGAATATTTAGTATTTTGCCAAATAGCAAGTAACATGTTCGTAAAAATATGAAAATAAGTACAGAATTAGCATTTGAGCAAACATGATAGAGCCTAATGTAAGGTACACCCATACCTCATCTTCAACAAGTCTTAGAACAATCTGAGAACCCGGTTTAGATCATAACTCTAAAAAATTTGAAAAACTGTCCTGGCCCCCCCCCCCCCCCCCCCCCAATATGAATCAAATCGCAGGGCCACTTGTCGTACAGAGTCATGTAGGTCTCCAAACATGGAACAATGCAATTTCGAAGGCAATTAGCTTGGCATTTTTAAAGAAGATTTCTTAATAGTTGGTAAAAAATGAACAGAATAAACAAAAAAACATTAAAAATTGAAAATTGTTGCTGCATAACCATATGAAAAAAAAACTTAGTAGATATTTAGCCTAGTTACTTCATCACTAAGTTGGGAGGGAATCTGTTCGATGGTTTTGGATTAGAAGTGAACAATCGAAAAATCTATTGCAATCCCCATTGACTTACATTGTAATCAATGAAAATGCATGCATTAGCCGACAGGTACCAAAATATGCAACATTTGTTCAAATCAGTGATCCAAAATATTACCACTTAAAGAAATCACTTTGTTGAGCCCTTCAACAAGCTACATTTTTGCAAGTTTCAAAACAATGCAAGTGACAGTTTTGCAGACCTGGAAAAAAATCCTTAAGAGACAAATATTCAATTCAATTAAGACAAAAAAAAAAAAAAAAAACTAAAAAAAAAAAAAAAAAAAAAAAAAAATAAATTAATAAAATAAAAAAAATTAAAAAAACATAGCACCACCTGATTGATGTCTGGGGGTCTCAAAAAATTTTCATTTATAATAATGAAGCACTTGGCCAAGTGGTTTCAAAGATTTTTTAAGGGTTCCCCCCCCCACCAAAAAAAAAAAAAAAAGAAAAACAAATGAAGAGAAAAATTAATGTAAAACCATTGGGGGATTAGCAGTTAAACAAAGTTGGTAGAGAATCACCCAAGGTATATCGTTATCAAGTTTAGAGAACAGCTGGCTAACGGTTTTTGAGAAGTCAAAATGTGATTTGTGAACGGATGCCACTGGTAATGGTGAATGGAGGGACCATGGATGACTGTCTATGTCATATGCCCAGCTGACATACTAGTCCACTGAGCTATGAAGGGAATGATACAAGCATTGACCTGTGCTTATTCATAAGGAGACGATTCACCCAGCAACACAAAGAGTGTTTATGCATCATATGTGTACAAGACTTCTTATTTTTTTATAGTTAGCATTGGCTTGATGTAGTTTCCTTTACTTTGATTTTAATGTACCATCTTCCATCCAGGTGTGCATGAGTTCCCTGCAAGTTTGAGATACCTGGCCTTAAAAAGCTATCAAAGCTTGAAACCGCTGCGGATCCTCCCTGATGATCCGATCAGAGACTTTCAGTCGATGCTTAGCTTTGAACACATGCCCCCTCCCCCCCAAGCAAACGTTGGTGGCTATTGCACTACTATAACCACTCCAGTGGTTGACTCATCCGACTCCAAACTTTTTTATGCTCACTGCTGCTCCTCTAATTATCCGGATGTACAAGGGACGTTCATACTGAGTATCCTTGTTCCTCAATTGTTATATAAAACATTTCTAAACCATATAACCGACCCTTTGGCTTTTTTGAATGTCGTTGAGCGTAAGCTGTGTGCCAAGTTTGTTTTTACAAAGGTCGATAAAGAACTTTTGAGTATTATCATCCTGTTCCCATTTGTTTGCTGAGTGTAGGTAAGCCACAGAATCTTAGGCAGCCTCTTACGCCATGATATTCCAGCGCATCATGATCCATGAATAAGCTTGTTAATGCTTCGACTTTCTCTGTGAGCTTTTGCTTTTAGTTGGACATACGATGTAGTAGCTTCATTGTCCGATATCTGTTGTTGCAGCTTTCTTGTATGTTTTGTTTGAAGAAATAAAGCACCAAGTTGGGTTTCTATGTTAGAGATTTCTGCATTGTTAATTGCCATTTTGTCAACAATAGATGGTTCTAGGTTTTTTTGTTTTAATTTTTTTTGCTTACCTGCAGCATGTGGTTGGCCGTTACGATAGTCCTCACATGGTTCATAATCATCCCATATATTGCATATGCTAGGATTTGCATAAGGGCATCGCTGTTGAACAACTCTTAGGGTGTTGGTTAGATTAACCGATATGTTTGTGACAGATTGACCTTCGTTGAAAGTGAAGACAACGGGCATCATGTTTTAACTTGGGACTACCACCTCGGCTCTTTAGATCGCGCTTTTCAGAAACCTGTTTACCAATTTAATACCAAAAGCCCGCCAAGGAACACCCGAGTATTATTATTTGAGATTGATAGATAAAAAAAGTTTCTGCAAATAGATGATCACAGTGGAAGCTGGAAAGTGAAATTACCACAGATGCATCTAAAATCATAAATAACGGGTCCCTTAAATAAAAACGGTTAAAAACCAGGGATCGAGAGTATCGCCACTTAGTGGATATTTTTGTTTAACCCTTCCACACGCTGCATTCCCAAACAGTTTCAAAAGAATCTAAGTAACAGTTTGCAAGTAGAAAAATAGCGAAAACAGGAATAAGGGTTGTAAACAGAGAGGCAGTGAGAACAGCCCATCTTCAACTGACTCTTGCATTCACTGATAATATGTCCCTCTCTGGTGTCGCGGATATTTTTGAAAGAAGTAACAAAATGACACTTCCCCTTGCCATCCCAATGGACTTACACGATAATCAATAGGAATAAATGCACAAGCCAACAAGAAGTTAAACTGAGGAGTCAGTTAAAAATCAGGCCTCCGGCATATAATACCATATTGAACAACCTTGCTGAAACTTTGCACAAGCGCCACATTCACCAAGTTTCAGCACAATTTGAGAGATTAGTTTGGAGCAGAATTAATAAAACATTGAGAATTACTACAAAAGGAACGGAGTGCCTTCCCATCGCCCCTGTTCACCACGCACTTAAACTAACAATACATTGCTCTCTGTGCAAAAGAAAGTACAACAAATAAGAAGATCTCTTTTTAAAGATACCTTGTGCAACCTTTTGAGTATGTCATGGTTAAAGAAACAGATAAAAAACGTGAACTCTGGCTATTATGACTCTCTTACCACCAATGGATATTATACAGTATATTTAAATAGCAGATTTGTCTTTATATGGGGAAAACGATTCAGTAAATGTCAGTAAAACAAAAGATGTTTAGTGGTATATATATGGAGTTGTTTTAATAGGATATTAACTTGTATCTATAAAAGAGAAGTGACACACACACACAAAAATATATATGTGTGTGTCATATGTCATATAACATAACATTTATGTGTTCTAAACATATTCACATAGTATCTATGTATATATAACAAGCTGATTTGTTTAACAGTGTAAGTAAGAATGATTAAGTTGGTTGGAGAAAAAGAGTATTCTATCTCTTATGATGATGATGATGACGATGACGACGACGACGATGATGATGATGATGATGATGATGATGATGATGATGATGATAACAATGATAGTCATGGTCATGGTGTCGTATTCAGTACATAAAACTGTATATCATCCAGGAATTTTACAGATATCGGGGTTAAAATAAAGCTACTATGCACAATTGAAAGGTGATAGTCGCTTGTAACTAGATCACAAGGACTTTAAATCTGAATTACATCAAACAATGCCTTTTCTTTAAGACATTTGAGAAAAATTACTCCAGGCATTTTGAAGATATCATAATAACCTAAATGGACGGTAAAAGGTCACAGTATCCTGCAAATAGGTCACAGTGACCTCGAATTCTCATCAGCTAAAGGGGGGTAGGGGATGTCTCTATGTATCAAAATGCATAATTGCATTTTGAAGATATGGCCCTAACAAAGCTCATATGTATAGTAAATAGGTCACGCTAAACTGTTACCAGCTCAAAGTGACCTCATTACTAAACTCCTATTGAGGTCCAGAAAACATATATGTATCCATTTTTATAAGAATCCAGTTGGGCATTTTGAAGATGTGCTTACAATGCTCAGATTGACAATAAATAGGTTACACTGAGTGGGAATTAAGTCATACTGACCTCAAATTATCATTACCTTGTGGGAGTTCAAAAATGCATCTGTGTCCATCTGTGTAAATTTGAGAAAAGCAGTCCTGGCGTTTTAAAGATATTGCGCTACCAAAACTGAAATGGACAGCAAAAAGATCATGGTAAGCTGTAAACAGGTCACAGTGACCTAATCTAATCTGATCAGCGAATGTGAGCGAAGGAATACATCTGTCCACCAAATTGAAGAAAAATCCATCCAGGCATTATTAAATTACTGCTCTAACAAAGCCCTTAGCGGCAGTGAATAGGGCACAGTCAGCTGCATATAGGTCACAGTTACCTCAAAAACTAATCAGCTTATGGGAGTTCAAAAATGCATCTGTGTACCAAAATGCAGGAAAATCCATTGACGAAATGTAAAGATATCGTGCTAACAATGGCATGCAGAATGACAGACGGTTTACAGACAGACGAACGGAAAACGGATGAACAACCCAAAAACATAATGCATCCTCCTATTGTGGGAAAAAACTCTAGCGCCAGCTGTTGAACACATTAAATTCTTGGGATCCCCAAAGGTTTCCGTATGCAGCTTGTGTAGCATTTAGCCCAGTAGTTTCGAAGAAGAATATTTAGTATTTTGCCAAATAGCAAGCAACATGTTCGTAAAAATATGAAAATAAGTACAGCATTAGCATTTGAGCAAACGTGATAGAGACTAATGTAAGGTACATCCATACCTCATCTTCAACAAGTCTTAGAACAATCTGAGGACCCGGTTTAGATCATAACTCCAAAAAATAGGAAAAACTGTCCTGCCCCCCCCCCCTCCCCCCCAAAAAGTGAAAAAATATTAATCAGATCGCAGGGCCACTTGTTGTACAGAGTCATGTAGGTCTCCAAACATGGAACAATGCAATTTCGAAGGCAATTAGCTTGGCATTTTTAAAGAAGATTTCTTAATATTTGGCCAAAAATGAACAGAATAAACAAAAAAACATTAAAAATTAAAAAATTGTTGCTGCATAACCATATGAAAAAAAACTTAGTAGATATTTAGCCTAGTTACTTCATCACTAAGTTGGGAGGGAATCTGTTCGATGGTTTTGGATAAGAAGTGAACAATCGAAAAATCTATTGCAATCCCCATTGACTTACATTGTAATCAATGAAAATGCATGCATTAGCCGACAGGTACCAAAATATGCAACATCTGTTCAAATCAGTGATCCAAAATATCACCACTTAAAGAAATCACTTTGTTGAACCCTTCAACAAGCTACATTTTTGCAAGTTTCAAAACAATGCAAGTGACAGTTTTGCAGACCTGGAAAAAAATCCTTAAGAGACAAATATTCAATTCAAGGACGACAAAAAAAAAAAAAAAAAATAAAAAATAAATAAAATAAAAAAATAAAAAAAAACCATAGCCATCTGATTGATGTCTGGGGGTCTCAAAAATTTTTCATTTATAATAATGAAGCACTTGGCCAAATGGTTTCAAAGATTTTTTAAGGGTTCCCCCCCCCACCAAAAAAAAAAAAAAAAGAAAAAAACAAATGAAGAGAAAAATTAATGTAAAACCATTGGGGGATTAGCAGTTAAACAAAGTTGGTAGAGACTCACCCAAGGTATATCGTTATCAAGTTTAGAGAACAACTGACTAACGGTTTTTGAGAAGTCTAAATGTGATTTGTGAACGGATGCCGCTGATAATGGTGCATGGAGGGACCATGGATGACTGTCTATGTCATATGCTCAGCTGCCATGCTAGTCCACTGAGCCATGAAGGGAATGATACAAGCATTGACCTGTGCTTATTCATAAGGAGACGATTCACCCAGCAACACAAAGAGTGTTTATGCATCATATGTGTACAAGACTTCTTATTTTTTGATAGTTAGCATTGGCTTGATGTAGTTTTCTTTACTTTGATTTTAATGCACCATCTTCCATCCAGGTGTGCATGAATTCCCTGCAAGTTTGAGATACCTGGCCTTAAAAACCTTGAAACCGCTGCGGATCCTCCCTGATGAGCCGATCAGAGACTTTCAGTCGATGCTTAGCTTTGAACACATGCCCCCCCCCAAGCAAACGTTGGTGGCTATTGCACTACCATAACCACTCCAGTGATTGACTCATCCCACTCCAAACTTTTTTATGCTCACTGCTGCTCCTCTAATTATCCGGATGTACAAGGGACGTTCATACTGAGTGTCCTTGTTCCTCAATTGTTATATAAAACATTTCTAAACCATACAACCGACCCTTTGGCTTTTTTGAATGTCGTTGAGCGTAAGCTGTGCGCCAAGTTTGTTTTTACAAAGGTCAATAAAGAACTTTTGAGTATTATCATCCTGTTCCCATTTGTTTGCTGAGTGTAGGTAAGCCACAGAATCTTAGGCAGCCTCTTACGCCATGATATTCCAGCGCATCATGATCCATGAATAAGCTTGTTAATGCTTCGACTTTCTCTGTGAGCTTTTGCTTTTAGTTGGACATACAATGTAGTAGCTTCATTGTCCGCTATCTGTTGTTGCAGCTTTCTTGTATGTTTTGTTTGAAGAAATAAAGCACCAAGTTGGGTTTTGATGTTAGAGATTTCTGCACTGTTAATTGCCATTTTGTCAACAATAGATGGTTCTAGGTTTTTTTTGTTTTAATTTTGTTTGCTTACCTGCAGCATGTAGTTTGTCGTCACGATAGTCCTCACATGGTTCATTATCATCCCATATATTGCATATGCTAGGTTTAGCATAAGGGCATCGCTGTTGAGCAACTCTTAGGGTGTTGGTTAGATTAACCGATATATTTGTGACAGATTGACCTTCGTTGAAAGTGAAGACAAGGGGCATCATGTTTTAACTTGGGACTACCACCTCGGCTCTTTGGATCGCGCTTTTCAGAAACCTGTTTACCAATTTAATACCAAAAGCCCGCCAAGGATCACCCGAGTATTATTATTTGAGATTGATAGATAAAAAAAGTTTCTGCAAATAGATGATCACAGTGGAAGCTGGAAAGTGAAATTACCACGGATGCATCTAAAATCATAAATCATGGAATCTGGTACAATGAACCTGGGGTATGATAAATAAACCATCCAGTCATGCAAATCAAATGTTCCACATAATGTCCATACACTGTAACATTGAATGTCTTTAGGCCATATCGCAGCCTTCACAGACATGCATAATGGAGCAGCCCACATAATTTTATGCACCTTTATAACTCTAAAAAATGTGAAAAAAACCTGCAGAGTAATATAGGGATTAAACTTCCTGTGACCTTAACTTTATTCAAAATGTATGGCATTAAAGTTCATAGACACTTAAAAATCTCTCATTGGCAGCCAGTTGATGCACTTTAAAGCTTTGAAAAACGCACAGATTTCAACTGTTACTAATAAACCAAGACGTGACTTAAAGTAAAAACGGAAGGCTCCCCTAAAGAACCACCACACTGTCCCAGGAATGGTGCTAAAACCAAATGGTATCGTAGACCAAACTCAATCCACGCTCTTACACTGTATATAATGCCCAGATGCTGAAAATACTATACCAACAATATCTTTCTCATATTTTAGCAGAAGTATGTTCATGTATACGTGCAGTATACATTCAAACACATACCCACCTTCCCTCACATAGACATATGAAATCTATACAAACACGGGTACGTAAACATTTTCAATATAAGTTTTACACCCATTTTGCTTACTTATTGCTCAAACGGGGCTCCTATAGGCTTAACGTGGCCCACTTCCCAATTCTTTTCACAAATATGTTTTACCAACATACATTGTGCGCCATTTGCGTTGGGCTGGTGCACAACAATGGCCGGTGGATTGACCTCCTCAATAACTAATGCCCTTTCTCCCAATTAATGGCATTTTGTAAGTTACAGCATTTGATTAGTGCTCAGAATTATAGTACCATGATAAACACCCTTGTTAACCGTTACAGTTTGCTTATACAAACTTATGACATGGCATTTCCTATACCCACTAAGTTGCTGTGTATATTTAGAAAACATTTCTTTGATCAGAGATTGTACTTCATGTGAAATATTTCATACTTGCATCGCCGCAACTTGAAACATTGCTCGATAAGATCATCAGCTATAATCATTTTTCTTAATAAACAGTAGCATTCCAAATGCATCGCAAAATATCTAATGTATACATATACCCTGGGAGAAAATCTAGCATTAGGTAACAGTTGGGTTTAGGTTGTTTCTCACATACCTATATTTTACAGGAAATACCCAAATATATCTGATATTTACTGTAGTGCGTTTGCAATTTTGCTTGCTGATACGGTATTTAATCCTATGGAACAATCAAGTTCTTCACATCCTGTTGCGGACGGAATCGGAAAAACAAGGCCTACGGCAAGCGCTAGGTATGTGACCAAACAGGACTCAGAACAAACATCTTATTTTCTGCATCTTTGTGTGGCTTCTCAGGCCTTCACATTTTGGTGAATCAAAGTATGCGATGCCTGTTAACCTTTCTTTGTCATTAAAATTTGGTATATCATTATTTTCATAAGATTTAAAAACGCTCACTTCTTTTCGTATGGCGTCATAATGAGTCACTTCTTATGTTATCCCCGCACATATAGGAGTTCACTAAATAATACCAACCTCAGAACTTTACATTGTCTGCCCATGGGAACATAGTATATATACACACGTGAATGACTTACCCGAACTAAGGTGGGCCCCATGGATTCGCCTTGTAACATATGAAACCAAGCTAATTTCAAAAGATACCAAAACTTTCATCTGTCGTTTTTTAGGGTCACATATGTACATGTATAATGGGAATGTATTAAAATATTAAATTTCACTAAGATGATCACGTTTTGTGCAACTCCACTGACTGATTCCTACATATATGTTTTGGTGAGTGGAAAGTTTTTATTGTAACCCCTTATGGATACAACTAGCTGTGGTATTTTAGTCTAAATTCTGTGAGCCTTGCACTGCCGGGGAGTGGAGTTGCCATAGGCTTCTGAAACGTCTCCATCCTGCATTGAAAGATGCACTAGTCAAGAGCTTTACCAATATAGAACTTTATGAGGCAGCCTAAAGACAAGGCAACAATGCTTTTTGGGACAGGGATTCCACCAGGAACAATATAACTTGTCAGCATATGGTCTGCTTTCACCGATGAACATCAATGCTAGAATGCATAACAAATACTGTGTAGAGTCAATGTGCAGATGTAAAGGAAATACTATTTATATATGAAGAAATATAGTATATGATATTATTGTAAACTCAACCAAAAATAAGTCTCCGCTTTTATAATTTGATATATGTTGCATATTTGGTTAGTTTTCTGACAAGTATTTACATGTATGTGTAGAATAATCCCTAGGGTGCAACATGTGTCGAGACCAGCAAATTGAAAGTGCATGCTTGACTGCATATGTGCTAAATGTGAGACAAAGTCAGAAACCACGATTTGCAAAAAGGCTATTTTGAATGGGGTGGTTTCAGTGAGGTATCCAGTCCTCGTTTGAGCACACTGGGTCATTGTTTTAGTGAACTTTACCTGTGTAATATGGACAGAAACTGGGCTAAGCATGGGTATAAAAGAATGGGGACCCAGGGTCGGGTATGGATTTGACCATCTATGGTCAAAACATCAGGCCATGGTTATCTGAAGTGGACAGGGCAAGAGCCATAGGAAGACAGACCTTGTCCTGAATGGTACCATGATTGCCAGACGTTATGTCACAGAGATCCTGCAACCGCATGTTGTGCCATATGCTGGTGCCATGGGCGAAAATTTTTATCCTCATGCAGGACAATGCAAGTCCTCATGTTGCAGCTGAAGTTAGTGAATTCTAGGCCAGGAAAGGTTTGGAGGCAATGGATTGACCAGCTTGCTCCCCTGAGCCTAATCCTAATGAACACCTGTGGAGCCATCTTAAGCGAAATTTATACCAGAGGATGGGTCCCGAGTCAAACTTTGAAGACCTAAGACGCTATCTTTTGGAGGAGTGGGACAATTTACCCCAGAGACTGATCAGAAAATTGATCCACAGCATGAGAAAGCGCTGGCAGCAGTGTGTCAACAATGACGGTGGATACACATCCTGTTGACAAAAAGTCAACCATATACAGTCATCAAGTCATCAGACATTCTACTGACCAGACTTATTCTTTCCTGCCTGTAAAAATGTGACATTTTAAAACTTCAGCACAGTCTGTGATACCCACCACAGTGCCCCAGTCAGCTCATATTGAATGCTATTGCCATACGGACAGTCTTGCGTACCTGTGATACAGACATTGTTTGTTTTCAAGTGTTGTGCAGTGAAGCGTAGCTTCATTTGTTCTGCATTTGTGTCTGAAACCAAATGTAAGGTGTATACCAGATATAAAAAATTTGAAATATTACCAAAAAATTTTGTTTATTTGTTTTTTTTTTTATGTGGACTTTTCTAAGCAGAGACTTACTTTTTTGGTTGAGTTTATATAAATGCTTATATACCCATTATGCGTAACATAAACTGTCACTAAGGAACATGTAGATGGAAGAAACAGACATGATACGGAAAAAGGTGTAATAAAGCTGAAACACGTGAACTGTCAGAGCACACATGGCGCTTATTGATTGATCAAAGATGACAACAGGTGCCGCTGGTTACTCAGAGTAGGCGAAACAGATGACGGCAATATGAAATAGACATACACGACAATACATTCAGTAAAAACCGCAAGTCATGTACATGCCCTTTTTGTAGATGTTATATTGGATTTTCTAAAATCCATCCTACCTTTAGTATGTTGTAAACACTAGACTGAAGTTCCTGTTACACGCTCACAGTGCGTGTGGGCTAAGCTGGACATGGTTATCAAAAGCAGCACACTTCACCTTCAAAATTGCTGTCACTGGATGAAACTCTTAAAGAGAACCTAACACTATATTTCGATAATGAACCACAGTGGAATTCCATCATTTTACTTTTGTCAATACAATCATTAGGCACTATATGCACAGTACAATGTGTCGGGAAGGTTACAGGCATAAACATATTTTCATATCAGGCATATATATGTATGAATCTTGGATGTAAGATTGGTTTTTTATTTATTCATCTTCATTATACCCTAATTTTATTGAATACCCTGGTATGCACGTCGTGCACATTGGGTTTGACATAACGGATCTCAGATTTAATCGAAGAATTTGTCATCTGGTATCCGCTTTTTGAAGGAAGCCTGTGATTTTCAAGGTCTAGGGTCCGTGTACTCTGACTGGCTACTGCGAAAACACGCAATTATGAGTTCTATTATACTTCCATTTTTGTAAGGTTGGAGGGGGTGGGTGGGTGGTGGTGTTACTATTGAGTCTTGTACATGTATGATTCTTGGGGGTAAGATTGAGTACACTAAAATTATAGTTTTATTGAAAGTCCTGGCAGATGCAATTATTTCTAAAAAATATGGAGGAAGTGACCCTGGCAAAATTGATAGCTAAGTTGTTCGTGTAATAATTTTAAATGTACTTTACTCTGCTTTTATTTGTTTTGTCCCCTTGTAGTAATCATTGGATCTACACCAGGTCGAAGCAAATTTCATTAGTGGCTAGGTATGAAGTAATTTGGTCAGTCTTTTCCTGATAATGATTATTACCAAAAAGGCATCAATGTGCAGTTCTGCTACAGTTGGCGGGACTTTAAGCGTGCTGGTCCTGTCGGGCTGTGGAGGGGAGGGGTCTCTCATTGAAGGGACGCATCCTCGCCCTGGCCTACTGGGGCTTCCATGCCCGAGGCCACTGTAGGGGATGTGATGTCAATGCTCTTCACCATCAGTTTGTTTTTTAAACACCCGGAATATTGTTTTGTCCATTTTACTGGGACTTCAGCTAAACCTCAGTGAATGTTTTTTCTTTTTTTTTTGTTTACCTGTGCAAGTTGCACATTTGATGTGATGAGAGCCATTCTTGTCATTTTTGCACGCACTTTCATTTTGTTTGTTAAGTACCAACAACAACCAAAAAAAAAAAAAAAAAAAAAAAGGAGAGGAAACAACTTATTTGTATGTATTTGGGGAAGTAACGTTCATAACCAATTATAATCTGCAATAGTTATACAGAAATAGGCCTGGTCAATGTTTATATGAAGATGGTAAATCATCTACGAACATGATCGATGCATGCACATGTATTGATATTATGTTGTCATTTTACCACAGTTGTTTTCATACTGAAATCCATATATAAAAAAAATATGACTTAAACATGAATTCAAGAACAGAAATGTTGTCATTTTATGTAAGGGGACTCAACGATGTAGGGAGACAAATAATCATTATTTACAAAAAAAGATACCGGGATCATATTCATGCAAGAAGCCCACTGTACAAAAGATGAAAAGCATCAGTGGAGAGCAGAGTGGGCCTATAATATGTTATTTTCTCATAGTACCAGTGATGCCCGAGTGTGTATTATGTATAAAACAAGCTTGTTTTGGAAATTCATGTAACTAATACTGATGCCAATAGAAGGTATATTATTACAGATGTGACTGTAGGTAATACCAGATTGACTATGGAAAAGATTTATGCACCTAATGAAGACCAGCCAGATATTTTAGACATGCTGATAGGATTTATTGAGAGCATACCAAATAATAACAGTATCATTGGAGGCTGTTTTTATTTAGTTCTAAATGTGGACAATGATGAAAAGGATGGTAGAAATCAGACGCACACAAAGGTCCAAACAGTCCTCCATTCCTGGATGGAAGACACAGATCTAGAAGATATCTGGAGAGTAAAACAGAACCCCTCTTATATTTCAATTTACTTGGCATATAAACAGACCCAATCCAATCTTTTTCAGGCGTGATTTTTTTTCTTATGTCCTTTGGACACGCAAGCATTATTCAGTCTTGTGACATTAAACCATTGTATCGATCTATGACCATGGTAGCATTGCTAACAGATACTCTCCCATGATCCTTGCAACCGGAAATTTAAATGTTCACTGTGAAATGGTCATGAGTACGTAACTACAATAAAACATGTGATTGTAATGACGATACAGGTAAATGATGAGGATAGCCCAGCACAGTTGTGAGTACCTATTAGATGTCAAATCAGGGGGGCAAGTATTAATTGTGCATAACATAAAGAAAAAATATAACAAAAGAAATAGAAAATAAGTTACGCACCCTATAAACTAAACTACAAGAAATTAATAAACATGCCGATAAAGATTAAAAAATTAAGCTGAATAAGGAAGTTGAATACAAAACTATTGGTGCACGTGCAAGATGAAGGGCTAGATGGTATGAAGAGGGTGAAAAGTCAAATAAATACTTATTTTTTTTTTGAATTCAGAAAAGCGAAATTATAACGACAAAAGAATAGGACAGATGATGCTACCCAATGGCCTACTAACAAGTGACAAAAAAGAAATTTTAAACCAGGAAGCAACCTTTTATCAACGGTTATATTCCATTAAGAACCCACCAGAAACTATTATGTAAAATATATTGCAAGACACGGGGAGTGAGAGAGGGAGAGCTGCGTAGGTTCCATAACTTAGAAGAATTACAAAATGTGATAAAAACTTATAAAAACAAAAGTCCGGAAAAGGATGGGTTACCTAGTAAATTTTATACGATGTTCTGGCATGATATACAAGAACTATTCATAGAATCAGTACAGATTGCACACAAAAAAAACCAAAAACAAAATAACATAAAAAACAAAAACAAACAGAAAAACAAAAACAAAAAACAAAAAAAAACCAAAAAAAAAAACAAAAAAGGAAAAAAAGCAAAAAAAGCAAAAAAAAAAAAAAAAAAAAAAAAAAAAAAACCCCCTGATAATTACCACCTCATTCCCGCCAAAAAAGGAATTATAACGTAACATAACTCAACATTGATTATTGACTGATTTCAAAATGTATTGCACATACAGTTAAGATATGTTAATTACGGTTATTTATAGTGACCAGACAGGCTTCACGAAGAACACACACACACATCTATATATATATATATATATATATATATATATATATATATATATATATATAGATGTGTAAATAAGTAGCATTAAGAAATGAAGATCGCTAAATTGTGTGTGTCAATGCATAATGACGATGGCGCATAAAGCTTGCATCGTGGTCATGGCGCATGTCAGAGTGCCTCGCCCGATGCCAGCTTCAATAGTCTGCATCATTATGCATAACATACGCAAAAGCATGATTTATCCAGCATGTTCAAGTCTTGGGTTCCGAAAACCCAGGTGGGTTTGGCTTATTGGAATGTGGACGAGACACACATGTAATGGTCTGACGACACAGTAGGCTCATGTGTTTTGGTCTGGTATCACACAAGGCTCTGTTGCATACTTGTAATGTTAGATTTTAGATAGAATGTAAAAATAATAATAATGATATAAAAAACAACAACAACAACAAAAATAAATAAAACAAAACAAAACAAAACAAAAAAAAAAAAAAAAAAAAAAAAAACAACAACAAAAAATCCTCAAAAAACAAAACAAAAAAAAAAAAAACAAAAAAAAAAAACCAACAACAAAAAATCCTCAAAAAACAAAACAAAACGAACAAAATCAATTACGTAATGAGAATACGGAATAAGACTAAACACGCTTTACAGTGGAACATATAAATAGAAGTAGAAAGAATAAAATTACAACGTTTGTTCATGTTTTTATATTGTAAAAAATCTTTTTTGTACATGAGCTGATATATTGTAGAAACACATCAGACACCTGATAAGACGGCTCCTGGTTCGCCACTGGGAGGACAAACGGCTTGATATGATACTTGAACTCCATACTATATTCAGAAGCAAACCAAACTATATGTATATACATATTTAAATAGTGAGAAGCATCTGTTGCGTGGCATAAGCATGCTGTTTTCAATATATTCTTAACATGGAGAGGCGTGTCATGTTCCAATAAAAATGTTCATGTAAATAAATAATTTATAGTCTTCTTCTTCTTTTTCTTCTTCTTCTTCTTCTTCTTCTTCTTCTTCTTCTTCTTCTTCTTCTTCTTCTTCTTCTGCTTCTTCTTCTTCTTCTTCTTCTTCTTCTTCTTCTTCTTCTTCTTCTTCTTCTCTTTCTCCTCCTCCTCCTCCTCCTCCTCCTCCTCCTCCTCCTTCTTCTTCTTCTTCTTGTTTTTCTTCTTCTTGTTCTTCTTCTTCTTATTCTTCTTCTTCTTCTAAATGTGTGATCTTTTGTCCCTCTTTGAAAGGGCATTTCAATGGGAAATTGGAAAACTGGATGGAGGTGATGTGTTTCAAGTGCAAACTTCATGTCTTCACTCTATACCATAAAGCCTACATGGATCCATTGTTTTAAAATTGGAGATTTGGTATGGTGGATATGTGTGTTATCAATTTTCAGCTGGGTGCCCGGTACTTGAATTTGCTGGTGCAACACCAGGCCATTCCAAGGTAGGTTGAAAATGAATAACTAGAAAACCATGACTGTCTTGGATTCAGCAGACAATCAAAAGCAAGATGGGTGGTACAATCATATATAAGGACAAAATAAGAAACAGTGGAATGTAAAGAGGAATGTAGTAAAATATGTAGTGCACGTTATTGCGATGTATATATATACGTATATATGTATATTTACATCTGTCTGTCTGTGTATGTTTGTGTGTGTGTGTGTGTGTGTGTGTGTGTGTAATTAGTAGCCCTGGAGATGGGCAGTGTCAACAAAATCCCTTTATAAGAGCCCAGGAAAATTTTGGAATGCCGCCTGGCAACAAGTTAAAAATTTGTTAAAGCCGAAAGTGTCTCTTTGTGATTCAAAAAAGTTCAGTCATCTGCTTTGGAAAATTAGAATTTGTATGGTTTGCACCAAACCTGCCAAAACCAATAATATTCAAGATGGGATTGGCCAATGGAAATCAGCAGTGAAATAGATTACTTTGTCATAAAGTCATGCAATTTCATGTCTTTTTATTTAGTTTTTTTTTTTTTTTGGTAAGTCTGACACTGATGTAGAGAATTCAAATTGTTGTCGTTGTAATTTGAAAGCAAGTCAGGCTACATGTTGTGAACCAAAACAAACTGATGCAACAGGTAAAAAAGCGGTACAAAATGCACATTTCAAACTTTTTCTAGTTTTAGGCATTTTTGAAAAATACATGGTAATAATAATAATAATAATAATAATAATAATAATAATAATAATAATAATAATAATAATATTAATAATAACATTGTGTAATGGGCACTTTGTCCACCATAAATAAATATTTGTGTGTGTAGTTGGAAAAATCCCCCCAAATTAAAACGTTTGTTTGCATTTATATGATTTTGAACTCTAGTTTCCACACGTCGCTGTTAATCACATGACGTGATTCTATGTCAATTTAGTCCATGTAGTATAACTGCAGCCCGATCTGAGGTGCTGAATGGTGGGCATTCTGAGCCAAGAACCAACCAGGTGGCTCAATGTGTCTTGCCTTGGCAAATTGTAAACAACCACTTTTCTAGAGTCTTCGACAAAATGTAGACATTTCTGACCTTTCTCTCTTTTGGGAGTCAGTCAATGCAGTTGCGCTCAATGCTATTGTGAGTAGATATCTTTATGCATTGTGTGTTGCTCTGCTGTTTTCTGTATCCCCGACAGTCATCTGCTTGTAGCTGCTCTAAATATTCTTGAGGGTTGCCTGTATGGTAAAGGTTCTGCATACAATGGAATATGAAATGATTGACATGTTCCCATATTGCTAAAATGCAAATATGTACTAAAACTCCGCGGATATTTTGGCTTTTTGAAGTAGCAAGTGAATTAATATAATGGTGGTGGCTCATGTACATTTAATTTTTTGGTCACATTGTGTGTGCCACGAAAACGTGGCCCATCCAATTTGCTATAATCCAGTTATTCTGGTCTGTATAGGCAATAATTCAGCCACATGGTGTTGTGGCACATATGATTGTAGTTGAGCAATGATCATATAATGGTAACGTAGCTCACTAAAATGTGTAACTAATAAATACTGTGAAATTTGAGTATTTTTTAGATATTGCGTAAATGTGTACTTAGGCTTGCTAGAAAAGAATGAAAGTCATTAATATTTAAGAGAAAAACATGTAATCAAAACATAATTTTCTTAACCGGATTTGAAGTAAAATTAAGCAAACTTGTAACTGCCGTCGACCAATGCTTGCTTCTGATAGCCCCTGGGGGTTTAACTTGACAGAAAATATGTAAGCCTAAAATGTCTGAAAGTGAATATGGAAACCGAATGCTGCAAAAATATAGAATTAAGTTGAAAAACAAGCAAATCCAAAGTCGGTAAAATTAGAGCCAAACTGTCTAATAATCTTTGCATATTAACTGCAAAATTTGTGGGGTAAGTCAGTAAAGAATGAAAATCATTGGTATTAACTGGAGAGAATGCAATCAAAGCATAACTTTTGTTAACCAGATATAAAGTGCAATCAGGCAAGCTAGTAACTGTTGTAGACCGATGCTTGCTTCTGATAGCCCCTGGGTGTTTAACCTAACAGCAAACAAGACAGTCTAAAATATCTAAAAAGTGAAAAATTTAAAGAGAATGATGCTAAAAGAGGAAATTAAGTAGCAAAACGAGCAAGTCTAAAATTTCTAAAATGATGGAAGCCAATCGTTCCAACTATCTCTCATTTACAGCAAAATTTGTAGAAATTCTTGATCAAAAATACATCTTCGAATCCTCCTGTCTCAAGTTTATTGCCAATAAATTTGGGTCTAAATGCAGAGTCCTGAAATTTAAAAACAATGCAACCAAATCTCACAATTTGTGACATGAATATATCACATCCAATAATTTCTGAAATATTACTGTCTGGGAAAGAATAGGTAGCAACCTCAAAGTTGAACTCATCTATTTGTGATAAATTTTAATAAAAAAAAAAACCTGTCAGCAGTGACCCGAATATCCAATTCCAGAAACATATATCTGAAATCGTCTGAATTGGTACAGTCTAAAGGAATAACTTTTGGGTAAATTTCGTTTGCAATTTCACTGAAATTTTGTACATTCACACAAACAATGTTATCAACATATATGAAGTTGTTTGTTAATTTTGTAACCATTTGAAAGTCATTTTTTATCAATCTACCCATATACTTAAATTCAAGCCAGGTTAAATATAAATCTGCAAGTAATGGGAAGAAGTTGCTGCACGTTGGGATGCCTTTTATTCGTTGAAAATCCAAATAGTCCAAATTGAATAAAAGCATTACATAAAAGACATTTTATAGCATCTATCAAAGCTTCAACAGTGTAAGATTTAATGCTACGTTTTGAATATATATTGTGTGACCAATATAGTTTCTTTGCATATGAATAAATATATATACATATGTATGGTTTACCATTATGTTTAAACATTTTGCTTATTAATGCTCGAAGGGAACTTCTGACTTCATCTATGGATAGATTTGTGTGCAGTGTAAAAAATCAACAATTGATATTTTCTGTTATTAAATTTTGATTTTAAAAATAAACTCTGAAGAAGTGCTGATACCCGTAAAGCAATTTATTTAACAGTTTTTAGAAACTGCATTACCGTATTTACGGAGATGATTCCTAATTGCAGTCAAACACAATGTTAGTTCCTTTGATAATGACTTTGTTGCACATTGTGAAGCACCAGCTATGAATCTAGATTTAAAAGGGTTTTTAGGCAATTTGGGTATCCAGAACAAAAGTGGATTAGAGGAGTCCTCTTTCGAAACTTTGATATTAAAACTTGTTTTCTTTTCATTTTTTGTCTGAATCTATCAAATTATTAATGGATTTTTTGTGTAATTTTTATACGTCATTTCCCCTTATGTCTAAAATATTGTTTATACCAAGTTTATATTTCAAAACATCCAGATAGTATTGTTTGCAGGTGATTCATAAATTGTTACCTGCTTTATCAATATTTGTGATTATAAATTTTTCCTTGTAGTTCTTTGACTGCTTTTGAAACTCTAGGCTGTTGAAATTTACTCTTTGAAATTATTAATGTGGGAATTTTTGCAAATATAAATTCTACTTCTAAAGACTGTTTTCAAGTTTGATAACCATCCTTTCAATTTCCGAAATTCCAATTTTTTCTTTGCGCATGTCATGCATCCTGAAAAATACTGTCAGTGTTCAACTTAGGATATGTCCAAAATTGTATCCCTATTTTCTTCAATTTTCAAAAAATTGAACGTTGTGTTATATCCAAATTACCTGAAAGGACATGTTTTTGGTAAGTAGAAACAAAATTAGAATATTCACTATGAGACATACATTCACAATTTTGATTGGCTGCAATATCTTGTAATTCCTGATACTTTGTCCAATATTTTTTGCCATATTTATAGGAAATGGTGGGGGATTTTTTATTTTACATTTCTTGGGAATTATGTAACGAACGAATTTCAAATTGAAATTGGGTTATATGTAGAATGAGTCACTAGTTTTGTGTTTGAAAGGAATGCCGCAAAACATTTGATCCAAATTTCTCTTATTAGAATCTTGTGACCAAATAGTTGGTATGCAAGAATACACAATTTCACAAAAAAAAAAAAAAAAAAAATGTGTGCTCAGAATAAGTAGGACCCAATATTTATTGATTCTAGTTACATCTCGAACTGATAGGTCATTTGTATTTTCCGCCACCAACAACGATCCCTTGTGAGAGAAAAAGAGTAACCCACTCTCCAGCCATGCAAGATTTTGATTTTTATATGTTAAATTGGGTATTAATTGTGACAGAATAGTAGTTACTATTTTCAAAACATAATAGTGTCTTGCACTTTGATTAAATGTTGTTGATATTCCTGCCAATTGTATTTGTGTCTTTATGCCCAGAACCACTTCCTAGTAGTCAATATCCTATTCCGCAGTTCGAACTCTTTACTCTCCATAAGCTAACCTGTCCCTGTCTAACCTGTATACATTTGGAATTACTATTGTCTATATTGCCAATGTTACCAGCTGCCTTATGCTTATTGTCAAAGTCAATTTCAATGGTTGTCTCTGGGCAAATGCAGGTTACATACGTTTCAATCATACTCCTTTTGTATTGATAGGTTAGCTGATAGATTGCATTTGAAAGGATCAGAACCAATATGTCATGCTTCAAAACGTGTCATTTGAGGTCATTTCAGGTCAAGAATACATTATTTCGTCAGGTGCCAAAGGTTTGAAAGACATTTTTGTTTCATCAAGTGCCATAAATTAGGATGATTATGATCATTTGCATGTGGTTACAGACTACAGTTGTGATTGGCTGGTTGCGCATCCCAACGGAGACAGCCGGTAATTGTGACAATACTGTGTTTTGAGCATGCTGTACCTTATGTTTAATTAAAGTTAGCTTAGTCAGGTTTGCTGCACCATGGAGTTGCTTCATTGGTGGTCATATAGGTGCGCTGTCTTCCAGGCCAGGTGGGAACTTTATGGTGGGGAAGGACAATGATGTGCCCCTGGCAAGAGCACGGTTCATACACCTATATAAAGCTGACATCCAGGTGTTGTTTACTATTTCAATTATCACAAATTAACGAGCTGGGAATTATATGACAAAAATTCATCCATGTTTTTCTGGCATTTTTATCTGTTAAATGCCGTTCATGAAAGTTCAAAATACCAAAATGCTGATATTTCTAGACTGAAAAATGCTAATATGAAAACTACAAGGATTTAAAACTGTGGCCTATTAGGGCTAACTCTGTACGTATTGAAATCACATGGTCATGTTGTTATTCTATTATCGTCCATTAAACCAGTAAAAAATGGGACGAAAGCACTTTTTGACAGCTGCCTGGACAATTTTGAGTGATCCTAACAACTTTTACATGGATTGGGCATGCAAGATATGGCCCTGGGACGGTAGATCACAATACAAATGGTTTGGGCTATGGTATTGTATACCTCAGGCCAGCTTATGAAAGGAGAAAACAGTTTTACACCGACAGATTGGCTGTGAATAACAAGTTTAACAGTCTCAATATTCCAAAATTTTTTAAGAAGTATCACATATATGTCACAAATCATTGTACATGGAAATTTTGCACCTATCGTTGGCACCATTCAACATAAATAATAACAGGATTCACTGCAAGAGATTTAACAAGTGCACAGGCCATGCCTCCTTTACTGACTGCTTGGTAGACAGATAGCTTCCATATTCCTTTGTATTTAGCGATACCTCACAGGTACCACACAGGTAATCATATGTATGAGAAATTAACAACGGTAATATGATATGAATAAATTATGCTAATCCCATTAATATGAAGCTTAGTAACCCTCTCTTTCAAACTTTTAATTTTGTAGCATTGTCATTGTAAGCCTATGGCCTCCATGCATATGCAAAGCTGTTTGTACAAAATGATGTCAAAGTGATTTTGGGCATACCAGCAAAAAATGCGCATTTTCTGTCAGTAGAGCTGTACAAATCGTAGGTAAAATGTAAATTTCTTTGTTTTGGGGGTTTTTGTTTTAGTTTCTCCCTCCCCCCTCCTTTTTTTGCTTACAAAAGCTTGCCATGTATGTATATCATTTGACTGGAGTATATCATTTAACATTAGACATGCTGACTTTGTTCAGCAGTTGAGTTCATCAGCATATTAGTTGTACGTAAATGGATCAATTTATATCCATGAATATGGATGACAGCACTTATGAACTGAGAATTTTTTTTTACAGAACTTGTGTACATAGGTGGCAAAAATTTGAACTTCGACATACAATAACATATAATTACAAGAGTTTCAGAAAGTGAAACAAAGTTAAAAAAGGTCAGCTTCCATCAAACACTTGCCTGAAAACACTTATGCCTGATACTTGGATTGATAATTGGATGCTTATCTAATTGAAAATCAGAGCACTTGTAAATACAAATATGTATTTATGATCTTACAGTAACTGTACAAACTTTTGTCATTTGCTTTCTAATATGTGTATATACATCAGAAACCATGTTAATAAACCACCACTTATGCAGTCTACTGCAGAAAAAAGGCCTAGCAGTATTGGTTTGTGGAAGCTGGATCACCTAACTGCCCTCCTTATGTTCAAACAATGAGCGCATTAAACTTCCATAATTTTAGTACCAAAAACATACTTGCTGAATACTGCTACTCTAATCTGTGACCTACTTGTCTTAAACTGTGCACTTTAATGGGCCAATAATGTTTAAACACTGAAACTATTGTCTGCCATAACCCAGATTATATCAGGAAAATACTGCCAAAATGACTGGTATTAGATGCTGACTTGGTGTAACTGATAGTCCCCCCCCCATCCCCCATTAATGCCTCAGCAGTGGTAGATGTCATATTTTTCGTAGACAAATTTTACGAATCTATCCATAAATGGTAAAAATGCACCTATTTCACCTAAAAATTAATACAATTTTAGCAATATATTCAAAAGTTAGGGTGAAATTAAGGGCTGGGACATTGTTATTTGATCTTTCATTGTAAGGACAGGACATGCAGGACATGCAGGCTGGTTGCGCATCACAACGGAGATAGTCCGTAATTGTAAACATACTGTGTTTTCAGCATGCTGTAGCTTCTGTGTATTTAAAGTAAACTAATTCAGTTTTGTTGTATAACGGAGTTGCTTCATTGGTGGTCATATAGATGCGCTGTCTTCCAAGCCTGGTGGGAACTTTATGGTGGGGAAGGACAATGATATGCCCGTGGTATTAGCACAGTTCATACACCAATATAAAGCTGACATCCAGGTGTTGTTTAGTATTTCAGTTATCACAAATTAACGAGCTGGGAATTATATGACAAAAATCCACCCTTGTTTTTCTGACTTTTTTTATCTGTTAAATGCCCTTCACGGAACTTTAAAAGTACCAAAATGCTGATTTTTAGACTGAAAAATGTTAATATGAAAACTACAAGGATTTATAACTGTGGTCTGTGGCCATGTGCTTTACTTGTCTGCTAGTATGGGTTGTCAAGAAGCAGATATACGCATAGGTCAAAATTTTGAGTATAGGTCAAAATTTTGAGTATGAATATCATATTTGCTTTGATAGTAGCCACCTTGCCTGTGGCTCATGGGTTTATTTAAGGCGTGTCAACATTTAGGGTGAGGCTACATGTCGAGCTACTGATGAGTGAACCGCATGTAGTACCAATTGGGAACAGTTGTACAATTCCTATACTTGAATTATAGGCTCCTAAGTGTGCGGTTAACATCCATGCCGTTCTTCACGAAGATAAAGCTCCAAGATCCTACCTACTTTGCTTTCGCAGGATCTACCATCGTTATGAGATATTTTACCAATGAGATTTGCAGGTTTTGCACTTAAGTTGAAAACAGGGTTACTTACATCCTCTCTGAATTTGATCCATGCTGCTGGCGTCATGTATCATTAAACGATGATACTGCAGACTTATTGACGTAGCCAAGTTCAGCCATTCGTCAAGAGGTATTGAATTTGTGACTGAATAGACCCTTCTGATAACTTGCATTATTCGGGCATGAAGAAAAGATCACGTTTTTGTATCCCTGAAGATGACCCTAGAATCAAGATCTACGATAATACTTACAGTCCAGGTCCAAGATAAATATTGGGTTCAAGGCGTTTGTAAACAATATTCCTCCTGGATTATTAAGTTATCAAATGTGTTGCACGGATAAGCCGTTTTGCTTTGGTCAAATTGAAGCACACGGAAACACAAGGTCCTGTGACTATGGCTTGAGTATGATACGGCTTATTATATCATTATGAAAAACGTCCAAGCTGAAGTTTAGGAACGTGATATAGCAGACCTTAGAGCTAACAGACCTTTATTCAGATCAAGTATTCTTGTGTGTTAAAGTCCGTAGTTTGAAGAACATGGTATTTTGAAACTTGGTGGGTAGACAGGTGATCATCTCATTTTCATCCCTCACTTTCATGTTGTCCCTTAACAATTGCACGTCATTTTCAGGTCTCTGCACATGTTTATTGTTAGTGTACAAAAGACAAAATATGTAGGAAATATTGGATTACCAAGGCACGTCACGTAGTACGCCTGGAAATCCGAAAATTCCGAGTATGCAAAAGAATGTATGCTAAACCTACAACACCAAATCCTGGCTAATTTACCACATGGGTGTATTCAACTCAATTTGTCTTCTTTTACATATGCTGGTGTTGATGTTTTGGTCCATATTCAGCCAAGGTCGACCCTGGTCAAAAGAAGCGTTATGGATACATCTTCACTTTCCTGTGATCTTGAGTGACTCATATTGGAATGTTATACTCCTTCGATACCAAGTCATTTCTGAATGCTTGACACTTTTTGGTGCGTAGAGGTTCCCCCGCCAAACTTTTTAATGGTAACTGAAGAAATTTCACTAAAGGAGAAGAAGAATTACACAAAGCTTTCGCGTTTCATTCAAAGCATACCTTGAAATCATAAGCACTATGACATCCATTGAGCAGCCATTTATTCAAGATGGACCCCCCCCCCCATTTTGAAAAGCATGGGAGAGACTTGTGGGTGTCAAATATGAGTATTTAGAACTATACTTACCACAAGCTGATCCAAATGATCTAACACAGCTTTCCCCACAATTTTTGCTTATGCCTCGCCAATTCTCCGACCCCCCCCCCCCCCCGTATTGGTCCAGCTTCAGATGCCAACCAAAGTCATTGGAAATATGTGGAACATCTGTCAAATTTATTTTGGAGCCATTGCTTAAAGGAATATTTGCTAACATTGTATGCAAGGTCAAAGTGGAATATTGAGATTTGTAACATCCAAATCAACGAAAAAGTGTTGCTTTTTGATTCGGGTTTTCCTAGAAATCTGTGGCCTCTTGCTATTGTAAAACAAATGTTCCCTGCACGTGACAGAAAGATCCATTCTATATTATTGAACACAACAAATTTCACTAAATCTCCCATATTTCCCCTTGTTTTGGTCCAGCTTCAAATGCTCACCAAAGTTGTGGGAAATTTGTACTGCATCTGGCGAATTTATTCAAAGCCATTGCTGAAAGGAACATTTGCCCACGTTATATGCAAGTTCAATGTCGAATATTGATATTTGTAATATCACAATCAGCGAATCAGTGTTGATGTGCGGTTTGTGTCTTCCTAGAAATCTGTGGCCTCTTGCCATTGCAAAACAAATGTTACCCTGGACGTGACAGGAAGATCCATTCTCTACTACTGAACACACCAGAAAGACAATTTCACTGCCCAATAACGCAGCTTGGACGCTTAGCAGAAGACCCCCCCACAATTTAAATGATAAACATGCAATGTCGAAACTAGTAGTATAGTTGTTTGTTCCATGAATAACATAACATATAATTTACCTTATGTAGGGATAAATTGAAAAAAAAAATACCAATTTGCAGTAACTGTAGGTTAAAAATATCCATGATACATAATCGTTAAAATTTAGTCATGTTACTTGCTCGATATGCTCCAACCCTATACATGGCTGCTTGCCATTTCAACTGACATATAGGTAGTAGCAATAGGAGCAAATAGGCAGTTTCATGAATTATCTTACCTCGGGCACCTAAGTAAAGTTTGAGAGGGTCCCAAGTGCTCAAAGTCGATATATGAGTTGCTACATTCGGCCAAAAAGGGATAATTTACCTCAGCTTGTTTTATAATTAGATTTCTTGAAATGGCTTCATCTTCATTCATGCACTGTGGTAAATTTCCAGTGGAATTTGGATGCTAGATTGCTCATGGTATCTTTTTCCGCACCACACTTTAAATTTATCAATGTTGTAATTATACACTTCCTGCTCCTGGGTACCAAAATATTCCAGACGGGGCAAATGTCAAACACCATATAGCTTATTTGAGCTTTTTTATATCTTGCGGTCTTTTTTGGTTCTATTTGTGAAATGCCTCTGTTCTGGGTCCGCTGCATGAAATCTTCAGGAGAGCATGAAATCAGAGATTGAGAAACTTAAAGGCTACCTTAATGGAGTTAAAAATCATAAACGGGCAACTTTGAGGATCCAAACATTTTTTAGTTTGCCAATTTTCCTTAAGGAGACATATCCCTGGCCTGTAATAAACGTGTCCGTCCACAAGATCCCACTAAAAAGTACCTCTTATGTTCCATATAAAGCCCACAAGAGGGCAGTCTAAGGATAAAATTATTATCAAACAGAATTCAAGGGTGTTAAAGAGTGCATCACCAGCCCGGTCAAGCATAATTAAAATTCTTAAATCATTTATTTCGTGTGTAGAAATTGTACAAAGTACATAACCGTGTAAAGCACACACCATGAGTATGCCAGGTCACGAGGCCCTTCTCAATATACCTGTAGTAACGGCCTCTAATGCACAGACAACAGATATAAATCCTCTGGGGTATGTGCACATATAAGAAAGAAAATGACAAGTTTGTACAATTACTCCAATATCATAAATACACATTTGTATTTACTAGTGCTTTAATTTTAAATTTGATAAGCATCCAATTATCAATCCAATTATCAGGCATAAGTATTTTCAGGAGAGTGCTTGATGGGAACTAACTTTTTTTTTTTACCTTGTTTCACTTTCTGAAACTCCAGTAATTATATGTGGCTGTATGTCGAAGTTCAAATGTTTTGCCATCTATGTACACTAGTTTGGTAAAAGTGATAAAATCTGCACTTCATAAGTTCTGTCATCCATATTCCTGGACATACAGTAGCAACTGAAAATAATGTAACCTTTGCCCGCGAGCAGCGCGCGAGCAATTTGCGAGCACGGCCAGCAATTGCCCCCGAGCAGCCCGCAGGTTAATTTCAGATAGAGTCCGTGTGTTAATGCGGGTGCGTGAGAGGGCGGGTGCGGGTGCGGGTGCGGGCATTGGTTGCCCCCGAGCACCAATGTCTGTTTGGCCCGCGAGCCCAGCTGAGCCAAGATAAGTTCACAAAATCTATATACCTGCATGATATTATATAGTTTGTGGGTACATGTACATGTACAGTTTTTGTTTCAACAGGGGCAATCCTCATTATCTAAATGGGGCCATTTTAACCTGAAGTTTAAATAACAGATACGTGTGACTTCCTTTAATATGCAGAAGAGTAGAGTGGGGACGTCCTCCGTTGAAAAATGGCCCCAGTTAGTTTGGAAAGAACAGAAATGTGTCCCCAATCGTCGGGTGTTACAAACCCACACTGTCACACACACACACACACACACACACACACACACACACACACACACACACACACACACGCGCGCGCGCGCGCGCGCGCGCGCATACATACTTTCATGTATATCCCCAGGAGGTATATTTTAGTTTTAGTTTAAACGTATATATTTATACTGGATTGCCCAATAGTACAAAACATTGTCTAATCTAGCGGTTCTCCAGACACGGAAACGCACAATAATATATACAAGACTCACAGGACAATACAAATCATGTTAATATGACTATGGGATGACCGTCATGATATAGATTTGACTACAAAAACTATAAACTTCGAATTGTGATACAACAATTGCGCAATATGTGTACACAGATGCATGCAAACAAGCTTACGCACATGTTTATACACCCACATGCAATGACCACAGGTGGTGACTGAAGGGGAGATACTGGCCCGACCATAATCTCCCGCTCCAGGCGTTCCACGACATGGCCCGCGGGGGGGGGGGGGGGGGGTCAGGCGACACATGTTGCACGAATGCATGGCACTGGGTACGGCTGAAGCACTATGGCGGCATGCTGCCACCGTTAAGCCACGATTGCACCCAGCAGCTCGGGTGTTCATTCCCTGCCTGGCAAATGTCAACCACTGTGGTCCTCTGGGAGCGCAAGGCATTTCTCCAATACTAAAATACAAATAGAGATATAAAAATATTCTGTCCAGTTTCTCAGAGCATATCTTAATACCAATCTCAGTGAAAGTCTCGTGTTCTTGCTTTGTTGGCTTGCCTGCTTAGCAGGCCTTAGCAGACCCAAGCAAGCCAGATAGAAAGATGGCACGAGAGGCTAAGCAGGCACGGAACAAGCCCCTTTCTAATTTTCTGATGTATGTGAAAGACTGTTAGCCATAATTTCACCCCCGATTTACTATTTACTATTTCAGTGGGAAGCGTTAGACCGTGGACGAGGTCCATGTTTACACTGAGTCCGTACCCCAATTTTCAATGGTATTTGTTTTTTGTCCTGAAAAATATGATGTAGCAAAATTTATAAGTCACTCAGCAGGCAACAGTGTGGGGGCAAGGTTTTCTTTTTCTGAGTGACTGTTTTCACTGTACGGTGAGAATAGTGTTTTGTTAATTTTCACCGTACGGTGATAATAAAAGTTTAACGGACGGCAATGAAAAGATGTCAACCAGGGAAGAATATTTTGGAAAAGCATTTTGTCATTATATTGCACACAAAGAGAATTGGAACAAACATTTGCTGAAATAATAAAAAGGCATAACATCCCAGTTTGAGCATGTTTTATAATGAGATCTGTTGAGGTGTTGTTTCAGCTTTTATTATCTAATAGTTTTTATAGAGCCAATACTGTATTTTTTATGTGAAAAGGCAAAAATTTAGGTAACAAGACAGAGTAGGAACTGTTTTAATATTGTCACAGATGGAAGTAACGGGACTTAAGGGTAACTTATAGATCTATCTTGTTATGACTTTAGTTAAGGACCGCATTAAAAAAAAAATCCACGAAGCAACAAAAATGAAAAACTGATGGGTGGGTAGAGTAAATCCATATACATTAGTTTGAGATGTTAAAAAGCCAAACATTTAATGCTGTCACGGCGCCAAGGTAATTGCTTTACAGTAAACCCTCCGTAAGTGGGCACTTTGCTTTGGTACCGTTTCCTATTGACTATACCATAAAGCTAGCTATCTCTCTAAGGTAAGCATTTCTCCAATCTTGATTTGCCTCAGTTCTTTGAAACAAGCCATAACAATAAATTTGCGAAAAGGCTCTGCATTTCAATTTCCAGATGGTGAACAAATAGAGCCGCCTCTATCCTCACCTTGAAAATATACCAAACTGTACCATCACCGCCATACGGTGAAAATAGACCAAACCGTATCAGTGCTGTTCAGCTGAAAATCTCTGTAGCAAAATTTTCTTTACTTGTAGCATTTTTACGAGTTTTCTACGAAAGAAACACTTATTATTAAGAAAACATGTACAATTTTGAAGAAATTTGTAGCAGAATATTGCTACAATGCTCCAGTTGTACAGCACAGTGTATGCTCACCGTACGGTGAAAATAGACAAAAATCTATCCTCAACGTATGGTGAAAATAGACAAAACTCCTTCCAAACGCTTTTCTCAGCGCATGGTGAAAATAGACAAAACGCTATTCTCATCGTATGGTGAGAAAAGCATCGTTCTTTCTTTTTCTTTTCTTCTTTTTTATATTTCGTTTGATTTAAACATTTTTGTTCATCCCTACAGTTCAAAAAGTTGACTAATACAATGGGCTCTCTAGACAGGGAGCGATAAAACAGAATATGTACAACATGCAAGGGACATCACAAAATTACGTAAGCGTATGTTACACTAATGAATGTGTCAACACGGATAGTTGGATAATCAATCAGTAAATAACTTGAGAACAAATGATGACATAGGTCGACTAATGAGCAGAAAAATGAAAGAAAATAGTTTAATTATATCACCACCTCTCCAATCTACATTTGATAACACTCCCGCCCCCCCCCCACGGGGGTGGGTGGGGTGGGTAGGCTGAATCAGGAACTGGAAGGATCAGAATAAAAAATTGTCTAGTTTCAGCGATATAGTACTGAACTGTTATAAAAATTGTTTGATGCATCGGATACTGCCTCCCGTTAAAGCCGACCAAGCGCTGTGTTACCCCAGGGGGAGAAAATATAACTTGGGAGGCAACATCGGATAGTTCTTTGTCACGCTAGCTATATAAAAGTACTGAAATTTGAAAAATGCAAGGATAACAATGAGCGGGGAAAAAATTTGTTTAATGTTAATTTCAAGTCTGTTAAGTTTAAGATTATACAATTTTAGGTAAACTAGAATAAACCCATTGCATTCTAGATCCACTACTTGCATGTAAATGGAATTCTGCCACTTCAGATCTTTGATTACATTAGGACAACGTTTCTATCTTCATGTACAAGCAGGAATGCGCCGAGACTGTGTCGATGCTGTAGTTTATCTTCACGGATCAGTGCCCAAGGTGTGCTAAATGCATGAAACAACAGCAACTTAAGTCAAACTACTTTACAGGAACTGCTGTGAATTATAATAAGGATGACATATTACAAGCTATTTTGAAGCAATTAGCTAAGCAGGTTTGCCTTTTTTTTTAGACTTGGTCAAAAACTACAAAAATTGAAAGCCAATTCCTAGCTTCTACCTTCCGGCTCTCTTATCGTCTCTTTAGCCGTTCAGCAGCTTATACCTAACGGTGGCCATCGATCCTCTTCGATCCTCTTTCAAAAGTGTAAGGCACTTTCGGCTCTTTCAAGTTTGTACAATCACTGCCCGCTTGGTTGGCTGAGAAGCAGACTCTGTCTTTTAATGTTCTGATATTTATGTACAGATAAATTTCCCTGGAAGTGGAAAGCCTACTTCACAAACAACCTCCTTGGAAGACCAAGCGCATTGGACTGGTGACTGGGTCCAATAGCCAGATAAAAATGGTATGAGTCAGCTAAAGAGGCAAAATCAGTCACTGTCTGCTATAGAATTATCCCAACTAATGATTGGCAATAGTAATGGCCCAAAAGTAAAAGCGTCATTTTTAAGGAAAAATTGAGCAAGCTTGTACATCCCAACACATTAATGACGGGCTTTAACATTTACACTGTAATGCAGGTACTTCACCAGCTTAATGACTTCGCAGGCAGGCAACCTTTAATGTGACTCGTTCTGGTCGAGCATCACTGTGGAATTGCCTCTCCCTTGCTATATACAAGGTCGCTACACTTCCTTGCTATGAAGAAACCAACATCTTGAGATATACAATGTAGTTTAAAATAAATGCTGTTATCAGTTTGCATCTGTTGTTGCCTCTGTAGATAGACTGTGGCTTCTCCAGAGTGTTTTTCCCCGTTACAGTACAGTATGGAAATATTAAATTAACGGTAATACCTCCATGAGTAGAGCGCCAACAATTCTTGCTCAACAGCTATGTCGCCCTGTCCCCTAACTCGGGGATACTACGGGTACGCATGATCGTTCCAGTTTAGTTGGGAGAAAGGGGGTCAATTTGGAGCAATTTTGCGGTCGGGAAATTTAAAATTTAGGGGTGGTTTTTTTCCAAGTAATAGCCTCGTAATTGTTTGTTAAGGTCTCAAATTAAAAACATCCGCGAAATTGTTTTTGATCAGTTGGTTTGTCCATAGCCTTCAGGAACATTTTCCGGTGTCAGAATATGTCGGATATCTGAGTGTCGTTATAATGAGGTTTCAGTGCAATAAGTAATGATATACCTATATAAAACTGCCCTGTGTCCAATTTTTTTAATGGAGATACTCCCGATTAGTATCTTTCAGAATCAAGTGGTGATCAATTTTTTTAAAACAATCAAATTAATGTCTGAATTGCCATGCATTTACCATCCATGGTCAATCATGAAGACGATCAAGGCTATTAAAGTACAAAGGACGAAGGTAATTGGCTCCTTTGTGTATATGTTTTATGCCGCGGTTATGTGAAGTCGTGCATATCGTTACAAACGTAAACTGTTGCGATCTTCCTTGCGATGTACATGAAAATAAAAATGTTATTGTACTTGTAGTAATATAATTTTTTCCCTTGAAGTCAAGCCCAATCTATATGGGTGACGCAAAATCTCCATTTGACGGAGGTGTTGAAAAATAATATGTTTATAAACACTGGGATTATATTGATTTTGTCAAAACAAGTGTTTTTATGTCACTTGGAATGTAGACTTTGAAAACAAAGGAACGCAATAAGTACAGATGCAACAAGTTTTGCCAATTTCAAAGTTCTCTCTCCTTCCCATTCTGGGCTCTTTTGCGTGACATAGTGTCCATCTTGCTGTGTTAACCGATTGCTCCAGTGACGCTCCACGCTCAGCCCCCCCCCCCCAAAAAAAGGAAAAGTGGTATGTTCATGGAAACAAAGTTTGTTTCTGCACAGTTAATATATAATTTTTTCTTGACACTTGAGATGATACATGTCTGGTGGTTACAACCCTCCCTCCCCCCGCCCCCATTAAATAAAGAAATGTGAATGTATGAATCAATCAATCAATCAGTAAGTCCACTGCAGTACACGACTTGATTGCCTTCTGATTGAGCTAATTTCCTTATCTCGAGTAATTCATGACTGCCATAAGCACTGCTATTATGCTATATCCGCCTCATGGTTATTGCCGAGATGCAACCTGGCGGACCAAAGTGATGCTGCCCCCAATACTCCATGCGTGCCCACAGCCCCTGGGTAATGAAATTCTGCTGACCACACTGACCAGCTTCCAATAACAATGGAGTCTGGGGCTAATTGGCAGACGGGGGTGGGTTGGTTGCATAAGTTCGTTTGTTTGTTTGTTGGTTTTTTGTTTTTTGTTTTTTTTTGGGGGGGGGGGGGGGTAGTTAGTCGTGATCGCCCATATTAAAATGACTTGCATTTAAAGTACATAGTGATGAGGTCTGCATGAAAAAAATATTCATCGGTTCTTATGAATGCCAACAGTGCAAAAACAAAAAGTCACATTTACATGAACATGTATGCAGTATTAGAGACTAGATACATGCAACCATGGGTTCCAAAAAAAATCCAGAAATCCACATTCTTCAACTTTGACCCAATGTATGGGAGGGGGGGTTGTCTCGTTATCGAATTTACCAGCCAGGAATCACTAGTGCCTTGAGCCAATTGCTAGTGTTTGTTTGATTTGGCTGAAATATTGTAAAAACGGCTATTCAATTTTAAGGTAAATTTATAAGAATAATGTAGTCTGATTTTATTCACAAGTACAGGGAATGTTTACAGTTTTTCATAGACCCATGGACCTGGTGATAACAGAGCGCAATATGAGGGGGCATCTTGTAGCTAGGAAACGTCTGCATCGTGGTTCCTAAATTGTTCTCAAATTTAGCTCCTTTCTGAAATAAACACACATGAGTCAAATCAATTATTAGCAGTGTATTTCTGTCAACAATTAACATGTAAATTACTCCATTCACATTCAATAGTTACTCTTCTCTCGAATTTACAGCAAAATAAAATCGACTTCGGTGTGACATTTACTTCCCCGGGAGTTACATGCAGGCCTAACATATGTGTAGAAATAATAATTATGTGGCAAACGGAAAGAGACATACTCAAATAAGCCTATATCTACATGTGGGTATCTATAGATGGATACTACCCACTATCATTCTTTTTTTTTGGGGGGGGGGGGGTGACTTGTTGAGATGTGTTGGGGGAGGGGGGTACATTTCCAGTTAGATAATGAGTAAGGTTAAAGACTGAAATATAGTATGTATATGAAAGGCTTGTCCTGCTGGTCCTTCCAGTGTGCCCACGGGTTAGCCAGTACCCGCGAGCACATGGAACTCCCGGGTGAGCGTGAGGGTGCTTGCAAGCAAGGGTGCTGGTAGATCAGAAAACAACTGCGCGCAACCCGGGGATGCGAGCAATTTGCGAGTGGGCGCAAATTTTGGTTAAGTTACTTTCAGTCACTACTGTAAATTGATTCATCTATGTGAAAATATTTTGCTGATGAACTCAACAGCTCACCCTAGTCAGCATGACTGATTTTAAATGATTTACCTTAGTCAAATGACATACATACATGACAAGCTGAAAAAAATGTGGGGAGGGGGGAAGAGAAACAAAAAACAAAACAGTTTTCATTTTACCTCAGATTTGTACACTTCTACTGACAGAAAATGCGCATTTTTTTTCTGGTATGCCCCAAATCACTTTTACATGATTTTGTATGAGCAGCTCTGCATATGAATGGAGGTT
>OZ026623.1:25838839-25862839 GCA_964020975.1 Hermodice carunculata
AGGTTGATACAACCTACACATCATGTTTTGAATGGGCCAAATGTTTTACCTGTCTAAGGGTACATTAAAGCACCTCATTTTTTAATTGATTGATTTAAAAAATCTCTGTAGATGCATTCGGCCTATGGGCCCCTGTTTTATTGATTGGAAATGATGTATCCCAGACGTTAGCATTCGTAATCCCAAGATAAAACAGACAAGGTAAACATGTCATATTTGGTTATCTTGTCAGATGAGTTAGCAGGAAAAGAAGAAAAGTGGGTTTCTATCAAGCATCTTCTTATTGCCGTAGGCCAGTAGCCTTTTATTTTTTGCCACATTTTTTTATTTTGTTGAACCCTAACGACAACTGTAAACCAATTTGGACAATATATATCTAGTTCCAACCAAAACTCTTGAATAAAGTACAGAGAAAGAACAGGTATACTATTAGTTGAGTGTCAAAGTCAGGTGGGGGAAAGACTGTTTACACAATCTTTCCATTTTCGTTTCACAAAACTTTTGGCAAGGCTTCTTTCGTTCATTTACATGTAACTGGCACAGGGTCAACGTCAAAGTTGTTCTGGTACCTCAATTTGAAACCTAGGCTTACCTCAACCAAAATTGTAAGACGTTTCAGTGGATATATTTTTTGTGAGAAAATACGTGGCCTTTTGACAGCATGTGGCGGTGATTTTACCCCTACATGCAAAGAAAATATAAAATAGTTCCAGAAATTTTGCACAGTTTTTATAAACTTCAACCTTAAAATGACAGCAAAGGCATTGCAGGACCACAAAAAGATCAGCATTCACCTTCCAATACCAAGGTGAAGATATAAATTTAACTCTTGACCCAAGACCGCTAATAACCCATAAAAAAGGACATCTGCTGTCAGTTTTCACAAAACTCCCCTCTGTCTCTTGCACACACACACACACACACACACAGAAAAACACACATATATATATATATATATATGTGTATATATATATGTATATATATATATATGTATATATATGTATATATATATGTATATATATATATATATATATGTATATATATATATATATATATGTATATATATATATATATATATATATATATATATATTTGTGTGTGTGTGTGTGTGTATTTGTGTCTTTTTGTCTTGAGCCACTTTCTTATAGTCATTCCCCAATTCCGCAATCCAAACTCTTTACTCTCCATAAGCTGAACTGTCACTCTCTAACCTACATACATATAGAACTATTATTGTCCATATTGCACACGTTCTTGTTCAGAATATCTTGTAGGCTGTATTAGCCAAAATAAAGTAAAGGGTCTTCATCGGGTAACCACTGAAAACACTTTGGACCATAGCTGCCCACCTTTACCACTACGATATTTTCTTCGTTTAGGATGTTAAAAACAAGTTTTATTGATCATATCACTTCAATAGGCCGAGATGGAAGTCAAGTGAACAGCTAAATTTATATATGAAAGAGTATGGGACTCCATTGCTTTCTTGAGATTTGCATAGTTTATAGGACTGAATATAGTGCCCCATCTTGTTACCACTCAGTTATCGATGGCGGATAGTTTAACTAGGATAAGCTGTCCAGCTAGAAAGGGTACGTATTGGTTCAGGTGTAAGTCAAATTGTTCTAATCTGAACCTATACTATAAAAAATTAGTAAATATGGTTTGTTTGACAGGTATTCCTTTTATATAATGAAGCTCTGCATTTACAAGCAAAAGTTCACGTTTTTAGCTAATTCATCATTTCATATTTATTCATTATTATGTGGGTTGTCTTTGCTGAATATTTAGCTTAGACAAGGAGTCGCTACTTAGGGAAACATGTACGGGTAATTGGCTCCGAAACATGTTCTGAGTAGTAACCTGCTGAAGACCCTTCAATTTCTTGGGGGCTAATACAGCCTATGTCAAAATTTTATAGAGGAACGTGTGCAATATGGACAAAAGTACTTCCATATGCATATAGGTTAGACTGGGACAGGTTAGCTTATGGAGAGTAGAAAGTTCGGACTACGAAATAGGGTACTGACTACTAGAAAGTGGTTCTGGGCAAAAGACACGAATACAAAAGTTTATTAATTAATTTAAATAATTTATTTATTTATATATTTATTTATTTAGAGGTCGTTCCCTGATGCAACTTCCATATTAACCTAATGCATCAAGGTCGAGGTCATTAAACACATCAATTCCGCTTTGACACAGAAAATTTGCATTTTGTATTGTACAATTTCTTTTGTGACGATGTATACCATTCAGTGCTTTGACAGACGTCAAACAGTATTTGCTTATATTTGACCTGGACATGATCAAAGGTTTCTCTTTGACTATCCAAAAATCATAACAGTGACATTTACAAAGTAATGTACCTATTTTAATGTTTTTAAATTAGGTTCACCCGCCTAGGGAAGCTTACGTTGGTAATTTGGACGCGATCAGAAGCCTCTCATTGGTTTGTCATAATTACACCATTTACTACATAAAACAATTTGGGTTATCTAATTTTGTTTGCATGAGATCTGAAAAATGGAGAGTCGGTGTGAAGGTATAGGTACTAGATAAATCATATTGTACAGTTTATGCATATTTTTTATCCAGCATTTTCAGCGACATTGATCTTAGAGTGCAAAGTAAAGGTTTGAAGGTGTTCAGACAGAAGGATAGAAGATCACACTACAGGCAACCTCTGTACAACTTTGCTTTTGCAACTGTATGTTCAGATATTATAATGTATAATTGACGGCTGAATGGGGACTGATAATCTAATCTCGCTGTGAAGTCATATCCATATTCCAAACATAACTTGTAAAACAAGTAGATACTATATTACCTTGGATGTACAGGTTTATCAACGTGGCACTTATTTGATGCTCTTATTGCCAACCAGATGCCTGAATCAAGTGCCATCCCATTTCTATTTCAGCCTTTTACCTATTTGTAATGTTTGACCACGCAAAAACAATAAATATTTCACAAACAACCTGTAATCTGAAATAATTTTACAATTTTGATTTTTTTATGCAGAAATGTTAAAATTCCAAATGAAGTCCTACTGATTACATATTGGCCAGAGGACCGATGTGAAAGGATGTTTTGGTCTTTTGGTTGTTTTGGTTTTGGCTATCACCTTCAGTAAGCTAAACCATTGTCTCAAGTAAGGCAGTTTCTTTCTTTTCTTTTAGTTTTGCAATGGATTATCATATTAATCTTGCCACTGGCGGTCAGTGGCGGCAAGTTATGCGTTCAATGGACCCCTTTCATAAGAGATGTTTTCATGCTCATAATTAATATGTACATAATCAAAGAACACAATACCATTGGTTTTTAGTCGAAAAGGGATATATCTTTGGCTCGAACGTCACGCATTTAAGAAAGTATAGAGCACATATATACATTGGTGATAATTGAATCATTTCATCAAAGGGAAGAAAATATTAAGCACTTTCTATCAGTGATGCCACATCATGATGTCGTGGTTTTGGCAATGATCACATCCTCCATATTGTCTCTCGTTAATGTGGGTGAACGGTTCTATGACCTTGTATAAAGTTGCATTAAAAAAGCTCGAAAACTCCTGTGGAGAAATTATGCAAGCAAGATTGTGTTGCAAAACTGAAAGGAATGTTTACTGATGTGGGAAACCTGGGGAGCTGCCAGATGCAGTTGGACATATCAACATTGACAGCACATCGCATGAACTGTACGTCTCATGACTGATTGTCGGATAGAGCCTTATAACAAGAACGTACATTTTCATCGATTTCACACTATCCAAATGGTCTACTATAAAAGGACAATGTGTTATATCTATTTTGGCCTCTTTGGGCGTCTCGATGATGCAAACTGTCTTCAAATCCCCCCCCCTCACCTTCGGCCATAATATGAATTTGAGATTTTCAAATGAGGTTCAGCCTTTAGCTGGTAGACGTTCCTATGCCGCTACGTAATCCGCTTATCACTCCTTACAGAGGTGGATAAATTCGGGGAAAAACAATGAGTAATGCTGCGTCTGGGTCGACTGCACAGCCATCTACTGAATTGGTGCGGGTATACATGGAGGACATGATCAATCATCTGAAAATGCATCGTGCAGTAGGTGGTTTGTATGTACACAAGCATAGGAAACTACAACTGAAAAAGATTGTAGACTTTTAGTCAAGAGCAGAACAGAGAAAAAGTGTTGACATGTTTTATAAGAACCTGTCATGATATGTCTCACATATTTATTGGGATTAGTTAGCTGTTGTCAGCTGCCCTCTTTCTTGGTGGAAGCACATTTGCAGTTAACCCTCTCCCCCCCCCCCAAACCAGCTGAAACTGGGTTGTAATCAAATGTTGTCTGCTTCAGTGTTTTCATTATAACTAATTTCGACAGTAATGGAAAACAATTTTGACTCATTATTATAGAGAGCCATCAGGATCACATGCCCCAGGTCAACAACTTTCCTTGGCATGAGTTGGGCACTTATTTAAAAATTAGATAAATGTAAAATTCGTCGTGATGGCTGTACCAAAATCATGAAGTTATGATAGGCATCCAAAATACATACCCTCAAGCACCAAAAGAGACTCTAGTCACTTTGTGCATGTCATCTTACTCCATTCTAAATCATGCAGTTAACTTGCGAAGTGGCACGTCAGATTAGTACCTATTATTCAAATTCGAGTGGAGTTGAACCTGTTTGATTTATCATTTGGCTGGCTTCGTGTAACAGTTTGGAGAAAAGATACATGCAAGAGAAAATAAACGCAGTAGCTAATAATATACTGCTGTCAAAAATAGATGACATCGCATTGGTTTAACAAGGGCCACTCTAAGGATGCCTTTATATGAAAAATGGGGGCCCATGGAATTTTTTGTAACATCAACAAAATAACTCAGGTTATGCCTGAGCAGTCAGACACACAATGTCCTGAAAAAAAAGACAACTGCCAGAGAGGTGCGAAAAGTGTCTCTAGTATTAGGGTGGCTATGGGCTGTATAAGGTGGCCTGGTCCCTACTGTAATCAATGTAAATCCAAAATGCCATGTCGTTTGGTTCCTCACAACTGTCTGCATTTGGTATGTAGGGAATCATTGGCATGTTGGAGAGAGGCCTTTCCCAGTGGGTGGTTGCCTGCATAAAGCGATGCTCCAGGCCATGGGTAAAAAAAGTCGTTGGACCATTTGTAGGAAACCAGATGATGCAATAGAAAAGCCGGATCTGTATGACCTATACTCTCAGATAGGATGGATGACCATAGCATGCCTGTGTGTGAAGAGGCACGTCCCCCATCGAGCATAAATGGGATGTGCATGGCCGAATTAGGGATGAGCATGAAGAACCCGGAGCCACCCTGCATACAAACTGGCACAGAGGCTCACAGACCAGCTGAATGAATCTGCACAGGCTGAGATGACCAACATGACAAGCAGCATGCCAAAGCTGACCCAAGTTTGATCACAGAAGCATGGTGGTCGCATCAGCTATTGACACATGAAGCCTCCCAACAACAACAACAACAACAACAACAACAACAACGATTCTTTTAGTGACCACCATTCCCGCCCAAGAAAGATGTAAAAGGCAATATTATAATGAAGTAAGCAAAATCCTTACACACATCCTCAAAGCATGTGCATGATGTTGAACAACGGAGGTAGCATCTTTTCCCCGAAAACATATTATAGAAATGTAATACTGAATTCACCCATGACATGCTAAATAAACAAAATTGCCTTTGTTTATTGTCGCCTCATCAATCACAAGTATGATCACAGATTCCCTTTACTAGTTTCAACCGAAGAGTGTGTTTACCCATATGTTGTGTTCAGCATTTTTTATGTGTAAGTCAGTCATATGATGATGACTTCTGGCCACTGGACTATGCCAAAGTCAAATAATTACATGTCAAACACCAATGTCGAATGCCTAGATCTATAACCTTTTTTTATCCTTTTGCAAGTGTGTCTAAATGAGAGTTTCATCTTAAAAAGTAATTACCATAATTCCAAACAGAGATTTGAGGATGATTTTTTTTTCAGCTAACCCAGTAGACATTGTATGTGCTTTCTGCTTTAAACTTTTATGAGCCTTTTTGCTATTCAGATGCTTAGGTTAGTACTCCCATACGTATATATGATGGACAGGGACAGGTTAGCTTATGGAGAGTAAAGAGTTTGCACTGCGGAATAGGGTAGTGGCTACTAGGAAGTGGTTTTGGACAAAAAAACACAAACACAATACGCTTTCATATTTGCTTCTATCATTTTAAATTCCGTACAGCCGTTTATTGCAAAGGGTTCAAACCAAAAGGCGTGAATATTTATAGTGATACATATGACAAATAAATGTCCATGTAGCGCTGTATGTGCTGGTTTCTGACATGACATAATCCACAGAAATGTCACCGTTAATGGGTGTCAAGTGACGCTGGAAAATGAAAAACTTTATTTTGATTGTAATATCCTTCCATATATCATAACAACTCCTCAAAACAAGTTTCACGTTATATGTACTTTTGTTGATAAAAAAATATAAAAAAAATTTGTCCTGAAGCATTCTGGTAACCAATCATGGGAACTCTCTAGGAGATCTGTAGCCTATGATACAAGGCTTGCCGTGTCTGCCATTTCACGAATGAAAATGCATTGAGCATGTCCCTGTATTCTTATTTGCAGCTCAGAATTCACATATTTGCTAACAGTGCAATTTCTGGCAACTTTTGCATGTTTCTTTATGTGCTATTTATTCCGCTATTACAGGTTGCATTTTACTACAATGACACTTGAACAGCAACATCTATCTGATTTACCTAGTTGCAATAACGTGAAGAATGTATTCTGGTCATGCACTAATCTATTTTAACCTAGATGTGATCAGTACGGGGGTGGATATCATTATAGAATACATACCAAATTATTTTACTATATACAAAATGCTTAAACTGCTACTGTAATTTTGCTGACATTTGTAAACTTTTCCTTATGCAAGACCTTCCGATATATATATATATATATATATATATATATATATATATATATATATATATATATATATATATATATATATATATATATATATATATATATATATATATATATATATATATATATATATATATACACGTTGACGAAAATCATCAGGGGGATCTAAAATATGTGGAACTTGCATGTAAACTATACCAGGATAATTTATTTTTCACTTTTCAGTGGCACATTTTGGACTGATTCCACAGCTTTCTTTGTCAATTTGGGGGTGTTTTTCTGTACTGTTATGAAATTTATATTTTTCATTTTTTTTTCTCGAACTGCTGGTCTGTTCAAAATGTATTTCTGCCTTTGAAGCCAGGACCAAAAATTTGTCCCGCGTAAATAGTCTTTCCATTTATAAATGTTAAAGATAACCAGATTACAGTGCACTGTTTGCCAAAAATGAACATCCATACACCTTTCGATTACATGTGTCCGTTCCAATGCTTAGGTGAAAAATTCATGTAAAAGACATTGACTTGATCATATTACTTGTGTTTTATTTCGCCACAAATGCAACTTTAAGAACTTTGTACTACTAATTTATTTCCTTTTTGTATGAAACAAAATAAAAGTTTGCAACTTTGATAGGAACCTTTTATTCATTAATACTGTCGTAATATATATGGTAGAGATCTATTCCTGCCCATGTTTATTTCTGGGATGAACACTTGCACGCATGCGAACATCCAGTTTTACATTATCCTGGACGTTAAAAGGCATAAATGTAGTACTCTACATATCAATCATGTTTGGAAACAAGAGAAAATGTAAAAATACGTTTTAAGGGCCGTTTGCATGTGTTATTGATGCTTAGAGACACCAAGTAACATGTGTCACATCCAATGCACATTTCAACTTGGTGTCATTTAAGGCAGTAATACACATGCAAACGATTTTCCTTACATACAAACTTTAATAAGTGTTGTGCTGGGATGCTTTCATTCAAATAGTACTCGTTTGTTTGTATTTTGTTTTTGTCCTGATTACTTCAATCAATGGAGAAAAACAATCCGCTTGGCCTCCTCCCTAACAGCATGAATAATACTAGGGGGAAACATAATTTAGTAATTAGAGTTAAAGGCACCTCTTATACCATTTGCGGCTCAGGCCCAGTCAGTAACCCAGAGGTAGTATCTGCTCCACACATGAGGCACATGGCATGCGAGTATCACAATTTGTAGCAACTTGTTTGATGTATACAAAATAGAATGTTACAGTATTGAATAAATCAAGAATTTATGAGCCTATGAGGAAAAATGTTTGTACAAACAAGTCAATCTGGAATATTAAACTCAATCCTTGTGACGGTATCGTGATCCCGGCAACAGAAAAATAAAATCTAATCACGTATACTCCATCTTATCATTTGAAGTTAAGTTGGGGCAACAAACCTTACTCTGAAAACAAAATCTGTGAAAGAAGTGAAACAAACATATGAAACGTGTTGCCAATACACAAGCTTGCACACACACACACACACACACACAAACACACACACACACACACGCACACACACACACACACACATATATATATATATATACAATCTGTTCATACACGTTTTTTTCCAGGATCCAATATTCAAAAATGTAAAGTTTAAAATGGGTAAGTTTAAGCTCATCTGACTTGTCAGCATATGTGCTTATATTATGATCATCAGTTTTCGTCCCCTCGTCATTTTGTATATAATTGACATTTTCAATGTCTCCGCCAAACGCTTATACCAGATTTACTTCAAACTTCGTTGAATTATTGTCTGGTAAATGTATAACCAGCATGCTGATTTTAGACTTTTTATGAGTTTTTAAAATTTTGTTTGTTGTCCTGGTTGCTGTTGTTGATTAAATATCAAGCTCGCCTAGTCCCTTTGAAATTGCATACAGACATATTTGAGAATTTTTGTCTTGTTTTTATAATTCGGACAACTTCTTGGAATCCATTACTCTACTTGTTTATTGAGACAGTGGTGGATACTGATGTATGGCAGTACCCAGGAAAAGTGACCTTGACTTTTCCAAAATTCACAGGACTACTTGCTTTTGTGTATACACGCTATGTGTGCAGGACTGTCAGAGTTTGATATGTTTTCACAACAAAACAAGTAAAAGAATTGTGAGTATCGAAAGAAAGAAACATATTTTTATTACTATCAGCATCATTGTATTTTGTTTAATCTTAATGTGCTGTGAAGGAATATCAGTAGGAAATATTTAGCATCAGTGTATTATGTTTAATCATTTAAAGCTCTTGGATGTAATTTCATATATATATATATATATATATATATATATATATATATATATATATATATATATATATATATATATATATATATATATATAGTATTATATGATAACTGTTTTGCTGAAGGAAAATTATCTTAAATTGTCTCTGCATGAATCAGTACAAACCTGAATGATATGTAACTCATCTAAAAGATAAAAACAAGGACAATAGAAAAGAAAACTTAAAACCTCTGTGAAGCATGCTGCCTCATTATGCCGTGCTAATATGTAAACTATTTAGTTTTTTCAATATTATTAAGTATACTTGTCTCTCAATCACCATTACCAGGACATCAGTGTCTGGGCAGATTGCCAGCATAATCAAGTTGAGATCACTTACTTGATTGTTCCCAAAAACCTGACAGTGCCATGGCACCACCTCTTGGGTCCTTGGGATCCGAAGGTGACTCTTCCTGTGCATGATCCCTTGTACTTGAAAGTGGGTGGTCAGTTGGGCTTCTCTAGTGGTGTAAAGGTAAGTATATTTTCTAACATCGAAATTGCTAAAAAATTCAAGTATTAGTTACATAACGTTACCTCTTGACCACCATTGCTTATATCCAAATGTGACCAAGGAGGGTGTTACTTTACTGGCATACTGAGCATGATCGCTGAGACTGACAGGCTGTGGAAATCACCAGTGGAAGAGAGGTCATCTTGTCTGAAAGGAAAATCTCAAGGGATCATGGACTTGAGGCCGCCACCAGCAGAATCCCAGCAGGAGTAAGGAAACCCTACGTAATGCCCAGCATGGGAAAGCACCGGGCCACCAGGAATCATCCAGTAATATGATAGCTGTTTGCCACGTGGGTAGACGTTGTTGATTTCTACTCCCCTGGTCTTGATATCTCACAGGATGAAGTCCTGAAACTGTCAGGCACCGGGGGAAGGGGGAGGGGGGCTGTTATAATTATGGTCCCAAGCATTCTCCAAGAAAGGTCCGCTGGCTCTGAGACCTGGGGACAGCTGGGATATCTGCCTGATACCAGTCTGAGATTAGGCCTATTACACTTAAAGGTCCACCCTATGGTACGCTGACCTGTATTCTGCATATGAGGTAAGGCACAGGGTGCCATAAACTGGATAACAGTAGCTATCCTGAGGGTACTGGGAAGTCCAAAAGACAGGTATCAGGTAACTAAGCAAAGGAGCCTGTTACACCTGCAATGCTGTACATGCCCTCCTCAAGCACTTTCATTTCACACAAGTAGTGCTTGGCAAAGATCATGGACATTTACCAGTGGCAGGCACAAGGGACGCCGACAATCCCACATCCCTAAGGATGCAGCAGGAGGCATTGAAGGCTTGCACCTCGTGAGCCCTACTAGTTTAGCTGACACCTGCTCCAAGACCCCAGGTCTGGTCAGAAAGCTCTTACTTTGTCAGCTTCCAGGAGCATAATTTGCCTCGCTGTTGGAGGTAGGGGATCGTGGTCTTGTTGCAAATCATGAGGATGTGTTTGTGCCTCACTAGGTCCTGGAAGTGGAGGAGCACTAGGTGCATCACCACCAGTTCCAAGCAGTTCATCAGGTGATATGTTATTGTGCCAGTGGCCTGACACTGTCTGGTTCTCATGTGAGCTCCACATCTGAACTGAGAATAGTCCTTGTCGATGGTAAACTGGGGCTGAAAAGGAGCCAATGTCTGTTCCAACATGAAGTTCTCCCAAATGGTCCACCACAAGAGGTGCATATGGTCATTGTGGAAGGATAGCACCAGGGCTTGGTATCCTAGGTCCTTGGACTATCTGTCCTACAGGGCATGCTGCGAGGGATAATGGTGAAGGCAACCCATGGGAACCTGGGAGTCCATTGAGGACAGAGAGCCCAGAAGGGCTTGCTACTGTTGCACACAGAGAACTGTACAAGTCAGAAATGCCTTGAGCCAACATCTGACCTCTGAGGTTTTACAGATGTAGGTGATCAGGTAAAACAAAATGTACAGAAAGACAAATATCAGCTCTAGCATTAGGCCAACCTGAAGCACCCTGAACTGGTAGATGTACTCTGAGAAATCTTTGCAATTGCGGCATAGAAGAATGCATGCTTGAGATCCAAGGATGTCTTCCACTCCAGGGACCACAGAAACTAGAAAACTTAGGTTTCCAGCCAAACGACCAGCTCTATTCTCAACTATGTCAGAGGTATCAACAGATCAGACACTGACTAACACTGTCTTTGATGAGTGTAGGACCTGTTACGGAAGATTTTCCGCAAAACGTTACATGTGTGAAGCACTAAGACAGTGATGGTGAATGAAAGTTCACCGTGCTTCATTCTGATTTAGTAAGGCAGTAATGGTGCCCAAAGAAGGTAGAACAGGGAAGCATGCGCACCAGGAGTCACCATCAGATCCATGGGACCCAAGAGATGGTGCCAGGGCACTGTCAGGCTTTTGGGAACAATCAAGTAAGGAAAGTCAACTCAATTCTGTAAGGCGATCTGCCCAGGCATGGAGGTCTTGGCAATGGTGGTCGAGATGTACCGTTACATGATTTACCGGAAATGTAAGCTGAAATTACCAACTTCTCCACTTGAGGAATATACAAAAGAAATCATAAAAATGGAACGCCCCTCTCTCCATATGAAAAAAAAAGACGTAAAAACAGATTTGCACCATGGGCTGATGTGGCCATTTTTCACATTTGGGGAAATGGAATTGCCCCCCCCCCCCCCAAAAAAAAAAAAAGAAAAAAAAAAAAAACCCACATCAAGAAAGATGCAACTTCTGCCAAATTTCCCACATATAGTTTGATGTATCGTGCCATTTGTCCAAACATAATTAAGTTTTAAAGCTATTATTATTTTGTCAATTTTTATCGGTGGTGTGCAGTTTTCACATCAAGCATGGGATTTTCAATATTTTGAAAGAAATTAAAAACTCAAAAAAAAAAAAAAAAAAAAAATTGTGTTAGCTGTGTATCTTAAATATCTGATGCATCAATGCAAATTCATATAGGCATTGAATTGAGAAAATGAGTACAGCCCATGTAAACTATGTCAATTGTTACAACCACAATAGAAGATTATGGCGATCAAAATCACAGAATTAAGAATTAATAACGTGTCAAGCAAGTGTTTTTTTTTCATTTTTTTTTTCATAAATTAACATTCAATACTAAATACAAATACATAATCTTTGTGGCAGAAATGTTTTGGATGTAACAATACAGAAAAAATCGATTCTTTACCATTTTAATGAATTTGGTTTTGAATAATTCATACATAATTTTGCTAGTATAGCCGTATAGTGATCTGTGTGACACAGTATTATCGGAATGTGTGCATGGGCACCAGAAATTTGTTTTTGTTCAGGTTTCAGACATCTAAATGTCCCAGAGCAGTTCTGTTGCACAGTGTTTTTTGTTGACATTTTTAGTAGCTGATCCACTGTGCCACATTGTTACATATTTTACTGTTACGTACTTTACCTTTGTGTATGTTCAATCTCTAGGTTGCAAATAAACTATATGTATATATTGAACACTAATATGTTCATAAAAGCACTGCTGAAAGAGATGCATTTGTCCATTAAAACACCAATGGCCTAAATTAAATGAAGCCATTATCAAGAAATATAATGGTTCGGACTGGAAACGTTTTCGTGTAGGGATCAATCATGTCAACATACAGAGATATGATTTGTGATATTAATGGGGTTTGCTGGATACAAGCAGCAGTGATATATTCATGAGCTGCTTTGTGTTGCATTTTACTGCCTCTATGGAATTTGTCTCTGTACAAATGTACAACTAGTAACATATGACAGGCATCAAGAATCATACCTTTCATGTCCTGCTTTAAGGTATGACTGCAATAGTAACGCCGTAAATAAATACATAATACTGCAACAATACTTTGCACAGGCATGTCATCAAATACATTAAACAAAACAACTCATTGTTCTGATGTATACATCCAGAAAAATGTGCATTTTAAAAGGGAATTGATGTACAAGATTAATTTTTTTAGTTATGGCTGCTTCATGTTAAAACTTGGTAGGGTTTCATACCCCAAAAAGCCACCCTCTGTATATCTATTTGTGCATATTTTTGCCGAAGCAACGAAGAGGGTTCAGATAATACTCAACGGGAGCTCCGACTCTATTAAGAGGGTTACAGACTGTGCACGCATTGATGTGAAGGACCAATGCAACAATAGGCAAGTTTTATTCTCAAACTGTTTTTTGGTATCATTCAAATTTGAAGTAGTTTCCCAAGAAAGCAGCTTGTGTTTGGCTATTTCACTTAATAAGAATAGATTATCTCGTATATTTAAATTTAGATACATAACTGTACATTATAAAGCAGTTTTAAAACTTCCAAAGACAATAATTCCGTCCTTAAAGCAATATATCATATTATGGATTGCAACCTGTCTGCCACAACCTACACAGATATTGCCCATGAACCAAACCCTAATCACTCAAATAAAAAAACTATTCCTTTTCACTCGTCTAAAAGTTAGAAAATACCAATGCTCACAGTCCAAAAAAGGTATGAATAGCTCAAGTATCTGCAGAACAGGGGCTGTGAGCAATTATGGTGGCACATACACAGCGTATTGGTCAACAATTGTTTATGGAATTACTGAAACAGGAATGAGGAAAAATATGCAGTCGGTCCATTGGTTTATTCAAGGGCCATCAGACATGAAAGTAAGATGGGCTTTTACTGCGATTGACTTGCTTTACACAGGTACAAATTGTAAAGGAATGTATGTTCGCGTAATGTATCTAGGTAAAAACTATAGTATATGGGGTACATTTTGTGGAAGAACAAACACTGAGGCAGTGACTTCATTATGTAACAAGGTATCTGTACGTTTCCTTAGCAACATTTTCATGCTTTCCTCCAGCTTGAATTTTATGTTATTTTATGAGTTTGTCCAATCAGGGGCAATGCATAAGATTGAAAAACTACAAGAAAAGGTATACATTTCAGTGCAGGAAAGAATGCTCACAATAAATGCTATTGCCTCATCAAAGCAACAAGTCACGTGGATACTACGGTGTCCAGTTGGATTCCAGCATGTCATACACGTAATGTGTACGTTGTTGCCTATTCATAATGTCATTCTGATGATTGTCCATGGAACAGATTCAACAATGCCCATTAAGTTAAAAAAACAGGTGGCTGCATACCTGCAAATATTCTTAAATGCACTTACCCTGTCAACTGGACATGTTTCAAAGATACACCTTTTTCATGAATATTTTAATGGCATGGGCAAAATTACATTGTCTTTAGAAACAGTTCTTTTGAGTAAAATTGTTCTCATCAAATTACATAAAAATGCCAAGATGTGCATATATTTTCATTTTTGTGGTTCCCATATTATTAGTGTCAAAATACCCATAGTTAAAGGGATTCTATTTAAAAGCAACAGTAGCAGCAATATAGAAATTGTTGTTAATAAATTTGTGTGGACTGGGCCTAATGTAAACCAATGTGACTCTGGAGGAATAGTTGTTTATGATACCAAAGATTATTTAGCATTTAGTAGCAAGATTGCCCGTTCAGTTTTGGTTGGACCATTTTGTGACTTTCTTCGGTATTATCCATACATAGATAGTACAACGGAAACATATATATATTCATCTGGGTCTACCCTCCTATTCATATACTATGTCTTAGTAATGACAGTAAACTTGTATATTCATATATCAGTGAAAAATAATAAGTGTCCAGCTATTTACAGAAATATTGAAGATAACCTTGCGGCAGATCTGTCCTGGAATATGAAGCAAAACACATGCGTTTCCTATTCACGCTACCCACAGCTGATTCAGAACTCGTTAATTTCTCATTCCGAAAGTACCCTCTTAACAGTTCTTTCAAGCGGTGGTCAGATGCATATGGTTGTAAAGACAAACTACATAAAAGGTTGGGAAGCATTCAGAGGCTGCCTTTGCAAGGCTCCTTCTGAGCATCGGGATATTTTGAATGCAAAACGGGCCCATCACCCTAACACACCTGTGTGGCATGATGTTGCTTTCAAAATAAAATTCAAGTTTCCAGTATGTTCGTTCTGTGAGCTGCTAACTTATCAATCTTCATTCATATTTCACACTATGCAGAGGTGCCGGCAATTTTCAGATTCATTAAATCCAAAGTTGCTTTTGTTAGAACAGGATTTTTCATGTTGGAAAATATTGCTAAATTCAAAATCTCAATTCCTCTGCATACATCGCACCTCAAGCCCTTCACAAAGGCGGCAGCCACAGATTTTACTTATACAACATGCTGATTCATTGACCTGCCTGTCTGGCTTTATTGTGCAGCTTTATATCTACCATAGATTGAAAATTCCTAATTATGGGTTTGAAGAGAAATATGTTTACTATGTTATGTGGGAATGGAAGCATCCACAGGCGACAACTTTTAAAATATTATTTGAATCAGTGAGCCTAATGGAGCACGTAAATCCCTCTATTGTTATAGTTAAACGCATACAAGCATCAAACCAAAAGTTTTTTAACCTGAATGTCAAACTATACAGGCCTGATTTTGACATCAAGATCAGAGAATATATCAGTGTCAAGATGAGTGACATAAGATTCCTATATTCACCATGTCCTTGGGCTGGTTTCCCAGAACACCTCTTTCCTTTTGTGTATAGATGTAGCATCTACTATTTAAATCCACAGAAGTTTTCACATAAACGTGATTTTCCTACATTGTGCTGGTCCGAAGCAAGAATTAGCTGCCAAAAGTCAAAGGCTGACCTGGTTGTGTTTAATGATAAAACTGAATTGAAACTGCTTCAAACAGACAACAATATTTTTGTAAAATGCGCAAAATATACCTGTTTCGATAAAATTTTTGGGCGGCATTTACCTTTACTTATAGCAAGTCTTGTATTTTTAGGACTTCAAAGAAACCACATAAGGCATGACTTCTTTTATTTTCATAGTTTGCATAAATGCGCCATGTAATAGTTAACTTAAGTCATTTGGATTCCAGTGTTATGTTGCAGACTAAATTTCTGCATCTACAAATCCACACTTATAGAGGGACTTTATTGTGACTCAAGTTAATTGAAGCATCCCATGTTAAAAGACAGTACAGCACGACAAACTTACATGTCAGAATAAATAAAGGTTGGACAAAGACTTGGTAAAATTTTGCCATTAACAAGGATGGTTCTGCACATTGTTTTAACTGACATATTTTGTGTGCTTTAAGTACTTTGCACAAAGATATACATTTATACAAAACAATCTACTTAGAATAATAAACATAGCCAATATCCGTTGGGTTTTTTTGTGCAACTTATCTAACAGTGTTGGAAACTGTTATCCACTGCTATTTTTCATGACAGTGTTACAAAGTTGCACCCACATAACTTTCTGCTGAGACAGACCAAACTCTGTCCCAAAACTAAATTACACATGTATGTCTAGGCCCTAAACAAAACAAACAAACAGGGACTACTGTTGTAAACATACATATATTGATCAATGCACCTACAAATAAAGTCACAAATATATAATCAGGCAGCATATCTTCTAGAAACGATTGTCTGCCAGCAGTTGATCTGCCAACAATCATTTTGGGATGCAACTCAAAATCAAAGTGTAGTATCAGGGAAAAAAATATCTAACACTTTGGCATGGTGAGTTTATTGTAAATGGTATTTTAACATATGTCTTGCCAAAATCAATTCAGATTTTTCTATCCTTAGGCCTTCCAGCTGCGAAACCCAATACGTATTTAATTACGGAATTTATCGTGAAACCACACAGCATTATCTGCACAATCACATATCTATGTGTAACATAATACACATTGTCTATGCATCCAAAAGCCTTCAGACAAATACTCATTACTTTAGCCGATTAATGACCTACAGTGGAGCTTTCGTACAGCCCACCCCACGTTATTTAATAATTTGGTTGTTTATGGACCGAAAATTTAGCATAGAGAAACAAAATCCAACGCATATCACGACTGGCTGCTTTATGTACATAAATAACTTGAACTGCAACCACCTGTCCACAGTAATTTCAAATTTGATGTGCATGTATGAACACCATTGCGAATGTCTGTCATTACAGCTGCACTAAGATTCAAACTTGTTCACCTCTCCTGATATATGGCAGCATAGATTAAGAACCTCAAGTGCTTTAGTTTGCACACTAAAAGTTCTATGGCATATGTCATTTGAATTCATACATTTTCTAAGAATGGACCTACAAATTGAGGCATGTCCAAATCGTTGTACTTGTTACTTTTTTTTTACTAGCGAACTGCAGAAAAAGACAAGATTGAGGTTGTACCTCCTGCCTCTCAATCTAATCCCCCAATGTCCTTTTCATCCCCGATCTGAACATGTTACCTGAATTGCTTATACCTTTCTTCTCTGTCTCTTAACTTAAAGCGTATATATCAAAACCACGAGTAGGGTTCCCCTTATCAGAATCAGAGTTCATAAATCAATTCGACACCAAGTCTTTTATAGTCCCTTGCACAGTGGATCCTTCTGCATCAATCTTACCCATCTTCATGCCTGCTACACAACCAATTTGGGTTATTTGGATCTGGTTTCATGCTGTGTGCACGGACCAGCCACTCGTGTAAAACAGATAAAAATTTGTTTGAACCTTTTTTATTTCTTGAAACACACACACACACACACACACACACACACACACACACACACACACACAAACGATTAGGGAGCTGGCAATGTCTATATGAACCCCTCCTATGGTTATGCAAGATTTCATTTCTGGCCCGCTATGTATAACAGACAGGGGGATTACTCTCCCTTCACCTAAACACTGTTAACTCACAGACCCAAGCCCACTTAGCCAGTCTGATCCAGGTGTTCAGATGATCCACTTATGCCATGCATGTGCACGTACCACGGTACGTACAGTAAGTCTATGTCTTTAACTTCCTGCTCAAGCTAAAGGGTACGAATACATTGAGTCATTTCAGTTTTTACATTTATTTACATATATATGCTGTTTACATACCTAACAACAGTCATTTTTCCCACGTTGATCAACTTGGCATACTATCCCCTTTAGATGGCCTTTCAGGTTTTTCTGTGACTGATGATTTTTTTAATGTTCATAGATTTGTGAAAATTTTGATGGTTTAAGATTTGGATACAATTTTTTAGTACGATATTGACATGTAATGGTTTCACTACCATTATGAATTACATTACAGATGCACACGCACATGCACACACAAACACACACACACACTCATATATATATATATATATATATATATGTGTGTGTGTGTGTGTGTGTGTGTGTGTGTGTGTGTGTGTGTGTGTGTGTGTGTGTTTGTCTTGTTTGTTTTGTTGTTTTTTTTGTCTTGTTTTTGTTTTTTGTTTTGGTTTTTGTTTATTTTTGTCTTGTTTTGTTTTGGTTTTTTAATCAGGTGCTGACTTATTTTTAGTTTTGTATATTTTCTTTTGATTGCGATAGATTCTTCAATTGTTTTTGTTCTTTTCAGTACACTTATGAAACAATGCATGTTTGGAAAACCTTTCCAAACATGCATCCGTTAATATATTTCTTGACATAGATAAAAGTAATAAGTTTTGTTCTGGCTTCACTTCTTTTGAGCCAGATAACGCCTGCATCATGGTAAACACGTCTCTAATAATATTGTCAATAGTACAAATACAATATTACACAGGTTCCCCCAATACTTTCGAACTATACTGAACCAAACAAATAATGCAACCCTTAAACTTTTTAACTTTAATATTTATTGTTACTTTCATATCAAAGGAACAAATTAGATCCATATTCTGCAGTCTTTTTGGCATAACATGTGAAAAACAAAAACTTGAAACTGTCAACGAGGGTGCGACCAGCTGGCAATAAACAGGAGCAACATTGAATTGTAAAGTTCACAAATTGACATGTCCACTAATACTGTGTGTGACCACCATTAGCATCTGTAAATGCTATGCAACGTCAGTGCATGGATGACACTAGCCGCTGCACCATCTGCCAGGGCACAAGATCCCACTCTTCTTGAAGAGCCTAGCGAAGCTGCTGGCGGTTGGCGGGCGCTGGATCCCGTCTCCGAACACGCTGGTCAAGGTAGTCCCAAAGATGCTCAATGGGATTGATATCAGGTGAGAAGGCTGGCCATGGCAAAACGTTAATTCCTTCTCCATGCAGAAAATCCATCGTCAGTCTAGCTGCATGGGGCCAAGCATTGTCCTGTTGAAGCAACTGGAGTTGTTGGTGTCTAATGAAAGGGACAGCAACAGGCTGAAGGATCTCATCCCTGTAACAGGCAGCGTTAAGATTGCCTTCAATGAAGATTAGCTGGGTTTTGGCTGTGAATGAAATTCCACCCCACACCATCACTGATGCACCTCCAAATCAATCTGTTTCCAGCACACAGGCATCTGAGCAGCGTTCTCCCCTTCATCGCCAAACAGGTGTCCTACCATCTGCATGATACAGGGTGAAGCGGGATTCATCGGTGAATAGCACATCCCTCCACTGTTGATGGGTCCAGCGAGTATGGGCAGTAGCCCATTGTCGTCGGGCTTGCCTTCTTGCCTGTGTCAAAATTTGACCCCTGTAAGGATGCCTGGCGTGTAGATGGTGTTCTTATAGTCTATTATGGACTGTTCGGGCAGATTTTTTGTTATTGGTTCTGCCAGGTGTCTATTGTGCATTTCTAGTGGCTGGTCGAGTTTTGTTCCACAGATGTGACACCCTGATGTGTCTGTCTTGTGCAGGTGTGGTTTCTCTCTCTCCAGTCTCCTGGAATCTTGTAGCAAGTCTGGATATAGTGGATTTGTGGACTTGCAGTCTTCTTGCCACCTCTGCTGCAGATAAACCAGCCTGTAGCATGCCAATTCCTCTCTCCCGATCTACTGTTGATAATCGACCCATAGTTCTTGGAATACTGTCCCAAATGAATCCCATGCTGCCCTTTTATTGTCCGTGAGGGGCTACACCCAACCAGTAAAGGTGTGAATGTTTTAGTCGTGTGGGTAACACTGAATCCTGCAGTTGTCCTTGATTCAGCACAACCACCAAACTTTGAAAGCCTCATATCTTCGCACACAGTTATGCTTGGGCGGATTTCAATGTGGCCTTTTCCTGTCCCAGAATCAAAGACTTGGCAACCTTAATTTCAGATGTCAGAGACTTGCGTAAATTGGCCTGCTGTAGTCACTCTTGATTCATGACAATGACCCCATGGCAAGATCAGGGTACTCGCCCTTGAGGTCACACTACTTGGTGCATTATTTTAGACTGATTTAACAACGGTTCGTATATTTCTGAACTTGAAGTACAGTTCCAATGTGAAAATAAACCCAAATGGAAAAGTTGCGTTATTTGTTTGGTTCAGCAGGATATGCATACAATTATATTTATTGTCAACTGACCTAATGTTATTACATATAAAAAGGTTTGCTTATAATTGTTTACATGGCGTGTCATGTTAATAAAAAGACCTTTCCATGCTGCAGCTTGTTGGCATAGTGCTTAACCTTGCGAAAGGAATGTTCACAGTTTTACATCGATACCGGTAGGGTTACGGGAAAAGGTCCAATACGGTCCTAAGAACCTTTTAACACTGTAACAATCCCAACAAAATTATAGAACACCTCAATAAGCAATGAAAGATTGTTCATAAGTATAATGCAAAGTAAAAAAAAAAATGAATTGGTTATGGTGCTTTTAGAAATAGATAAACTTTAAGCTTTTTTTGCATTGCTGATATTTTTTCATTAAACATTGGTATTAAACTGAGGTGCCAGAATATTTCCCTGAGCTTGACTCGTTTCGATGCTGTATATAGAACAGGATCCATAACTTGCTGTAATATCACCATTGTCTATGGCTGCTTTCCTTTCTTTTTATGCTAACTTACGTTTTTGGAAAGACCATGATAATACATCTGAGTCCATTCCATTTCCATTATAACTTAAAAATATCACTTGTGTTCTAAGTATGCGGATATTGTATGCAAAACTAACAATTGACCAAAAACACTCAGTTTGCAGTTAAGTCAAGGTTGGTGGTCACTACACCAGCGAACTGCTATGATGCCTCTGTGTCTATAGTCCTAATGCTCCACTGACTATGAATCCTAAGATTTAATAGTCCTTCTAATGACTTGACTTATCTCGAATCTCGTTTCTTCATTTGAGATCATTCGTACAGCGAAACCAAAGGTATGAATCATTTTCCGTGCACTGACAGCATTTATCACATGCACTGTGATTTTCACGGCATCAGATACAGGTAAAATCTAACAGAAACGAAGAAAAGTACGAGGGCAGTTTGGGCAGCAAAGATCTCTCAGATGAGGAGAAGTGAAAACAATAGACCCATGTGACCAAGAAGGTTAGAGTTGCTTTAGAGTTAAGATATCAACGTATCTGTGATGTCCATATTTTCATTACAGAGAGACTATAAGCATCAAGCACAGAACAAGAACAGGCTGACCAAAAATCACAGGCGATAAAGATAGTCAATTGCTAGGCCGGTATGTGAAAAACGGACCAATTGCAACTGCTAAACCAGGCCGGCCTCACATGCAATAGCCAACTGGACAACTGGTTATTGATAAAACCATGTATTAAATTTGTATGCTACAAGGAATGGATCATATCATCTGGAACATTTGCCAGAAAGTCTAAATAAAATATTAATACAAGGTTTGATTGCTGCGAAAAATAGGGACACTTGAACACTGAGCACCAGTAGAAGTCGTGCTTTTTCTTTCAGTCAAAATATTCCATATCTGACAAATAAGATTATAGCTGACCAAGAGCAGGACAGAGTCCCAATCGTTTTTGAATGCTTTCTAAATCATGCTTGGAAAGGCGCTTTTTTATCTTGGTCTTAAATTAATCAGTGATTCGTTAATTTTCTGGGATCAAAATATGAGAGAGCGAGCAATAGGTATTAAGGACTACTTGACAAGAACATACTGAATCTTCTATATGAGCTCAATAAAACTGAACATGTATGAAATATGCCAGGTCAATCAGCCAAAAGCACTAAACTGACATGCTTGGGTCACCAGGCTGAGGCTGCTTAAGTAACCTGGACAGAAAACCTTTAATCCAAGACACAGAATATGAGTAAGAATATTCCCATGCTTTTTCTTGGAGACACTTTAGCTTTTTTAATGTGATGCCAAGAAGTTATAATTAATAACGAAGGGCTGAAACATTTTGCTGTTGTCGTCTTTCGCGGAATTAAATTAAATGGCACTTCTCGTGTCGCATTGGTGTATTATATGTATATATTGCGGAATTTATTCAACAAAAGATGAGCAATCCTTTTTTCATTTTTTTGTTCTTGCCCTGAGCATATTGTGATAAGCGCAGCACTAAAACATCATAGTCCGTCTGTCACAATCCAAAATATGGTCTTGGCAGGAAAGCCCTTGTGCAGAACTGGAATCAGACATGTGCCTGACAGGTATTTCGTTGAGTTTAGCAGCAGGTATTGAATGCAATAGTATGACTTTTGTTGCCTTACTGTAAAAAGTGTTTGTGTTGAAAATCAGTCTGACTTTTATAATGTGGATATGAAGTCTCTGTCCCACTTGTGTACCACTAAATGCATCAAAGCATATAGATAATTATGTTGTGCTGTCTTGGATTGAGAAGCGATCGAGCTCTTTTTGCCCAGATAATATTGATGTTAATCTCAAACAGCAGTTGCGAAATACCAAGACACTAGACGATGTTGCAATGTAGTTGGGGAAAAAGTATGCCTTGTAAAGTTTGCAACATTCTGTTGAGTCAAGCTACCTTTCCGTTTCCAGTAAACTCCTCTGGCAATGGTATTGCTGTTTGATTGAACAGGTTAGGGCTATGTCTCTGTCCTAGAGTTGAAATTTCTTGGAATTATTGGGTTCAGAAAAGCATGCGTGTTCCTTTGGGTTCATCTGTTGCATTTGTAGGAAGTACCGTGATAGATGCTTGGCCTTGTCAGTCTGGTGTAGAACAGAGGTTATGCCTATTTTTCTTTTTACATAATCTTGGATATAACCAGAATCTAGTTTTAAAGTTACGACCCCTGTATGCAAAGCTGTTGTCAGTCACCACTCAGACCACATCCCAAACTGCTTAAGCAGAAACGCCATAAAATGTGATTTCCGAAAAATATGCACAGGTCATCAGATATGTGGACCACAGTTTGTATTTTGATTATATACATTGTTTAAAGTAGACTGATATTTGGCTGATTCCAAACCAGTGAAGTACAATTTCGTGGTGATATGGATATAACACAAAGGGACAAAAGTGTGACATGAACTAACTTGAGATCTCTTCCATATTTACCTGCATTTAAACAGTGTCATTCTCAAATTCCCCAAGTGAAACGTTCAACGATAACCTATTTTCAGCCCGTGATAATGTATATGAAACCAATTTCTGCTTTGTTATTATAACCACACTTTTGCAAAATAATTCTTTCACGTACTACAGTGTGCACTTCCGTTCACGAGCTTGTAAATTATCTATTAACAAGTTGTTATTGTGAAATAAAGAAGCATGCCTCACACATTGTGCAGGAATCGTTAATATGATGGGCTTTTAATTTTGCTCGCATGTGGACTATTATACCATTGCCGCCGTGCATGTTGCCATGAATGACTCAGAGAGACACTGGTGCTTTCGGTGCTTGATTTAGCTTGCTTAACTTGCTTTATGTCACAAAAATTGATACCTGTAGGGA
>OZ026623.1:25863039-25890539 GCA_964020975.1 Hermodice carunculata
TTACTGGTATGTACAATGTTGTGCATCACATGTAGTGTTGTGCCGAATGTAATTGGGTAATGCGGACCACATGGACGAGGTCAATGGCGGTGTAATGACTGCCACACGTGCAACGAGGTTATATAACACTGAACCTGAAAACTTGTGAGGTGAAAGGAAAATAATCAGGGCGATGGCAAAAACTTTGCGTGGTTTCAGAACCTCCAAGGGCCATGTCAGTGTTTGTTTGATAATGTTATAAAACCTGCCAAACGTCCTTTTGTGTCATATATGTCAAGCATGTGCTATTCAAAGAAATATAGGATCATTTGGAAGTGCTGTGCCATCCGTGGGTAGCGGCAACTGACGTAAAAAGCAAACATGCTAATGGTAGTTTTTAAAACAAATTTCAGTGAACATATTTGGACTGCGTTGTTTGTATTATGGTAATGTACGTAACTAACTGCTTATTTATTAGATTTTTGTGTAATAGGAATGGAAGGATACAAAGACTTTGTGGCGATCTTTCCCGCCAGCAGGTGTTATTCCACCCTGCATGTCATCGTGTCGAGGCATGTGCTGATGGAGTGATGGACTTCAAGGTGCTGACCTTTTCCTGAGCAGGAGGCATGCCTCCTGCATAATATTGTGTCTTGACATGGACTTATGAAATAAAGCATCATAATCCTTGCCTCTGGATGCATATTCACAATCAATGAAAATTATTCTTTTCCTGAATATGAAAAAAGCATCGCCAAATTACATCGATGTGTTAGATTTCATTTTCGTTTCTTTTGTTTCGCACATTGATAATGTTATGCACATCATATTTATATATGAAACTGTTTTTAAGTCAGATTTACCAAGTCATGAGTTTCATATTTGAACAGCAACAACATAATAATGATGATGATAATAATAATGATAATAATAATAATAATAATAATAATATTAATAGTAATGATGATGATGATGATAATAATAATTATTATTATTACTATTATTATTATTATTATTATTATTATTATTATTATTATTATTATTATTATTTCTATTCCCCCTTTAATGGTGTTATGTACATTTGCAAAAAGTAAATTATAAGTGTTTACTTTTCTGATTCTACCCAAACGAGGCTGACATTCTAACATGATTAAACTTAAAAAATAAAAAGAATATCTAACACAAGATCGTTATAAATCACAATGTTTTAATGGTCTGAGTAGCTATTAAAATAGAGTATAAACTCTGTGTTGTTTTATCATAATGTTATGCTTATTACCAACATAAATGAGGTTTAATGTATGAATCACTTATGCAGCGCAATAGACTTACAAATACATCCTTTTACTTCAACTTTTGTAATTTAAGAAACAAGAAAAATGTTTCATAAACCAACACGCAGCTCTATCTGAATGGATATCGCTCATGCGTCCCGCATGGTAATAAAAATTGTCCCTTGCTGCCGTTGCAGTCTGGGCAAAATATTGAAAATGTTTGGAACAAATATACGGATTTCTTTCAAAAGTGCCCAGCTGATCCGATTTTGAAGTCACTTTCATCTATGTTGTATACATGTATATATAAATGTATATGATAAATCCAATGAGGTGAAATATACCCAAGTATATCTCAAAGAAGTCACTGCAGTCGGATGAGAAATATTTTGTGATCCAATGATGCATTCAAGTACAACATGCACATGAAAAAACAAGCTGAGAATAAGTATTATAATGAATATAAATATAAATGAATAAATATGAATATATATGAATGTATATAAACATATATATATAAACATATATATATATATATATATATATATATATATATATATATATATATATATATATATATATATATATATATATATATATATATATATATCCAGTAAATGCACATTTGACACCAAACTGGCGTTTCAGCTATGTGGCAGATGGACGTGTACATTGGCAGTCCAGCACGCCACTGGCGATATTTTTACTTCGAGAGAGGAACATTACTTGTCCCCAGTACCTCATCACTTTAGCCAGTAAGAAGTTATTTTAACTTGTGCACATTGATACTCATGGCGAGGGCAATACAAAAGACTGAATTATAAGTAGGAGAAAACTTTTTACCAAAACGACTTCACTGGGTAGAGGACAAAGTAGCACTTTCAACTTTTTTTTTGACATGGTGCTCTGCAAGCCTATTGCCTCAGCAAAGACCTGTTGGTTCGTTTAACAGCAGAGCAAACAGACAGTAAGATGGGGCATATTGAAACTATTGTTTTTCTGGCAGGTGAGAACCCCACACCGTTGATTTACTTACAAAAGGTCCCTGCTACCTGTGCTAGGATGTAGATACAGAACTGATATGGTGGTGCAGGTTTATGGTAAATCCCCCTCCTCCCATCAAAATGGAGGCCTTTCACACATAGGTCAGGACAAAGATAACTTTTATTGCAATCAGCCTTTTGGGCTCTGAGTCCTGACATATGTCTTTAGTAGTGCCTGTTTAACAACTGCGTTATATTTACATCACAGACTTCCAGGATCTAGGTGATAATAGTTGGCTTTAGAAATGAGAGTTTCAGAAATGTGATACCTGAACACCATATACCACTTCTCAGATTTAGACTCATACTAAATATACACTAAGTGTACCTGTTGTGTGAATTGCAATCATGAAGAATTGCTTATACATCTGGCATAATGATCACAAAAAGAGTGTATGCTAATATCTGCAGTTTTAAGGCAGTAACTAATGTCCTATCCTAACAAGCTTTATGCATGCTAAGGCCTGGAAACAACTAGATTTTTTTTCATTTGTAAGAATACATGAGTAAAAAGATGTAGTTTCTTTTGTGTTCAGCCTTTGTACCAACCTCCCCATACTAAATTCAGACAAAGCAAAGTGAGTGGTGGCCTCTCCACAATATTTCCTTATACTTTGTAACTGTGCTTGAATTCGTTGGCTTATCCTAGCTTTTTTGATGAACCTCAGTCTTTCTGCCCCAGTCCTGCATCAGTCTGCCCATACAGTGACCTCCTGCTGCTTGATTTGCTTGAACAAAAAGTGTGACATAAGCAGGAAGATTCTCACTCCAACTTCGTCATTGTCATAAATTATTGTCTCACCCCAATCATAGACTTTGTGATTTTTCAAGGGGTTTTTTTTTTTTTTTTTTGGCCACAGGGTAACGAAATATTACTTAAGGATTTAAAATCTTATGGATACACGTTGTACAACATAATTCTCTTTATCATTGCACTAACAAGAAACTACATTTTGATGTGGAATTCCTTCTAAAACTATAATAAAAACAGACTGATACAATAAATATGGCATTACGACAGAGACGTCACCTGGTAATAGTATATGGATTTAAGATTTTCAGTAATGATTTTGCGATGATTTTCAGCAGAGGTTGACAGCTTATTTTTGCTTGGATATGAAGATGAACAGTTGGTGTAGCAAGCGCTTTCGCCTTCCGTCACCTTTTAATAAAATCTGGTGCCAGTCATCTACCTCAAATGCACTTGTACTTATATGGATGTTTAGCAAAAGTGGCCTTCCTTGAATTGGCTTTACATACTGATCCCAAACTGTTTCAAACTGCCAACAATTATGTGATTCATCTCTCAAGATCTTGTGGAGTGTAGAGCAAAGCGTGTAAACTATACTAGTGACTATTATTTTGGAAATAGCTCATGCACCTGGAAAAGAGTGAACCTACAAAAGGGCGGAACAAAAGCATGCTGAGAATTCCAGTTTCACCCATTGAGGCAATAAAACGTTTACAGCTGCTGTCTTCTCATAATTGATTAAGCTACAGTCTTTCAAAAGAAGGTAGACAACAATCACGGAAACAAAATAAATTTAAATTTAAGTAGACCAGGGCGTAAATCTAAGAGATGGTGTTCGTTTTATATTTTACTTCACATTTGGATTATAGTAGGACCCTTCAAACGGTTTACTGGTGATGTGCAGTATGATTTTCAAGAAGGGTAGCTTGTCTAAACTTGTTACGGCCCATGACTTCATCCCACATAGGAAGCATCTAAATATAAGCAGTGGGGTGCATAAGTTGATCAGGAAATGTAGAACATATAGCAGTGTCCATTGATAATTTTGGAATTATTTTAAGTTCGCCCATAAAAAGATTGGTATTTCTTGTCTTCAATAACTTTTTCATTAAGTCGCATTTGTAGTTTAAACAGTTTTACACTATGATTACTTTCATATCTCCTATTGTCCCATAGGCAACATCCTTTTCAAATTGATTTTCTATTCCTGTATATTTTGGGTTTAATGTCGAATTACTCTTTTTATAAGAAAGGCACAATTCGATGGATAACAAATGAGCCAGTGATTTCACCAGAATGGTTGACGTATGAGATCACCAGAACGAATCAGACATCATCTGTATTCACATGGGATGGTACAAGTAATCGCCACACTGCTAAGAAAACAGCATATAAGCTGTTGAAATCAATAGGGCGATCTGCAGGACCACCTAACTGTGGTGCTATGGTGCCATTGACAGAATATACAAGTTCCAATTGGATAATGATTCCTTGTCACTTAAAGGTTGGAAATATTGCCTATATTTGTGAGAAACCTAGGCCTAGTTTGGTGACTATTCCTAACACTGTAATAAAATTCCATAAAGTGGAGTGTACTGGGTCATGGGTGTTGTTGGAAGCATTTTGTGTGGCATTGCTTCCTGTTAAAAAATTTAGCCCACAATATACAAGGATCAGAGGCAAAAATGTACTGTAGAAGGAAGGAAAGTCTTTTAATGGACATTCATTACGTTTCATGTGAGCACACATCAGGTCTAGAGAGATACTCTTTTCCAGAATCTGTAATACTTTCTACAGACACCACTGTTCGACTTTCAACTGTACTGAAACGTTTGTTAGGGTGGAACAAACTTCAAGCCAGTCACCATGCTTTAAGATATATTGTGTATAGATTAATAGATACTTGGAGTTTGTTTGATCTTCGCTACCGTATATGGGTTTCCTTGTCCAGTGACGCTCATCATGCTACAATTCACCCTACGTTTACCATGCTAGATCATTGGACATATATTTCATATTTAGCATACATCTCAAGACATGGTGGAAATAAGTATTTAAAGCCTTTTCGTTTAAATTGTGGTAACGAATATGGAGCCAATGACACTATATTACCAGCAAAAGCTGTTCTCTGTTCGCGTAGCTCAGTTAACATTAAGTCTGTGAAATGTGACAGAGGGCAATATCAATGTCCACATGGGGAATGTATACTAATACACCGAGTATGTGATGGACACATAGATTGCATGACTTCAATTAAATCGAAAGGGGATGAAGAGAAATGTGAAGGTTTATGTCATTTTATGAATGGTTCACACCCTAGTGCAAGTTATTGCCAGATGAATTGTCCTGAAGACATATGTGAATGTCTTATGCTTCGTTTCCAATGCAGCATGGGAGGATGTATCTCGTACTCACAGGTTTGTGATGGTGAAATGAATTGTAGACATTCACAGGATAAAAGTGATGAAATAAATTGCCCAGATGTAAATATGTATACTTACAGCTACTCACAGATGGTAGTATATTCAGTCGAAAAAGATAATACACATATGCATAAGTTTACACTCGGTAAGTTGGATGCCTATACTTGCACTTTTCCTGCTTGGTTACCATGCAGAGATGAACCTCACTACCCATGTTATCATGTACACATGTCTTGCATATACGATCGGGACAGCTCTGGTACGCTCAAGTACTGTTCAAATGGGCACCACTTGGATGACTGTACGCTGTATCAGTGCTCGCAAATGTTTAAATGCCCAAATGGATATTGTGTACCCTTAACATATGTCTGCAATGAAGAGTGGGATTGTCCCAAGGGGCAGGATGAAAATGAATGTACTTGGTACACGTGTCCAGCACACTTTCTGTGCAAAGGTACCAAATCATGTCTTCATAAATTTAAAATTTGTGATGGAGAGGTCCACTGCAGTGGGACAAGGGATGATGAGGCTCTCTGTGACATGTTGCCTTGTCAGAGAGACTGTGTGTGTGAAGGCAATGCCATATCATGTATCAATGTGTCAGGAATTGGGTATTTTACAATATTGCCTGCCACACTGAAAGCTCTTGTGTTTCAAGGGGGCAACATTAGTATATGGCCAAAGCAGAGAATGATAGTCTTTCAACTTATTGTTAGTTTTGATATATGCTGTAATTCAATAAAAACCTTAAAAATGAATGCATTTGAAAGTATACCAGGAGTACAAAATCTTGATATAAGTTGGAATCGCATTAAAATGATAAGAAAGAAAATGTTCAATAATCTCTTGAGACTATTTAGACTAGTTTTAACGGGAAACTTAATGGCTACAATTCAAAGTGGAATTTTTGGAAAACTGTACACCCTGCATACTTTAAACTTGGATAATTTAGCCTTAAAAGAACTGCCTAATGGTGCACTTTTGGGGCTAACGAAAGTTTCTGTCCTAGATTTATCAGGAAATGATATTAAGCACTTTCGTTACAGTATGATATTAGGTTTGTCTAATCTGAAGAAACTTGTATTATCGAGGAACAAGATAACGTATTTTGACATCGGAATTTTTGATCATTTTTCAGATATTAAATATGTTGTGAGTGATTCTTACTCTGTATGTTGTATTGCGGTGCCACAAGTACAATGCACTGCAAAAATAAATCGGTCTACATGTCAACGAATTATTCCCTTGTTGGCTCTAAGGGCTTGCATTTGGATCACTTTGATGTGGTGCACAATTTCTAACGGCATTGTAATAATATATAAGGGTAATAAATCTAACTTCAGAATCAATGTGTTGTTTAAAATCACTCTTGCTGTGTTTGATGGATTCATTGCATTGTATTTGGCAATAATTGTATCAGCTGACAGTTTTTTCAGAGATCAGTTTTTCATGTATAGGGGGGAATGGTTGTCGAATGTATGGAATGAAGCCCTAGGGGTATTAAGTGCCTTATCATACTCAGGTTCTACTTTTGTTTTAAGTGTTATGACAATCGATCGGTTTATCGCCATTGTGTTGGTATTTGGAGTACGAAGAATTACCATGAAGCAAGCAACTTTGATTATATTGAGTGCGATTTGCATATCTTTTGGAAATATACTTTTATGTCTGCAGCTCTACAGGATCCCTCCAAATTTTGGGAGTCGTGTAAAAGATTTGGGCTTACAATTTTTTCATCCTGAAATAGTATTAAATAATATATCTTTCATATTTCACACCTTAATGACAGGCCTTTGCAGCTTTTCTGTGATAGTCGGGCATATATCATGCATGGTGGCTGTTAAGTGGAGCCGCAAAAGGTCAAGGAGACACACAAACAATGCACAGCCATTATCAAATTTTATATGGATATCATTAATGTGTATTCTGTATGTATTGCCATACCTTGCACTGACACTGTCCCATTTTGCTATAACTGGGACATTGCAAGCTCAAGTTGATGCTGGCATCTCTATATATGTATTGCCCACTGTTGCCTGCGTGAATCCATTCTTACATGGTGAAGTTATATTGTCTATAAAACTAATATGTATGGACATTTACAAAAATACTGTCACATTAGTGTAAGTATCGTGTTATAATATGGGCCGGTGTTTGATGATCTAATCATGGCATTCAAACATGGTTTGTTGTGTCTGCTGCTAAGAGCAAAAACTAAGATAAATACCACATCACTGGCCGTGAATTGACTTATGTAAATATTGAGCATGGTCCATTGATACAATGTGCGTGTTAATAGGTGGAACTACATACATAACCGTATATGATTGGGTTCAGGTTGCTTGTGACTGGAATTACTACGCAGCACGAAAGTAAACTAAGCTTTCAGTCTGGGTCATTGTCCTCTTTACTGTTGGGCTGTTCATCTTTCCAAAATCAGTTGCACACAAAGCCGATGTATATATAAATCAAACATTTGAGAACGTGTAAAATCACAGAATGTTTTGCACATAGTAACGTTTTATCTCTTTTGCACGTATGCGATAATTGATTTGTTTAATTAAATTGCTGTAATTAAATTGCTGTATATTGTCAGTATGGCTGGTGTGATACCTAGCAAAAGAATCTGGCCCTTATATCTGCATGAAAAAAGCTTCACATTTAATATAAACGTGAAGTCTGTCTCTGTTGTTGTCATCGGCAATTAACAGTGCGGTTGTGGGTAGGCATTTTTCATGACGTCGCAACTTAATGAAAAAAAGCTATGGTATTTCCATATATCAGTTCAAATGGACTGAACCCCAGTGACTCATTTGGTATTTCCCTAGAGGCAAATAATAACATATGTGTACCTTTATCCCATTCGTTTAAATTATCAAAAGGTTCTCATCATGTTCTTTAGTTTTTGATGAAACCTTTGTAGAGCCCCTTGTGTTTGTGGATGGTAGGCGGAATATTTAATGTTTTTAATACCTAACTAGTTGGCAACCTCCTGAAACACTGCAGACACGAAATTAGAGTGTACGTCACTTTGTATCTGCTTTGGCAGTTCTCCCATAGTGAAAGATGTCATTAAAGCATCAATTGTAGTAGGAGCTTCAATATCTTTAATGGGTTGCCCTCAGGAAACCTGGTGGCTGAATCCAGGACAGTAAAGAAAAACTTATTTTCCGCTATTGTGTTCGAAAGTGATCCTACACAATCTATAATACCCTGCTAAATATTTTCTGTCAAAAACTGGGATACTAGTCAAAGGAACAGGTTTTATTTTTCTAATTGGGTTTTCCCACCACTTGACATGTGTGACATGTCTTACAATATTCTGCGTCATCGCAATGTGATCTGGGACAAAAAAAGTGTTGTAATAGTCTATCTTGAGTCTTACTAATGCCGTAGTGGTCTGCCATAGGCAAATCATGTACTGTTTTTAAGACTTCTGTTAAATATGATGGAGGAACCAGCATTTGATATATGATTCTGCATTCTTCATCAGTGGAAGCATCTGGAAGTCTCCATTTTCCCATCAAATCTCCTGATCTTATACAATAACAGACTGGGTCTTTTCGTGCCGCTTCTTCAATTAAAGCTGTACTTGCTAATTTGTTTAACTGAGGGTCAGTGTTTTGGTCCCTGATCAATTCAAATGAGGCATTTGACTCAGATGGTCACTTTGGTTTACCTGGTCAGTAAGGTTACAATGATGACTTATCTCTGGACTCAAGTTAACTTCATGGCTTACTTGGTCCTCCAAGTTACCAGGAACGAATGTTTCTGCCAGCCTTAGACATTCATCATCCTTGTCACTGCCTTATTATATAGCAGCTTCAAGAGCCATTGACCTTATCACAACACAGGCAAAAAAATGCCCGGAAATTTATACTCGAGATGCTCTGTGTCCTCTCTCCTGACAGTCTCATCAGTCAAATATGGTACTGTTTTACCTTTCACATTTTCCCCTGCTATATCATTCCCTAGAAGCAGGTCACACCTTCCATCTGGGGAATAGATACAATACCTACAATCACTGGTCCAATTTTGAAATCAGACTTCAGGCAAACTTGTGAAGCGGGACTGTTATGTAATTTCCCTCAACACCCTGAATTACCATTGAAATTTTCAAAATGTCCATCCGACATGTTTAGAGGTGGGCACCTCTTAATGCAGGCTAAACCAATGGTTTCCTGGTCATAAGAGGTTCTTCTATGTAGTAAAAAAATACTGAGATTTGACATGACCCCTGTTATGGCAGTAATGCATGTGGGCCCACCGAAGAACTTCTGTCCTGATTCCTGATTAGAAGGTTTATCAGACTGAGGAGAATTATTAGGGTTTTGTTCCTCTGAGTTTTGATGGGGACAGCGGTTCCCTGTTCCCTCTGGTATCTTTCCAAATTTAGGTCTGAACTGACCCAGTTTGGATTTTCCAAGGAAGCCTTTATACGTCAACTCATATTCATCAGCCCAAACTGTGGCTTCGTATAATTTATATGCCTTACATTCATCCAGGTAAGTCTTAATTTCTTTTGCAATGCAATCTTGAAAGTCTTCTAACAAAGTCTCCTTTAATTTGTCAAGATCATTTAATTTTTTCCTGGAGGTGCACCAACGATCAAACAGATTCTCTTTCTAACAAAGCCCACGTATAGACCAGGAGCCCAGACCATTTATTCAATGGAAAGATGGCAAAGTGTTTGACATCATAAACATGAAGTTTGACCCTCAAATATTAAATATTGTAATTGCTGCCAGGGTGCAGTTGTGGCTTTAACCCTTTAATGCCATGTAATGCGGGGGTTGATAGTGGTATTTATTTATGTAAACACCAGCAAGGCTATAAATAGCCTCAAATCAACTATAGGGTTCCCTGGACCATAAATGAACAACGTCAGTAATTTTGCATGGGGCATTGACCCTAGCAGCAAAGCCCCACCCCACGGGCAAAGAGACATTTATTCATGCCAATAGCGGCAAGACTGGAAATGGTCTCAAATTGTCTCCACGGGTCCTCTGAACAACAAATGCATAATGACAGCAATTTCATGTGGGGCTCTGCCCCCGACAGCGACCCTCTCCCATTCTGGGGTTGAAAATCGCATTTATTCATGTGAAGAACGGCAAGGGTCAAAATGGTGACAAATTGTTCCCAAATGTCATATGAAGACAGCAATTTTATGAGGGGCTTTGCTCCTGACAGCAACCCTCCCCCAACCCGAGGGTGAAAATGGCATTTATTCATGTGAAGTACAGCAAGGCTCAAAATGGTCTCAATTATTTCCAGATGTTCCCTGAACACCAAACACATGAAGACAGCAATTCTATTTGTTTTTTTACCCCTAACAGCAACACCCCTAACACACACACACACATACAATATATATTTATATATATATATATATATAACAAGGGATGCTGGATCTATATATGCATCGCCCATTGTATTACAATATTCATATTTATACAATGAACATTGTTTTAAATTTTTCCTCGTTCAGCAAATATCGATCGTTACCAGGGTATGAATGCAAAAATTTCTTATTTATACAAGTCTTAGAGTTTTAAGTTACATGTAGCTGTGATTGAGTATTGATGGTGATGACATTAAAGGACATAATAGGTCCACCAGCCCACATATTCTGCAGTATGTGCCATCTGCTGAAACCCCAGGGACCTTTTAACCTTGTTTACCAAAGATATGTTAGTTATTTCAGGTATAACAGGGTTCTTATAGTGGACTTAAGAGGAATTATATTCTACCCTACGTCATACCAAATGTCTAATACCCCAAGGAGATCTTCTTGCCGTGGTAAGTATTTTCTTTATTTTATCTGCGTGTTTGTTTTCGTTCAGCCTAAGTTTTAAGTATAACACACCAAAATGTTCAGACACATATTTTACCTATTTATCTGAATGCAACTACCACATGTGCTCTGTTTCAGATGCATGTGGCAATCAAAGAAAATGCATGGGTCAAACTAGGAAAGATGATTTGGTGCATAGCAAATCAGTGTGTGTGTGTGTGTGGTCAAAGCATATTGGTATGGCAATGTACAACTATCCCATAACACAGGAGTAGAAGTTGGAATGCCATCTCTATCTATTACAGCTTTGAAGTTATTCAAGATTCAAATTTCTAATGGTGCTTTTTAGCATAATTTAAATTGCCACAACTTTTATTTTCAATTCGTTAAGCACATAATGATTTTATTTATCATGGGGTTTCAAATGTTCAAATATTGAAAAATTACAAAAGAAAGCAATACGTTGTATTACATGTAGTAGATACAATGCCCATAAGGAACCACTGTTTAAAGACCTCAAATTGTTAAAAATTTCAGATATATTTACCCTGGCTAAATTAATATTTTATTAGAAATATGTTAATGCAAACTTACCAGTCAGACTGTTGTCTTTCTCTTTTATTCCTTTGAATATGATTTATAACCACAGCGCAAGGAATTGCAATAAATTATTCATGAACCGTGTTAAATCAGTATTTGGAAAACAAAGTTTAACCTATGGCATTCTCACTGTCATCAATGAAACAGATGCAAATATAATAGAGAAAATTTACACTCAAAGTTTTCATGGTTATTCATTGTATATTAAAAACAGTTTTTATCGAAATATCAATATGTTTGTAATCGATTGAACTGTTATATTGCATATTTCTCTACATCAAAAGGTCCTGACTGTGCTTAATTATCTGATCTAGAATGCCTAAGTTCAAGCTCTCTTAGCTTTAACTCATGTTCACTAGTCACTTTTGCTTGCTCTGCTTTTCTTTAATCTGCTTCTCTTGCTCTTCTTTCATGAGCTTCTCTTGCTTCTCTTGCTGATTTTAGGTCATACTCTCTTTCATTTTGACGTTTTAGTTTAACTATTTCCGAATGAATTGCCAATCTTTCAGACTATTATCCGTTATCCTCAAGGAAAGCTTCTTCAACTAAATGGAAAATAAGAATTTGTTTTACAGGTATTTTTCCTGATACATGTTGGTACATCTAATTTTAAGTATTTGGCCACATCTTCTAGGTTTTCCTATAACAATTTATCAAAATGTTTGACTGCTATGTCCTCATTGGCCAAACCCCCCCTTGGATCTATTGACATGTTGTCCTTTTGTCTATATATTGACCAATAACTGTGTTTATAATTGCCAGGTATCATTTTTTGAGTTCAAGCTGTAAGATTCAGTGTTGGAATTTTTCAGATGACTCAGCCCCCATGCTCCTCTTGAAAACTAACTAATGTTCTGACTTGAATTTGATCCAGTTTGTCTTGGGATGGTCCAGGACGAGCGCCCCCAATGTGGCACAATGAAACACCAAATATACCAGTCCACTAAAAGGCATTGGCCACACTCCATGGGTAGAATGTATAAATGAGTATCTCCTTAGCGCTAGCAGTGGCCCACAGTCCCATTGGCCGAAATTGCACAGCTTCTGTCAGATCTCAGAATTCTCCTCTCCCAGTCGTGAAAGGATCTGATTCATATGTCTAGCCTGAAAACCCTCTCCAGTATTTTACAATTTTCTAATTATTCACGCATCGTACTTCTGTGTGATCTTTCTAGATCACATCCGAACTTTCCCCTTTGTTAACATTTGTGCCTGTATGCAGGTCAAATTATCAGTTTCCATTGTTCACTATGCTGGTCAACTCAGTGCCCCAACACACACTCAAAGAAAACAGTGACCTCTTCGAGTCAAAGCAAAAGTGAAATTGTATGCGTTTTGTTAATAAAGCTGTCGCTACATCCTTCTCATGCAAGAATGGTAGTTTGGCAGAATCTTCTAAAATATTATTTAAATAATGCCATTTCATTGATGTAAGAAATAGTGTTTTTTATTTTATGTTTTTTTATTGTATAATTCTTTGTAACATTCAGAAAAAAAATTGTCTGAATTTACACAGCAAACCTTTTCAACAACAGAGGTTCTAGTAGCTATTAGTTTAGTATGTGTTCATTTTTTGGGAGCAGGAGTTTTGCAACAAATGCAATGTTTCAATCTTTTTTACAAATGATATGACTACATCTGGCTACGAATGTATGACAAGGCTTTTTAGAACTGAACCATGAAGTTTTCAAATCTAAAATCATTATTATTCTATCAAACATTTTTAGGCATATGAAAACATGATTTTTAATTTCACGAATGGCTGTACCAAAAATGCTAATCGCTGTTAAAAATATGAATTTTATCAAAAATTTCTTTTCCTTTTAAGGGCAACTAACTCTTTTGACATAAAACGTTTAATTCATGATATCAAAACATAACACTGAGATAAATTTTTGTTTATATAGATTTTTTGGGGGTTGGGGCTCAGAAAAAGATATTGTGATGTAAAAAAAATGCAAAAATGTAAAGGGGTTAGGTCGCCCTTAAAGGTTAAACCGTTTTGTGCAGGTCTGTTGCTGCAGAAAAAAATGATAAAGGGGCGAGCATCTAGAGTAGTTAAAGGCAGACACATACCATTAACCTTTAGCATCTTGAAGCTCCTCTCGTCCAAAGTCTAACAATATCAGGAGGACGTGCGCGCGCACACACACACACACACACACACACACACACACACACACACACCTTTTAACTGGCACTAAATTCACTTTGCGAAGTCTAGATCTTGCAGGGTAAACATTATTTTTTAAGGTCGTGTATTAGTAAACGTATCATTTACATTGGGAGATTTGTATTTTTGTTTTACCTGCACTATTATACATGTTCTCCAAAATCACTGAGAGAGACATGTTGTTCTCAAGCATGGCACACAGACCATTTTGTTCTATTTCTTTTGTTGTCCAATTGTCTTGCTTCCTCTTCTGTATGACTGTGACATATCATTTTTTTTCTGACCTCTATATCATGTGGAATGTGCTCTAAGGGACCTGTCACCTGATTGGTCAATCTATGTACAGTTACGCTCGCGTTCAAGTTAACAAACACCAAACGCACCAACGTTTGCCAAACGTTTCCCAAACACTTTCAGTGAAAGTCAAACGCTTTCAAACACTTTGCCGAACGCGTTTGGTGAAAGCCGAACGTTTTCAAACACTTTTCCAAACACTTTCAAACACCTTACACTTTGCGCCAAACGTATGTGATTCATGTACATGTACACTTGGTAATCTAATTTTAATGACAGAAATATTTCTTAACAAGTGTCTAAAAAGCTTATCAGCACCAAAAAAATCCCAACAACATGTGCATGCCTTCATTTATGGATAATCCAAAAAGCTCTCCAATATATATTTCACAATAAAGTTGAAATTATGCTTTTTCAAAAAAATCAGTTCTATCTAACAGTTTGTACATGTATCACTTACAACGCATGTGTATATATTGTAGGCTATATCATTGTTTTCTTGTTTGCGTGACAAATCGCAACTGGTTTATGCCTGTGATACAGTGGAAAAGGCAACAAAAGCTACCTTCTAAGATACACATGACACTACCCACTGAATTTGCTTCAGTGGACGAAAACTAATTTCAGCCAGTCAATCTGAAATTTTTTCACCAGGTGGAAAAACACATACATGCGCATGGTATCGTTTGAAGCAAGCGACATGGATATCGATACAAGAAACCAATTATTGTCTCACCATCTATACGGCCGTGGGTTTGTAGAATCTTTGCAAAAATAAATACAAAAGGAATTCATAACAAATCCCAAAACGTTATGGGAAACTAATTGTAATCTGTTCCATTAAAAGCTTCAATTGTAATAACAAAATTTATGCTGACTCAGACTAGAAAGTGTTAAAGCCTCAGATAAGCCGGCTTCAAGGGCGGATCCAGAATTTTTCCGGGGGGTGGGGGTGTCAGCGACTTGAGGGCGAAGCCCGAATGCGAGTGCGGACGGCACGAAGCTTTGGGGGGTGCGGGTTCTGGGGGGCCTCTCCCAGAAAATAATCAAAAATAGATGCTCTCATATGCGTTTTCCTGGCATTTGCCACTGCATTTTCATACGGACTATTTGGATTTTCCGGGATGCAAACTTCGCTAATCTGGGCTCCACAAATCAAATTCCGCTTTATATCTGATTCAAATTAACATGAAATGAAGAAAAGAAAAAATGAGTCAGTGACAAATATTTCCTGGAAATTTGTATTTGTCACCTTTACCTGCTAATATTTATATTGTTACTGGTAATGAACAATATAATGACATAGTCATACCTAATTAAGGAAGAAAATAAGTATAGGTAGAAGAAAACAAATAATATGCCTACATTAACAGGTTTAACACTTCATTTATTACAAAGTTACAGATCTCTCAGTAGCGAGTATACCCAGTCGCTATCATACTTTTTCTGAAAGTGAAGTTCTTGAAAAAAAGCTAACTTTTATAATTTCGAATGGATATACTGAAGCAGCTCAATTTAAGTATTGTTTGGCTTACTAAGCCAAGCAATAGAATTAGCTCCAGTGGAGTAAGCCAGGCGATACTCCATTGGTCCTTGGAGTAATTATATATATTTTAATTGAAAATTAGGAACTATTTCGGAGTAAATTTATAGGCAATATCATGATCAGATTTTCTTGTTGCTTGGAAAATTATGGTGTCTGGTAGTCTTGTATTATATGCAGACGTACCGGCTCTCTCGGCTGATGGTCTGCAAACTCGTTGGGTTCAAGGTCCATTTGACCTGGTACCCACTAAATGTTAATTGTGGCATTGGCCTTGTCAGTAGACAAGTTCATAGGACTTTGGTTTATTCGGTTCACTGCGGGAAGTGCACCCTGTTTTGTTTACATTGTTTTCTTGACCACGCTGGCCAGATGACACGTGGAAGGATCAGAAAGTAAAACACAGGATGCGTGTTGGATTTAGAGGAAAAAATAACTGTCAGCAAACTAAAAATGCACGTTTCACCAATGATATGACATTTTAGGTGAAAAATTTGCACGGTTCAGCACAAGCCATGCTATAATCACTAGCGTTAGCCTTGGCATCTGTTATGAATGTATGAAGGCGTGGGCCCGATTTGCGACTTGCTGATTGGACAACCAGCCCAACAATGGGATGCATAATTAATTTAGGTCCGGAAAATGTCGGTTCAACTCGGTATGAACAAGTCTATTGCATAGCTCCATCATAGCTGTGTAGTCACAGTTGGTCGGTGATGGTTATCGTAATATTTCAGATGTCCCTGTTTCAGAAGCAAACAGTCGTTGGAGTGCTCGGTGTATCTGAAACAGTTATCATCATTAATCACAGTTACAAATGTGAAACATGTCGCGGGAGGACAGCATGACTTTTTGGCCATTTTGAAAAACACACCGCTCCTGTTGGTGTTACATTAATCCATAATAACCATATCAAATAACCAATATACTATTCCTAATTAACTTGAGCTGCATTTTTGAAAACAGGCTGTTCATCTTTGTAAAATAGCACTCAGGTTTTAGTAGGGATCTAGATATGTTACCAGATGTTATAAATGTTACATAAATTTGGCTATTTCAGAAAAAAAAAGAATTTTCTTCCCACAATATCTTTAAAATCCCACTCATTGAACCAATTTCATGGGACTGAACTTAGTTACTCTTTTCAGAAGAGCCAGTACTTGCAGATAATCATTGGTAAAAAGAAAATACATCTCTGCAAAAAATACCCAGGAAGGATCACAAACTTAAACTAATAATTTTCATGCAAAGAATAAGCAACATGTAAAAAATTAGTTTGTTTATTTTAAAAAGCTACATTGATTTGCCTTCAACTTCAAAAACACCCCCCCCCCCGCAAAAAACAAACAAACAAACAAACAAAACCCCGTCATTGTCAGCGATACCAACGGCACACCGGGGTCATGAGGGAGTCAACAGGACCACTGATAAACAGGCAAACATGACAAATTTTGTGATGTTAATGGTGATATTTTCAGAATCTTTCACAAAGTCTTACTAAATGTGTCTTGAAATATGGCAAACTCATTGACTATTATCACTGATTACCATGAGCAAATAAACTCTCCACAAATATTCTCTGTATGTCGATAAGTACTGGCACACAGTTATGAATTAATTGACTGAGCAAATGTCCTCTCAAGTATTTTTAATTTAGACAATATATATATATATATATATATATATATATATATATATATATATATATATATATATATATATATATATATATATATATATATATATATATATATATATATATAAACTCTGAAACTCTTGAGACCGAGAGAAGCGAGAGTGCGACTCATCATGAAAGCCCTGAACAAATTACTGCGCCACGACCAGAAATAGAACCGTTTGGCATTAATATTAGTATATTTTTTCTTTGTTATATGTCGTGATTTACACACGCACACACACACACACACACACACACACACACACACACACACACACAAAGAAACAAACAATTCGTACGTTATACACTTTTTTTCATTACCATTGATTTCACAATGATTCATTTCCTACGTTCCCGTAGGGTTTTTGTAAAATTGAAACAGTCTTGCAAAGATTGCCATCGCCAGATCCGTTTGAACAAGGATAGAGCCAAGGAGAAATATTCACTGAATCTTTCACGCTTTAACTGTCTAAGGACCATATCAACTTATTCTTTAGCATCCTATCCGATTCAAGGCAGCAAAACAGTGTACAGACCGTGCTCAGTCTCGCAACTCCCGGGGGTAAAATAGGTAAACTAAGCTGATGAAATAGTTAAAGGTTCCCATCAAGGTTCGCATCAAGATGTTTCAAAGACACTCTGACCTTGAGTGATGTTTTCCGGGACAAAACATACACGTTTGCAGCCCATATTACATGCCAATTTACATATCCTATTAACACTACCAAAAAACAGATTTTTTTAAAGAAAGCTTCAATATGGTAAAATAACTCACATTCAAATCAAGCAGAATATACCTTAATTCGTCAAAGGGAAGAAACCTTTAATTTAAGATTTTTTGCTTTTGTGACCGTGCCACGGCTATGTATTCTAAACAAAATATAAGAGTAGGTGTTGATGGGATCGAACACTTACATGTACTAGAGGAGTCTACCTCTCTGACAGCCAGTTGAACCTGCAGGAAATCAGTAGCTTACTTGCGGGTTTTTTCATTTGTACACACCTGCTGGACAAATAAAAAACTACCATGTACACATGCATCACTTTATGAGCTGAGAAATCAAAACGTGTTGCGCACCTTAACACTTCCCCTCTTAAATCACGGTGTTAGAAAATAAGACGGTAATGAAAATTTGACCTTCACTTGACCTTGAACGATATAACCCAACTTTCATTTTACTTCTGACTGAATTTGCACCCATATGGGTGCACTCAGATGAAAAGGGATGAAAGGGATCGACAATACTGAAATCTGGAGAAAATTTAAAACAAACATTCCAGGGCAATATTTAATTCCCGAAACAGTAGCCAAGAAAGTTACAAGAGTCAGAACCTAAAGTCACCAGGGAGAGTAACAGGCGCGGTGTCAGCCCATGGAAGGACCGGGAAAAATGTTAGAACTAGCTGGCGAAAATCAAAGGGGACGGAAATTATCTTCTGAAGTAAAATGCTTTGGATATGGACATTCCACATTAATCACACTTGGTGTGTATTTTTCCTGCCAGAGATCCTGAGTAAAAAAGGGAACTCTCTTCCCCGGCAACTATGACTCAAATATGTTGACATGCAGAGCGACCTAGATGACAGAAGTGATAATCATGAAATTTATTCAAATCTAACGACCGAACCTTCAACAATTTGCGCTGACAGAAAAAAAAATTGACAAGCAAAGAGATAGGGGTTTTCAGTAGGACGGTTTCAGCGCTTCCAGGAACTAAAAATTGTAGGACGTTGGTACGTTTTCATTCAAGCCAGTTTGTGCACTGTCTGATGCAGTGTTCTTCTCATTAGTGTAAAGCGCTTACTTTTCAAAGCGAACTGACTGAAAGTTTCAACTTGCACGAGTGAAGCAATTTAAAATTGGTATTGTCAATGCAGAATGTGGGTCTGAAAGATATATTCTGTTAGTTTCGGCATATTTTATTGATACCTTATACTTGCAAATATGGTACTAGATGAGTTAATAATTGACCAAGAGGGCATTGCTCTATTGTAATCTCTCTTGCAGGATAAGGGAAAATGTGCACGGGTCATGTCAGACACATTGAAGCAAGTGGATCTGATGAATACATGAACAAAGCATAATTAAGAGCATCAGGCATAAGGAAGTGAATCGGTTACTCCGATTTTGAACAAGTGAGAATTTAATGGACATGCACCCAGTCAGAGGCGGGCGTGGTGAATGCCAATAAATATGTCAGTAAGGTTAAACAAAGAGGAAATTTAGTCGATCGAGAGATACTGGGTTATTTATCTTGGATTGAATGTTTGTATTGAGGCCAGTTTAGGGCTTCCACAAGTAGCTGACTCAAGAATCCGACAGTAGAAGAGGACCCCACAGAAAATTGAAATGTACTTACACGGCTAAATCCAAATGATAAAGATTTATTTTTTCGTGAATAAATACTTATAATCACGAATCATGTTAAATACTCTTTGATTTTACACTGAGTGCACGAGAAATAAATATAGAATAACAAATCACGCAAATACTTATAATCAGATAATCACGAATCAGGCTAAAATAATCTTCGATTTCCCAGTTAACGAGAAATAAATATACATGATAACGTGTCACGCAAATACCCCTCGGAGCCCCTCATGGAACATAATTAAAAACCTATGTGAGTCAGCGCGAGTCTGGAAATGATTAACCTCAAATGCAGGAAAAAATATCAAATGATGACGTTTCAGTGGAAGTAATAAATATAAAAGTTCCGGTGCACGTTGGTCAACCGACTCTCTTATGACCAGAGGTGTAACTCCAAGCGCACTTTCTTGGTATGTGCTGTAGGTGCATCCAATGAACCACCAACACAAGTTGTAAATTTGGATTTTAACCTGTCATGGGGACTTTAATCATTTAAATATTGAATAACTATCCTCAAAACAGTTATGCATAGAGGCGCCATTCTGACTTCACATCCAAAGTTTGCCCATCATCAATTTTGTCTAGCGCTAGGCACTCAGACACCACCAAAGCTATAATGTCGAAATACAGTGAGTGGCTCTATCGATAAATTTGAAATAATTAACATTAAGTGCACCAATGGCAGACTTTTGCATATTTATAATAGCACAGACCATGATATGTCATCAGCAGATAGTTGCACTTATATGTACATCACTAGGAGTTGTTATTTATACTCAGGTCAGACATAGTACTTTTGTGTTACCCTGTGGTGACCATTTGTCTTCAGTCCTTGCTTCTGAGTCAACAGTGACCCACTATTGAATGATCATGACAATGTGTACTATATTTAGCGAGATATTCTCACCACACGACCACATCTAGTTTATTTGCTGAACCTGACATTATGGTTTGTCAGGAACTCTTTCTTTCTGTCTGGCATTTCCTTTTGACCAACAAATTTTTCAGGTCAAGAGCATTATTTTGCTACATTTTTTTCTGTTTTTTTTTCTTCTGTCATGAAGATATTCCATTTTCAATTTCATTCTACAAGGCAACAGTTTTCTTTTGTTGGCAAACACACAGATTTGTTTTTGAATCAAATCTTCTTTTCTTGCCTTTTTACTACACTTGGTAAAGCATGAAGTGGTGTTCCTTGACCACATTGCACAATATTACAGTGGTGCATCCTACTCCATGTAGAACACCGTATTGATCAGGCTGCGTGTTAAGCAAATAGACACGGTCTCCATGTCTGTTTGCTTGTCTGTGTGTCTGTCTGTCTGTCTGTCTGTCTGTCTGTCTCTCTCTCTCTCTCTCTCTCTTTCTCTGCCTGTCTCTTTCTCCCTCTCTATCTCACTTTTGCCCGTTCTCTGCCTCTAACTTCTGGGAGCATTTGTCCAAATCAGCACAGGACCAGAGCTCATCCAGGCGGGACTGCTGCAGACAAAGAGGAACAATTTAGCAAGCAGTTCCGCGTTTAGTTTGACATAAACCTACATAAATTATCTAGGAAACGAATGGTAATTTGTGGAAATGCAAGTAGTGATGTGGAAGATAGATAAGGATTCCCCAAATAATTCACATGTACAAGTGTCACATTTAGGTATAAAATAAGATAAATATTAATGTTCTGTTTGTTGGCATCATGCACATTTATGCAAATAAAATATGCACGAAATAAATTGTTACTTTTTTTTTGACCTCTCCGACTAATGACTCGACTGGGTAATGTTACTATCATCCGCCAGACAGACAGATGTGTAGATTGTTTTGACTTTACTGTGAAATAAGTTGTTCTTTGATTTTAGCATTTTTCGTAATTGCTCATGATATGCACCAGGACCTGCTAATCATAATTCCTCAGTTTGGAGACTGACCAAAATGACAACATACAGGATGAAGTGCACCAGTGTGTGTCGCTAGAAATTTTAGCTCGGGCTCGCTCTCATGATCAAACCTAAACATGGCGCCATCTGTATACAAAATACGCGGTGATGTGCTTTTTTTTAGAATGAACTTCGCCTTTTTCCTGTTGTGTTAATACAGTCGAAAAAGTGACTGATACAACAAACGCCTAATCTGTGATTTCATATGTAAGTTGAATACACTTTTCATGTACATTTTACACATTAATTATTAGGTAAGCAAACACTTGTGCTTTCTTGCTTTTTGATGCCGTTGAACAAGGTCCATTATTGCGTATATTATGATTATATATGTATATATATATATATATGTATATATAAATGTATATGTATATATGTACATATATATGTATATATATGTGTATACACACACACACACACACACACACACACACACACATATATATATATATATATATATATATATATATATATATATATATATATATATTGCGGGTGGTTCGTGAAACGTATAACTGATGATAACATGGCCCATTTGGCATACGTGTTGATACACAGGCATTTTGTCTTAAGAGTAGCTGATGGTGTACCTCATGTGTTTTTGGACTTGGATATTCGGGTCACTAATGACAGGTTTTGTATTGAAGTATATCACAAAATAGATGGTTTTACTTTGTAGTTGTCAATTACCTTTTCCCGGACAGTAATAATTCGGAAATTTTTGGATATAATACGTTTTTGTCACAGATGAGATTTGGTCGTATTTGTTCTAAATTTCACGACTTTGCATGTAGAACCAAATTTGTTGCCAATAAACTCGAGTCAAGTGGATTCAAAGATGTACTCTTGATCAAATGTTTCTGCAGATTTTGCTGTAAATATTCCGAGAAGGTTAGAAAGTTTGGCTTCAATAATTTTAGATTTTAGACTTGCCTGCTTTGCTACCTAATTGTATCTTTTGGCATCATTATGTTTAAATGTTCACCTTTCAGACATTTAGGCTAGCTTGTTTTCTGTTAGGTTAAACCCCTGGGGGGCTATCGGTAGCAAGTAGAGCCCTACGACAGTTACAAGTTTGCCTAATTGTACTTGATATCTGGTTAAGAAATATTATAGTTTCATTGCATTCTCTTGACTTCAATACAAATGACCTTGATTGTTTTCCGACTTGCCCTATAATTTTGCTGTTAATATCCGAAGATTATTAGAAAGTTTGGCTACAATAATTTACAGTTTTTAGACTTGCCTGTTTTGCTACTTAACTATAATTTGGCATCATTCTGTTTTAATATTCACTTTCTGACACTTTAGGATTACATTTTTCCTGTCAGGGTAAACCCCCATGGCGCTATCAGTAGCAAGCAGCGGCCTACGACAGTTACATGTTTGCCTAATCGTACTTAAAATTCTGTGAAGAAAAATTGCTTTGATAACATATTTTGGCCTAAATGCTGATGACTTTCATCTTTTCTGACAGGCCTAAATGCACATTTACTCAATATTAAAAAATCCGCAAAAATGACAGTATTTTCTCAAATGTCACAAACCTGACACATTACGTCAAGACATTGACCCAGGGTTGGCAGTGAAATAATGCTTAAATGTTTGTAGACTTTCAGAGTGAGGAGTAGGTGTCATTATGGAGTTTGTTTTACATTTCTAGTGCAGGATGTCCATTGTTGCTGTCCTTGTTACGATTTCCCTTGGTTTGTACAGGTGGTCTAGCTGCAACTGTTTATTTTACAATCACTCGGACTGAATATAATGCCCCAGCTTGTATCCGCTTCAGTTATACAGTGCCGGGTGGTTTAAACCAGGATAGAACTGTCCAGCTTGAAAGGGTACTTATTGGTTCAGGGAAAAGTCAAATTGTTCTTACCTGAATCTGTACTATACAAATTTAGTAATTAAGGTTTTGTTTGACAGGTATTCTTCTTTCATAATGAAGCTCTGCATTTTAAAGCAAAAATTCACGTGTCTAGCTAATTCATCATTTGCCAAGTTCATATTTCTTCATTAGTATGTAGGTTGTTTTTGCTGAATATTGAGCTAAGACAAGGAGCCGCTACTCGGGAGACATGTACGGGTAATATGCTCCGAAAGATGTTTTCAGTAGTTACCCGCTGAAGGCCCTTAAATTTATTTGGGCTAATACAGTCTGTGTCAAAATTTCACAGAGGGACGTGTGCAATATGGACAGAAGTACTTATGCATATAGGTTACACAGGAACAGATTAGCTTACAGAGAGTAAAGAGCTCGGACTTCAGATTAGGGTAATTACTACTAGCAGGTGGTTCTGGACAAAAAATTACGAATACAATACGGTATGCATGTATGTATATATATATATATATATATATATATATATATATATATATGTATACATATATATATATATATACATGTATATATATATATATATATATATATATATATATATATATATATATATATATATATATATATATATATATATATATATATATATATATATATATATATATATAGTCCATGACCACTGGAAACCAATGGAACTATTGGCAAGGGTCACTCACAAGAAACCATTAGCCGTGGAGAGAAGAAAGGGCCAGTTCAGACTAATCACTACCATTGTTCTGATTACTTTGAAATTCTCTATTGATGTAAAAACAAATTAGTACAATCCACCTAGTGGTCCCCAAATATGAAAAGCCGCATGTGAACCCACACCCAAACAAGCCAAGTGTGGTGTTCCCAAGTTAAAAATGTCGAGATTTAAGCCACAAAATATACTTTTATTTCATGACAACATCATAGAGGTAAAGCTACAAGTTCATTTTACACAAAAATTAAAACACAGCACAGAAAAAATCAGTATGTGTCATATTACAGCCATAAAGGCGTAGGAATTGGCAACTTTTTCTTTCAATGAGATTTTCTCGGAACTGTTTTTTTGCTCAACCTCTGTAATTTGTATCTCGCCTCACAAACGTACAAAGTGCGCTATTACATTAAAATCAACAGACATTAAAAGAAAAATATCATATCCAGGAACGGTTTCCAGGATATCTTTTTCCTACAGCCCCTTCCGTGACTTTTGGAGCTATTTACAAAAGGAAAATTAACAAACTGTCAGGACTAAATAAACAATTTTATAACTTTCTATTTATGCTATTTCAGGACTGACAAATCTAGGGTAAGTAGTTATCAGAAAAAAAGGGTTAAATGTACTTGGGAAAAAATAAAAAATGAGTAAACGCGATCCACAGTTGCCTGTCTCACTGTGCACTAGCTTCACAGCTTGATATATCAAAGGGACATTATGTTACCTAGTGACTTCAGATTAGTTCCGTGGCCATCTTCAAATTTATGATAATTGTACATATAAGTGTATCGTTTATTCAAAGCTATTCATTTGGTTTATCGGTGATTATAAGCTGCACACAGCACTGGTGACATTGTACTACTACGAGCAAAATTTCCTTTGTTTCTGGTAGTCTTTGTTTCCGATAGATCTCGCCTGGGCTGGGGTATATATGACATATATACACAAGGAGTAGATATATTTTGAATATATTCGCCCAGAATATTGAAGTGCGTCCCGACTTATCCACAACAAATCGACTTAAAATAGCTGTTGTTGCTTAGCAACCATGCCAGTAACATAACATTAACAATCAGTTTACAGGATGTGATGCCGGTGTGTCTTGTGGATCTATTGTATCAACAGATGTACTTCCCAGTATCGACTCTACATCCACAGGTCTGTAATGCCTACATTTACTTTGTCTATGCACAATGAGCAGTGGTGTTTGATCCTATGTGGTAGGACTTTTATATCAGCTTTGACTTAGCAAATATTTTGTGTGCTTGTAGCATCACATAAATTTGACCCCCAGGACACTAAATATCGGATGAGTATAGGGTGGGGGAAAGAAATTCAAGAAAAAGAAAAAAATCATGAATCACGAACCAGAGCTTGATGGTATTAGTTTCTGGTCATTCACCAAAGTGTGATATTGGATTCTAAGATACTGGCATTAAGCTATATATCGTTACTAAAACGATGGTCAATGACATGGAAAGCACGAAACACTATTTGTCTGAATCTGAACATGAAAAGTGGTCAGAATCTTTATTGACCAGCCCAGACTATTAGGCTTGAGCACCTGCACGTTCGAACTTTACATTTACTGTGGTATTATAAATTTGTACTACCGCCGGACTGGTATACTTGCTCGAGTCCCCTCACGTTGCCTTCGAGAACTCCACCTTAAGGTCACAGGGTGCCTGTGGTGAAGAAACAGACTGCCCACCCCGCCTTTAACTCGTGAGCTAATACACAGATTGATTCTGATAGCTACTCTTACATGCGCTTGTGTATATATGAGCCATTTCTATTCTTCTAGGGGACAAGTGTATGTAGCGAAACGTTTTAATGAAAAAAGAAGAAGAAGAAGAAGAAGAAGAAGAAGAAGAAGAAGAAGAAGAAGAAGAAGAAGAAGAAGAAGAAGAAGAAGAAGAAGAAGAAGAAGAAGAAGAAGAAGAGAATCCATTATCTGTAGCCCAGTGAGGATAACGTCGGGATCACAATTTGTTGGATTTTCATGTTTTTCCGAGGCTGTGCCGAGCAAAAACACGAAAATCCAACAACGAGTGATGTCAACTTTATACTCAGTGGACCATCCATCTGGATGTTCTTTTTCCTATGTCTAAAAAGGTCAAATACACACCGAGTCGAAGTTTTATTGGAGAAATAAATTTGACAACGAGGCCATTCTGAAAATGAGAGGAAGCAGTATTTTATTAAATGCAGCATGGTCTCTCATTGGTTTGTCTACTATAATGTGAAACCAATAAGTGACAAACCAAATGAAAGATTACAATTAAAACCTGATCTTTCATACCCATGTAGGATGAGCTTCAGATATATAGGTTAGAGGAAATTAACTAAAAAAAATAAGTAAATGAAAAATAAAAGGTTGTGCCAACAGTACCGTCCTTAGCTGGCCTTATATTCAAAGACTGGAGTGGTCCCAGGATTTTCAAAGTGTTACCAAATGCGTCTTTCCATACGACCATCTTCAATATGACAGTCCTCACTCACATGGTTCTAGAGTCATTATTTTAAGATAAAGGAAGATCCATATTGCCTAGTCGATGTGTTCATTTTTCAAGGCTACGCGGAGTCCAAATGAACAAGACCAAAAGAAACCCCGTGGACACTTTCCTGTTAATGTTTTACTGTAACCATGGGCCTGGAATCCACCATCACCAGGATATAAAGTAACATGTCTTTTTTATCTTTCACTGTAACTCGATGTCAAAATTAACATCAAAAGAAACCCAATACTTTCCGATCAGGATTCAGTGGCAAGTATGGGCAAGGAAGCAACCATTACCGAGATGTAAGCCAATGCATCAGATTTGCTCCTATACCTATAGTACAAATAATAACATGTACTTGTACCTTTACCAACATACCAAAATAATAAGGAATTTGTACCGTGAAAATATATTTCAGTGGTCTCAACAGTATGAAGTTTTGTAAATTCAAGTACATGGGCTGAGTTTTGAAAGTCATATCAGTCCAAGACAACCACACAATACCACTTGTCACTTTTGAAAAGTGTCATGAAAATTTGGACTTAAGCCTCATTCAGTTG
>OZ026623.1:25893039-25908039 GCA_964020975.1 Hermodice carunculata
AGCCGAAAGACTTATTTTCAATTCATCCTGAAATTTTGTGTGGGTCGTGCAAGGGATAATACTTTTTGATAAGCAATATCATCATGCACAAAACCGTTATAGCCGCATCCTAAATTTGGAGAGCGAAAGTAAACAAAAAATGAGGTCATATGCCAAAAGAGCAACACACCTATATTTCAAGCATGTCAGTCCAAATCTGCTATAATAGTTGCATTTTTCCAAATAGAAAGAAAAATAGTTTATGAAAGACACACATATTCATATGTCATCATTAATGATTACGTAATGTATGTTCTGCCACAATGTCAAGGTCACTGATTTTGAATTTTGCGGAAAATGGAGTGAAATGTAAGGGTAGACCTAGTTTCATTCCTTTTCAAAGACCACCTGTTTATGTTGGTTTAAAATCTGATGCCTGCTGTAATTACAATCACATTTGCAGAGAAATATCTACATGCACCTAACGAAAAATCAATCAACGGGTTGGTTTTCTTTCTTCTTAAATGTCTAAATGACGTTTGGAACCGTTGATAATGATTGTTTGATCGTAACAGATGAGAGAAAAGTAACAGTGAATGTTCATACAAAACAAATCATTTGCATCCTCTTACTTCATGTGCCAGCTTGCAAAATGTTGAATGTTAGTGCCCTCTGTTTACTGTAATGAAAACTAAACTGAGCAAAGGGTTTCGCCCTTGGATAGATTTTTTGGCAGTTATTACATTTTTCTGATAAAATACAATTCATCTTATCGAATCAAAATGCAATTCAACTATATTTGTATCATAATAGACATTATATATAATTTGAGATATTTTTTTAGTTTTTTCGTCTGGTTTAATCTGAAACATGATGATTTCCTTCTGGCAAATGTTTGGAACTATATTACATTATTTTGGTATATTCTTCACTTGTGATTATTGGCAATATTGTACTAATTATCCTAACCACTTTTTACTTCGTCATGGATTTGTACTATATTTCCCTGGTATCATTAAAGGAGACTTCTGTACAGTTACTGCTTTGGTTTCTTGGGTTCAGTTGTGATAATTTTTCTGGTTTTGTCACAGGAGCCTGTTGCCCAGTTCTGCTCTCTGCTCTCTTCACAGGCGACTGCTACACAGTTCTTGCTTTGGTTTCTTTTCTTGGGGGACACCTGTTACTTTCATATACTACCTCTGGTCGTTGGTAAGGAATGTTTGTTGTTGGGAAACCTGGTGCCCAGGTGTTACATTTTTCTATGTCTGTTAACATAAAGGTAGTTTGGTTAGAATCTCACTCCCATTACTGGCTGGGGCCATTTGCAGGGAAATTTGCGTTCAGGTGCCTGGCGTACAGGTGTTCAGGTTATATTTTCTCTAGTGAAAGTTCATAGTTCTCTTAAGTTCCTGCTTTGGTTTTCTGGGACTTCACTTTACCAGTTGCAGTTTCTTGTTGGGGAATATCTGTTTATCCAGAAACCTGCTGCATTGGTGTTATAGGCTTTTTCTGTTTAATTCTGCAGAGCTTTAAAACTGTTTTGTACTGGTGAGTGCTGTATGAGTATTGCTTTTTGTCAGTCAGGGATTGACTGGTCACATGGCTTCCCTGTACATAGTCTTTACTTAGTCTTTATGATATACTTAATTTTGTTGACTGCTTACTTGTGTTAGTTGTCAATTTATTCACAGAAAAAAAACAAAAATTTCACTTGGTTACTATATACAGTATCTTCTACTGCCAGGAGATAGAATACAGATAAAAATACAACAGAGCTCATAATCTGTGACTAATGTCTTGTAAAGGTGTAAAGGTTCGAAGTGCTGTCCTGTCATCATGGAAGATAGTAGTCCAGCTACGGTACCAAAGAAAGCACGGCTTCCTACATGTTTTTCTAAATGTATTGTGTGCTAAAAGATGGTCCACTTTCACTGCTAAAACCAGGGAGAATTGATAAGCATATTCAAATTTTTACACACAAGGGAGGGGCTTTATATGACTGCTTGCACATAGATTTAGATACTGGATGAGGAACAGCACAAGTCACATTTTCTGGAAGTCCCAGAGCCGAAATCAACACCAATGGGTTCAGAAAATATGTGTTGCAATGTAGGTGACCACAGTGGCAAACGCTTGAGCAGGTCTGCAGTTCCATCTTTCAGCTGGAAAGAAATGTGTGTCATTTTTGGAAACAAAATGTGACAGCAGTGGTTCCTGACAGTTACTGTTGGTGGAACATTGTAGTCTTTCACTTGACTTGTGCAATGTGGCTAAACACAAGAATGACACATCAATGCTTCTTAGGTTACAAGGTGATGGTGTTGATCAAATTGATCTGGTTGTAAAGGGTGCACGTTACCATGTTAAATAAATAAACAGGTTGCTATCCAAGATTTCCAAATCTTTGTCAAGTCCTTTACTCCCTCTTTACAGAAATGTTATTTTTTGGTCACGGACATAAAGACTGAAGATATAAAGGAGCTGCTGTTCTGTATGCGGCTGCTGCATTGATCAGATCAGAGTTGTAAGACAAGTCTGCTGAAGAGTTTGATTTCTGCACAGAAAATCAATAATCCTTGCAAGACACAGCAAAGCTGTTGCCAGATTGCTTGTTCAACTTTCTTGTCTGGGTCATTCAGAGCAATGATGAAGCTATTTTTTGTTGGGACAGGGTTTTTTTGTTCTGAGAGGGTAGATGAAACAGCATTTAGTCTTGGGCAAGATTTTATCGTCATTGTTTCCAAAACTCTCACACCAAACATGTTGGACTTGCCATTTTTTCCAAAATATGACTAAAAGCAAGTCTTTTTTGAGAATTGCACGTGGCCTGCATGTTACTCTCTCATATGAGACACTGAGACGTGTTCTTACTACCATCACAATGATTGTGCAAAGGCAAACTGAACGAGATGAAAGGTATATCCCGCAAGACATCAGGCATGGGTTGTTTTTGCAATGTGCAAGAGACAATCTGGATTTTCTGGAAGAATCTCAGAGTAGCAAAGCAACACATCCTACAAGCAGTGTTTTATACCAGCGAAGGTCATCTTTGCCTTGTGCACATGAAACAGATGGGCTCTACACAAATGCAGTTTTGTAGTGAGCAGCAACTTAAGGATATAAAACCCCCTGAGACTCAAATTGCCATGTGAAAAGTAGACTGGTGTCAGGCCTTGTGAATATTGATTCTGTGGAATAACTTCTACAGAAGAGTCCTGGTTTTGAAAAAAACTTTGGAGACTGATATGATTTTGTTAACTTGAAGGCTAAATGTAAGCAGTACTCCTAAATGTAAACGCAAATTTGACAAAAAAAAAAAAAAAAAAAAGGTGCTTCAACCCCTAACTGTAAACACACCACTAAATGTAATTATTTCGGTAGGTGGACACTGGACCCCTAAACGTAAATGTAAGTTAAATATAATGATTTCATACATTTCAAGAGTCTCGAACCAAGGCTTCAGACTGGCTCAACAGCAGGGCTGTGTCAGGTATCTCGGTACCCGAATCGACAGCTTTTACATGTGGAATCAATGGGTATTATATATAATATATAATATATATATATATATATATATATATATATATATATATATATATATATATATATATATATATATATCAGATACACAATATATTTGAGTAGGTACACATTGTACCCTTAAATGTAAATAGATGAATAGATGAATAAGCAACACACAAACAGACACACTCACAGACACACACACAGACACACACACACACACACATATATATATATATATACATATATATATATATATATATATATATATATATATATATATATATAATGATTATTACATGTACATGTTCACCATCCATATCTATTAAACATTTATCACATCTTCGGGGGCGTATCCATAAATGATCGGGGCGGTGTCTAAATCGGCAATTCACTGAGTGGTGTAAATCATACTAAAATTCTTGTATACCATTTTTTCTTGAAATTTCTTTTTAACAGCCTATCGATAGTTTACACATAATTACCTCTCACTAACAAAAAAAAAAAAAAAAAAAAAAAAAAAACCTGTTCGTGACTCATTACTAATTGTCACCATTTACTTGCATTTGAACTATTGTAATTTTTTTGTGAAGAAAATGGAAATATTCGTTAGGGGGTCTGGCGGCAGGCCAGGGCCCAAGAAGCTCTGGTGTTCTTGTTGCTGCAAGGGCTATGTCCTACTTAATCTGTTATTAAATTTATCCATTTTGTTCATACTAGCACAAACATTTTTTAGTTTAACAGAATCTGTCTATGATGATGATGATGATGATGATGATGATGATGATGATGATGATGATGTCAAAATTACTTTATTCCATTAAAATGCGTACATATCCTGTGTGCTAACTCCTTTTCTTTGTTTTGTTTCTCTCAAATTGTTTTACAGGTTAACTCAGAGCGAAACATTTGCACCAGCTTGGCTGTTGCAACCTTTCTTGCATATCGGAGGAAGTGTGGTCCAGCGTATGTTCTTGTCGCTTTGAAATGACCATTGGTACCTTAGGGCTCCTAATTCTGATCTTATTGACATTTGTGACCTACATCTTACCCCAAAAGAAAAAAGAAAACAAAAAAAAAAAAACAAAAAACAAAAAACAAAAAACAAACAAACAAACAAAAACAAAAAAAAGAGCAATTTCCGTAGACTCACCTCCAAAGCTACTTGGGAAGATAGTCTGAACGTCATGCTGCCGGTCATTTTTGAGGGCTAGATTAGGCCTGCACATTGATATAATTTGAGGCAACTTCAGATCATACTGCAACCCATCGCAGCATTTTACAAAAACAAGTTACCTGAGCACAGTCTGCTCTTAAGGGCAGCTAAGGCACCAAACATAATTTCCACTTTAATCTGTCCTAGCTCAAAATGTGTTCGCGTTAGGATAACAAATCATATATGTGTGTTATCGTCATACTTCAAAGGGTCGTACGTCTCGTGTTTGGGTGTCTGTGATGTTAATTGTTGAAGAAACAATTAAATGTTGACCGCAAACCACCCACGCCATAAATGTCGATATCAGTCATTAATTATTTGTGATAAAATCATAATTACACTTGCATCTTAATTCCGACATAGATAGACTTTATTTTCTATTGTTCTGTTTACATATTGGCAACAAAAACGATCATGCGATTTTATATTTTTCATGACTTAGTTTTTCTGTTATGCATCCTCAAAGCTTGACATTTCAATTTCCCCTTTGATTTCCCAGGATGCTCGCTTTTCTTCATTTCATAGAGAAAAATCGAAGCAAAATCTTGAAAATCGCTGGATCGTTTTTTTTTTGTTTTGTTTTGTTTTGTTTTGTTTTGTTTTGGTTTTTTGTTTTTTTTTTGTGGTTTTTTGGTTTTTGTTTTGGTTTTTTGGTTTTTTTTGTGGTTTTTTTGTTTTTTGTTTTTGTTTTTTTCTGTTTTGTTTTGTTTTGTTTTGTTTTGTTTTTTTTGTTTTTGTTTTGTTTTGTTTGGTTTTGTTTTGTTTTTTGTTTATTTTGTGTTTTTTTTTTTTTGCTTTTTTTTTTGAAGTTGAGACATTACAAAATCAAAGGCCGTTAACCAGATTCCATTTTGCCCAGCCATATTCTTGGAATAGCCATTCCTGGTGTGCGGGTTCTCGTCCTATTATCCTTTCTGCGAAATCGAGCTTGAAAGACCTTTGATGTTGATCATTTGCCTCTGGAACAATACTGTTCACTGAAGTTGAGCTGATATTTGTACAAAACGGAGTTAACATCGTCCCTTTACATTTTGTGAGGTTGTCATTCAATTATTTGCCAATCACATGAATAAAAGATCCTTTGAAGTACGGAAAATATTATTCAGCGATCTGTCAAAGGGTTACTACAGCGATAATCTGGTTTTAAACCGTGACGTCATGAAGGCGGCTCTTTGGGCCCTGTGACCTCAAGCCTGGCAATGAAAGTTGTGTTGCCTTGCTTCGGTGGGGCGGCCTACGTCCACTCGTGGTCAGTGGACGGGTGGCAGATTTGGCTTCCGCCCACTGCTTCTCCATCCCGTTTTTTTAGGGATAGTGTTTTATTGTGTTTACTCATATCTGTATACTTTATTTAGTTAGCCTGTAAGACTTGTCTGTATACTTCACTCAGTTAGTTTGTCATTATTTTGTCATTATTTTCCCAATGAGTTTCATTTCTCTGTTCTTCCCGATTCTTGTATCGCTATTTTTGTATGTTTTTTTTGGCGTTCACGCTTATGCTTATATCGATGTATTTATTAAAGTGTGTGTGTCAACGCACACTTTTCTGTTTTTCTAGGAATTCTTTATTTCTTTCTTTCTTTTTTCTTTCTTTCTTTCTTTCTTTCTTTCTTTCTTTCTTTCTTTCTTTCTTTACCGGCAAATTTGTCCGACATTTCATTTGAAAAGTATTACATGTAAAAACTCCAAACTTTGCACAATTATACTTCGATGGATAAAGTCTGGCCTTTTCATAATGATAGGTCATGCTTTTGAAAATTATGCAAATGAGGGCCAATTAAAATTTTAAATCTTCAATATCTTGTATACTATAGTAGATGTGGTCCCGAGTGTATAGGAGTTCAATCATAGCAAGGTAAAGGTCATCTCAAATGTCAAGGTCATGTCAAGGTCAAAGGTCATGTCAGGGTCAAAGGTCAATTTTAAGCCAAAATGTCATTTTTGAGGTCAAGGTTCACTTCAGGTAGAGGTCATCTCAAGGTCAAAGGTCATTTCAAGGTCAAAGGCCACTTTCCTTAGTGGCCTTCTTCTAGCCATAACTTGGTCAATTTTTATCTAATTTTGATCATGTTGGGCTCATGTTGTAGCTATTGTAACCCTGCATATTTCAAAATTTATGTGTGACCTCTAAAGGTCAAAGGTCAAGGTCATTTGAACCTTTGAAAGTTTCATCCAGTCACAACTTGGCTATTTTCCATCCAATTCTAATCATGTTAGACTCAAATTGTAGGTATTGCAACACTGCACATTTTTATAAGAACACGTGACCTCGAAAGGGCAAAGGTCAAGGTCATTTGGCGCTTTGAAAGTTTCATCTTGCCATAACTTGGTAAATTTTCATCCGATTTGGTTCATGTTCATGTCAGTTTAACTTCTAATAGGGGGTTCCTGGCCATTGCGCATGTAATGAATCTAAAACAAAAGTTGTAGCAATTTGAATTATGCTAAATAGCACCATTAGAAATTTTAAATCTTAAATAACTTCAAAGCTGTAATAGATAGAGATGCCATTCCAACTTCTACTCCTGTGTTATGGAATAGTTGTACATTGCCATACCAATATGCTTTGAAGACACACACACTGATTTGCTATGCAGCAAATCATCTTTTCTAGTTTGTACTTTTATTTCCTCACCCTTGGGTTTCGATAAAATATGGTGTACATGGGTATTGCTGATTTAAGTTCCAGTTTTTTTTCCCGCCTGCCTTTAATGCACATGGCCACTGAGGTAATATTTAGCAGCTCTGTCTTCTCACGATTACCGCTGCTCCTGAACATTTGAAGTTTTCCTTCATTTGAACGCAAAACAAGAAATTTCAAGACAGCTATCAAGTAAACCACCAAGGCTATGATATGTTTGCATGTCCGCACCATATCCCTGTCCACAAATACACTTTCGGCCCGCCGCATTATTGCGCCGCCGTGATACCACTCTCATTTTGCCAAGGACAGTAGCTACATATAACCACTTAATAGACTCTTAAGTATGATTTACGGGCAGCATTGTTCCGCCATGCCACTGAAAACCAACAGCATGACACATGGGCGTTCAGATGTCCACATGCCTGTGTGTGTTTTGGCGTTTTTTCTCACATTTCTACGTTAGTTAGGAGCTTGACATTTTGCCAGCTTACAGAAAGAACATTTATCTCGTTAAAACAGTTAAAATTTCAAAATCGCTCATGCAAAGGTTTTTGAGTCTAACCGGTCCTTAAAACCCTAATATTTTCAAAATTTCGTATTTAAATTCAAGTGAATTTCATATTAAGTTTTGGTTTGGCTAAATTACCAAGAAGGACCTGCGCACAGTATCTTTCATTTATGTAAGCATTCTTAGCCGCTATACCATCCCAGAGAGTATCAAGGTCGAGAGAAACACTGGTCATTGAATGAAGCTTGCTGGAGCAACAGCCGAGAAACACCCTATATAGACACGCTGTCGCTGGACCTGAACACAAGCGTTACAAAACCGAGATCCACAGAGCATGTTATTGTGCTTGCTAACTGTATTGGCCGGGAAAATGCTAGCTTTGAGATTTCCCAGGATTTGGTAAATTGCCCATTTCTTTCGTTTTCATACACTTTTTAAAAAGAGATCCCCGTCACACACTTGTAGGGGCCGACACGCAGGTATTATCAGACTGTGAACAGCGCTAAGGTCAGTCCTCCTCCCCAGTTCTTCTTTTGTCAAAATTTAGGAGTACTTTTTTTTTCTAACGATTACAAGTCAGAACGGTATTGCCTCTGTGAAAAAAGTAACAGAAGGTCGCACAATGCCACCCTCCGGGGCAAAACTGGTAAATTTTGTCACGGTAAGCCGTTTTAACGCGGCACTTGCCAGACAGCTGAGCTTAATAACGTTGTCAGTTGGTCCATTATCAGTCGGTCGCCAAGACGTCAGCTCTTAACGTTATGGATTTCTGAAAAAAAACAAAAATGTCAGCCACAACCACTGCATACTCAGAGGGTATGTACTTTGTATGGTTATGTACAGATTTTTTGTACTATTGGCAAGGTCTCATTTATTGTGGCTTTACGTGCTTAAGCTGATATCCACATTTTTAAAAGGTGCATTGAAATATGCTACGGCATTCAGATATTTCTGCCAATACAGTCGTGGTTCGGATTTTGCAGCCAGAGGTAATAGACCTGTTCATACCGACCTGTACCAAACTTTTCCGGACCCTAATTAACTATGCATTCCATTGTTGGCCTGGTTGCTTAACCAGCAAGTGGCCGAGCCGGGCCCACGCCTTCATATATTCACAACGGATGCCATGGCTAACACTAGTGATTATAGCATGGGTTGTGCTGAACGGTGCAAACCTTTGACCTGAAATGTCGAATCAGTGGTGAAACGTGCATTTTTAGTTTGCTGACGGTTTGATTTTGCATTATATCCAAGCACATCCTGTGTTTTACTTTCTGATCCTTCGACCTGTAATCTTCACCAGCGTGGTCGAGCACAAAATATAAACAAAGCAGGGTGTGCTTCCCGAAGTGAACCGAATAAACCCGAGTCCTATGAATTGGTCTATTGTCTCAAAACATCAGCCTCTTATACAGCGACAGCCATAACTCATTCCAAACAATACTGTCGCGTCATTATAGCTGCCAGTGATAACAACTCATTTTCTATATATACTTTATTCACGTATTTTCAGGCCTCCGGCCTATAATACATTTATATGTGATACAAAAATGAAATGAACACAATATGAGAGTGACACTTGATAACACAAATCAAAGAATCCATAATTATACCACTGTTGCATCCAATAACTTTAAAGCTTCAAATATGTATACAGATAAATCTAAAATTATTCCATGTTCTTCAGACGTCAGGAGTTTTACAAAATTGTATTCAATAGGATATGTGTGTGCACTAATTGATTCTGGGAGGTATTTATATCTTAGATCATTATATCTGGAACATTTACACAAAAAATGAATCTCATCTTCAATAACGTGTACACCCGTCATGACTGCATTTCCCAGGTGCATCATGAAGATTTGAAGAGATAAAGATATATCAATGAAAAATCAGTTAATAGAGCAGGGGATAATGAGTGATTGCGGAGCTTTAGACCAGTCAGAATAGGCCAACCTACAAATTGTGTAGATGTAGCACATAGTTTACTTTGTAAGAGGTGGGTTAACACCGTCGTGCTACTCATCTATTGAAATGGAAACACAACAGCACTTGCCGTGTGTAAAAACGGCCCGCATACAACATTTATAATTGAATATGAGGGTCAAATGTGGGGAAGCTATAGAAAGCAAAATACCGGAATGTGTACGTTGTCCTAAGTAAACGTTTGATCGTTTGTATCAGACGAAGCAGTTGGTATTACTGATATTATTGCAATGGTCTTTGAGTAAATACCTTGTGTATACACCTATAACATCTGTGTATTCATCCAATCGTACTCACTACAAGAACTCACTTTGCTTTTTTAAATATTTGTTTCGAACACGAAATTGTGTTTCTGCGCCAAGTTGCACATCGACAGGCAAACAGAATATTTTCTACAGGCCAGCCATAGTGCGCCCAAGGGTTAAAAATGTAAAGCGATGGTTCGAAAGTTGGTATGCATTTATTGCAGGTAATGTGAGTATTTTATCAGATAATTATAGTTAAGGGGGCTTTCCTGTCCAAATCGGCCGAACCGCTTGGGTATTTAATGCTGTGTGCCAAAATGTTCCCACCCTCCCGTTCCCTTTGGGGAGACCAAAAGGATATATATGTTAAAAATGTACTTAAAATGTGTATAATGGATGACAGGTCGGATAGGCGCATTAGCATTTACAAGTTACTTCTTGCTTAATCACTCGTTTTAGCCGGGAAAGGGTTAAAAGATGCTCGACAAAGATTTTGCGGAAACTTAGCTCCCAACTGGCACTGAAACGCTCCCCCCCTCTCTCTCTCTCTCTCTCTCTCTCTCTCTCTCTCTCTCTCTCTCTCTCTCTCTCTCTCTCTCTCTCTCTCTCTCTCTATATATATATATATATATTAACAGCTTCCTCTTGAAATTTGTTGAACAAAAGGCATTACTATTACTATTTGGACTGAGTTCAGAAACTTTGACTCAACCCTTTTTCATCGTTGTACCACCGTAACAAAGGTGCGAGGTGGGCACATGTTTTTTTTCTTTGTTTCTGTTTTCTTAAAGTTTAGTATTTGTGTGGGTGTGGCGGTAAAAAGATGTCTTGAGCCACGAGTAGTTTTGGGCAGGTAAGGAGAAAGAGTATCGAAGATGCCACGATGGAATGATTTGATTGTTAACAATAACAGAATTCATGTTTTGTGCATCTGAAGATAATATAATTGTAATTTCTTCATTATTGCCCGAGAACACAATTTCATGTTCTATTATGGAAGAGGTACTGGGACACTTGTGTAGGTTATTTTGATATTGGGCCACAAACTCCATTCTTTGTATGTTTGTGGTACACTGGTAAGAGGGGAGTGTACGTAATGGTTCCCATGTTGTATGAAGTTATGTGAAAGGCAAGATCAGAGCTGTACATTTCCATACACAAGATCCATCAAGGCAACTTTCCAATACCAGCAATGAGTAAAGTCAGACATCTAAAAGAAAACAACCTTGGTTATGATAATGGTGCTGGATTCACGTTCCTTATATAAAGACCCTTCATTCAAGTAGCAGCATTCTTTTACACAGAATACAATAGGCGAGGTCAACAGCTTTGGGTGCAATTTGCCAAGAGCGCACCGAGGAAATCTTTTGAGTCGGTCTAAAATGAGACACTGAACTAGCTAAATAAAAAGGAAATAATGTGTTGTCTGTAGATAAGTGAACAGTTTTCCATGCACTTGATGGGCGCAATCTGACCAGTTCCGCCAAGGATAAAGGCGTTGACTCCGTAATATTTTTTAACCAGAATGAGAAAATGATTGATATTTCAAGCTGTCCGGTAACTTGGTTATTCAGTACCACAGTTCCCTTTTCCTCGTCAAAACATGGGCTCCATTCACAAATTTGGTCCACAATCGCGAATCTGTTGCCAGGAAAGTAAATTTGTTTGATGGGAAAGTTTATTTCTTTTACCCTCATTTATCTGTGTATTGGTTGTGAATCTATCGCCAGGAAAGTGGATTAATTTTATGGGAAAGTTTAAATTATCTACTTTCATATATCTGTATATTAGTTATGTAGTGCACATACATAACAGTAAGGGGATTTTGTCGGCTGGTGTTGGCCTCATGTTCTATCCAACCGTGCCTTCAGGACAAAGTTTTCTAAGATATATCATAACATGGATCTTATCCAGTCCCCCCCCTCCCCGCCCCGCTCCCCACAAAAAGTGCATGGTCCCATGTCAAAATGTATTTCCCAGTGCAGTTCATATTTGCACGCGGGAAACGCACGATCACAATTTATGGCAGTACAACTGATACATGTATAAACAGCTGTGCAGACTACCAACCTTTGTGTGAAGACCAGGAAGGGACAATGTAAGAGCAAAGTGCATATATTGGCTGACGGCGGTAACCATTGCGATTGACCACTACATCATACATAAACTTAACAAGCGACACTTGCTGGATATAGTTGCCAGCTCCTACCTAATCCAGTATGTTTACTTGAACAAGTCTCTAAAGATAGTGCCTGTCCTCCAGATTCCCGAAGGTTCGAGAAAGCAAACAGCTTGGTGTAGAATTGTACAAAAAGGACCGAATTGTACGCCAAGGAACCTGTGTACCCCAAATAAAAATAAAGGGCACTAGCTTTGAGAGTAACACACAAACAAAGAAAGACTGTTTAATACCGAGGAAATAAAAAATGAGGGATGCGCGAAAATATGAATTACCATTGCAATTCCCATTGATGTACATAATAATCAAGAGGAATATATTCAATAAATACTCAATAAAAAAATCAAAAAAATCGGGAGTTTTGGAAGCTAGTTCATATGATATGACGCAAAAGTGGCAAAAATAAATCACAATGTAAACAAAACAAACAGAAAAAAAGCACAAAAGAAAAAAAAGAAAAGAGAAAAGAAAAAAAACGTTAAATATCAGGAATCTTCAGCATAATCATATAGTGAACAATTTTGTTGACCCAATCGCAGGGTAAATGTTTACCGAGTTTCGGTTTTATCGGATTGACAGCTCTGGAAAAGAAGTAAAAATTAGTGAAGATACGCAAAGGTTCATAAAAGGAAAACCATTGGGAACACCCCCCCCCCCCAAAAAAAAATGCAGGGCCCCCCGTTGAATAAATTACGGTAAAGGGGACAGAATTTATTTAAATGCACTTTTGAAGCAATAGGCGAGCTGTTTTCGGAGAATATTTTTTTTTAAGGATTTTGACGAAAATGAACAAGACAAGTAAGTAAAAAAATGGTGAGTGGATGACCAAACATGATGCCTCCGCAAGGTATATACTCGCCATGTTTGAAGAGGATGCTGCCAACGATTAAGCAACGGTTAAAAATGTCAATATAAATGGACAATGGGAGGACAAACGATGGACAGGATTAAGGACCAGATAGCATCCTACAAGGTCAGCTGACTGATCAGACAGGTGAGCCTAAAATCGTCATTTGTTGAGATGGAGGCTGTAAGGATAAATTAATTCTATGGCCATGTAGGTTGCTATATCTATCATCATGTTCACTCCACCGGACAATAAAAAGACCAGCATTTATGATTTCCGGTGTAGTGGGGTATAAATCATCTGAACTAAAATTGCCGATGCAGCCTTTTACTACAAGGAAATGAAATTAAACCTGAACACAGTCTTAAAAACCGTACAACAGATTGCATAATTGCGCAATTGGCTTGATACGGGCGTTTCACGGGGTTCCTAATAACCCGCCTTGTTACAGTGTGTGTGTGTGTGTGTGTGTGTGTGTGTGTGTGTGTGTAACCCGTTCCAGCCCATGATGATTCAATATATTTCCAGCACCTAACTGCTTTCTTGTAGCAATAAATTCTGTTAGGCCGCTACTGTTCCTAAAAACTCCGCTAACTTTAAAGAAGGGGCCCAAACATGAGGTCTGTAGGAAATGGACACTTTGTACAGGGTGTGTCATTTATCCTAGCTGGATATCTACCAGAATTCATTTTAAATATCCTGATATCCGTGCGACGTATCAAAACTCACACCAGTCACATTGTGTGGATCCACAAACCCCAGAATCTGTGCAAATATGAAATAAAGACAAGTGTCCCCAATGATATCATGAATAGCCATCATTTCATAAATACATCAAAGGCAATATTTCCAACAATATAAGTGAATTACATGGCTAATAATTAACTGATTGGGACAGGCGTCACTAAATTTACTCATTACTCGGGGGCCCGGCACAGCTCTGAATCATTTAAATATGCAGGAGTGCTGATTTATGATTGATTGCAAGCATGGAGTGTTTAGTTGTCAATTTCCGAGAACAGCAATTAAAAGACCATCTCCATACTGCAGGCCGTTTTGCAGTCACACATCAAAGTATTGGCCTCGGTGCTGCCTGCAAACTGCACCAGTTTCACGGTATATCTTCAACAATGTAACTGCTTGTAAAAAGTACATTTCCTTGTTTATGTAGGTCAAGCATGACAGTTATACATTCAGCCATAGGCGTGCCTAACTACTTTTATGCTTCTTTAAACGAAGATGCCATGAACCGCAACTCGCGCCTTGTCAGAGTGGAAAGAGGAAACTGTTCATGCTGCACGGACACAACTATTCCACCGTCGTTATAAGAATAAGTTGAAGTGATACGTGTACATGTGTCAGCACGGTAAAGTCACAATTGTGTCTTGGGACCCGGTGCCTGTCCGAATAATGTCGACGTCGCTATTTCTGCTACGTAACATCAAGTAAAGGTTTTAATGTCCGACAGAATGTCCATCAGCCTTTCTTCACTAGGCATGAGCAGGTAAATTGTGTTCTATGATATTACTGTCAGTGCATAGCCCAGGGAAGATTTTTTGTTTTGTTTTTTGTTTGTTTTGTTTTGTTTATTTTGTTGTTGTTGCAAAGCCGAACTGGGGACTTGGTGAAGAATTGTTCTGGTCAGCTGTTTCGACAAGGCATACAGAATACACGAGTAGTACAAGCACATCGGACATAGGACCCGGCAAGGAAAATAGAAGACTTAAGCTGCAAGTGTAACGTGTAATGACCGTCCACTTTGCTTTTTGGTGACCATACTTTCACTTTCTGAAGATAATAAGACTTGTCATCAGCTTAACTACACCAGCAGGCAGATCAGCCAAGATCTTTTGCTTCTAAATTTATGTTACTTA
>OZ026623.1:25908239-26009239 GCA_964020975.1 Hermodice carunculata
TTTCTTGTATGGTTTTTTCTTAGTAAAGAACAGACCTCGAATAAAACAATTATTGGGGTCTTTATGTAATTGTTTACCAAGACTTTTTACCTCCTTTTTCAAATTCCTACAATCCTGGTTATACCACTTCTTCCTGCTCTTAGAAGCCTTCTGTGACTTACGAGATTGTTTTTTAAGTACTTTACTGGCAGTGGCTGTTAGCAAATTATGTATGCCCTCTAAAATCACATCAAGGTTGTCCATTTCCATTGTTTCCAATTTTGAAATTTCCTGCCTAACCCACTCTGTGTTGTAAATTAGGTCAATTTTTGCACTAGACTCAGGGTTCCAAACAAATTTGTTACCTAAGGGAAAGGTAGAGACATAATCCGAGTTGAAGGTGGGCTCATAAGGCAAGTTAATTATTGTTGAGATCAAATAGTGATCCGAAACACACCCCTGGAAATCATGAACTTTAAAGCATTTGACTAATGGTAGCAAAGAATCATGCACCAAACAGTAATCAACAGTGCTGCTACCATTATATTGATGGCAAGTATATTTACCATTGAGGTCACCCAAGGCTCTGCCATTTAGAATCCGGAGACCCGTAGAGATACATATTTCAAGGAGTTCACGTCCTTCTGTACATAAAACTTTATCCATGTTCACTCTTGTCATAATCCTATCATCATCACATATATAAGCAAAACCTTCAGTACTATGGTCTAAATCATGAACAATGTGATCTGATTCACTACCAGACCTAGAGTTAAAATCACCGATTAGCATAGTCTTACCCAGTCTCGACATTCAGACCAACTCCTCATTTAAATGTTTGAATGTACTACAGTCTTGTCTTACTGAGTATGAGGAGTTCCTGGGACTTATATAGACAGCACCAAGAAACAGATCCTCCTGCATTCTAAAAAAACTTTTGCTCAGGCACAGCCATAAAATATCTGGTGTTGTGCTCTTGATACATTTAATTCCCTTAGCCAATTTATCCTTTACTAAGATAGCTATACCGCCAGAGGGACGGGTAGCTTTAGGATGTTTTACTCTCGAGGTCTTGAATGTTTCATAACTCTTAATTGAAATATTTGTATCATTATCACTGTGCGTCTTGGTGAGAAGAACAATGTCAAACTGTGTAATGTGCCTAATGTCATCAGGGTCATCAGTTTTAAATGCACCTATAACTTTGTCTTTAAGACCGCAAATGTTCCAATGACAAACTCGAATGTCTCTGTGCAGTGCCATTGGGGCTTAAGACTAACTAAACAAAGTAAACAAAATACTGTGATACATGTTTTAGTATGAAAAGTGATTACACATTAAAGATAAATATAATATGATATATAGATTGAATAACCTTTGATGCACCAATGATGCATGTAATAAGCAATAGTAGTTAAATAAAAAAAAAAAACTAAATAAAATAAAAATAAAATAATCAGACATTTAGACACCATATGAATGTACGTCGATGCATACACATTTCAAATACCTGAGTTTACAGTACTGATATTTGGACAGTACTTAGGCCAACACACTAGCATACATGAATATTCACTGTTCAGTCAATCAATTTAATACAATGTAGATGGATTGGCATGCATATAAGATCAGTCATTTTGACAGTCATTTTGACAATATATAAATGTGGACGGAATGATCTGCATGAGCGAAACTCCACCTTTCATTCACAGTTAACTAATGTGATTGAAGACATGCCATCCAAACTACATACTTGATATCACTTGCTGTAATATCATGATATTGAAAAACAGTTTTGACCATGTTCATAAGAGACCTTGGTCAGAGAGTGTGTACTGATGGCTAAACAACATCAGGTTATGTATCAAACACAACTTTAATTTGTTTTTTAATATTAGCCGCCAAGATCTTAGTTCCTGTGTGATTTATATGAGAGTTATCATCATAAAATTTCTTGTTTGGAAGGCCGTATCTTCCAAGTCCTGAATTATCCACCAGGTGTACATTATCCTGGTCATAGATTGCATTTTCAATTAATGCATTGGCCAGGTTGGTGTCCATTTTCCATTTCTTATCATCGCTCCTCGGGGGTGCTAAGGATAGCACTACCTGAGTGTTGGTACACTTTTGTTTAGTCTTGCGTGTCAGATCTAGAAGGTCGCTACATACTTTATCAGTGGCCATTGACTTAACGTCATTTGTTATGAGTTGATAAACAACACAGTCAGGGTCTTCCTTTGCTATTTCAGGTAACTTCTTTGCTGCCTGCTCAATTGTGTAGCACATCAGTTTTTTTTGTTTCCCATGTAGAAGAAAATTTCTTCTCCTCAAATTTATTTAGAATGGAGCACCTTACAACCATCACCTTTTTCTTTTTTTGCCTCTGTGCCCCCATACGATGGGTAGTCGGGTGGGCATCTCTGGGTTGTTTCTTGTGATTGGTCCAGTTGCCCCTTTGAAGACTAGGATTTGATCTTCCATCATGTTGCGAAGTGCGGGGTGCAGTGGGTTCATTAGGATCCCCATCATGTGTGTCGAAAGATTCAGCCGGTGTCTCTGCTAGAATCTGGTACTTGTTTTTTGTTGGAACTGTAGGCTTTTCCGACACCTGAGCCCCCTGTCTGATGGTTTTTTTAGGCACCTGGAAGTGATTGTCTGCACCAGGCTCACTATCTGTGTTATCTGCTTTCGTGTTGTCAGATTTACTATCTGTTTTATCTGCTTTCTTGTTGTCATGATACAATTCCTGCAGGTGTGTGCAGAACTGGTCGCTCATTTGCATGTGTAATGCCATATTTTTGTCTCTTGCTTCCACCAGACTAGCTTCTTTCAGATCTAATTTCTCAGTCAAGGAGACCACTTCCGCCGTACGTTTAGACAACTCATTATTTAGTCTCGTGATCTCTCCAGATAACTCATGTATGTGTAAATTATTTTGTTGCTTCATTAGTTCATAATGTCTTTGCGCTGCTTCATAGAGCTCTTGAAAGGTAGAACTATCATCCCCTTTATCTTTAACTATAGCAGCTGGGACCTTCTCCACCTTCTGCGCAGGGGATGATACTGATTGTTCATTAAGACTGATCTGATCACTCATTTTCTTCACTTTATCTAACAATTCCTCAACTTTTGAAGTGAGGTTACTTTTCTTCGTTTCAAGGCTTTTTCTGTCTTGTGCACACTTTTTGGTGATCTCAGCCAGGTCAGAAAGTTGTTGTTTCAATGATTTGTTTTCAGAGTCTAGGGTGTCGATCCTGATTTGTAGCCTTTCTCTCTCAGCTTGAGTGAGAGTGTCCACAATTGTGCTCTCAAGACGTTCAAACAATTGACACAGCGCCTTTGTGTCTATATGTTCAGATGCCTGTGTTTCTTTAGACTCGCATAATACCTCGGCTTGCGTCTCTTTGGTGTCATATATTACTTCAACCTGTGTTTCTTTGGTGTCATATTGGTTGCTTAACTGTAGGCCTATATCCGAAGACTTGCTATTTATCTTGGCACTGGAGGCTTCGTTAGTAGTAGCTCCATCAGTGACGAAGTGTTGCTGTAGTGCATGAATTAACTGATCGGAGAGGGGGAGCTTTTTTGGTGTGCAGTCAATACAGGTGTATTGTCTGCTGGTAGTTGAAAGCCAGTAGTACTGGTAGGGAGGTAGATATGTACATTCTGCATGTATCCATTTACCGCACTTGATCATTGAGCTTTTACTCGCCGTTTTGTTGACTTTACAGTCTGAAATGCAAGATTCAGAGTCTGAATGTTCATAAAGCTGATCCTTTTCACTGTTTTCTGATTTGTCATTATTAACAGTACTACCATTCACTGTTAGTTTCTCACTGAATTCAGATGTTTTGGTGTGGAGACTTGGAAATGAAATTTCATTGTCAGGGTCGCTGGAATAAGAGCCTGTTTTATTGTCATTCACCCTACAGACCTTAGGATCTGTCTTGTTACTATCAGCCACAAAATCCGTCTGTAAACTTTCCCTAGCCATTCGGTCAGCAATCTCGTTACCCTCCACTCCCGAATGGCCAGGAACATGCTGCCATGATAGCACTACAGATTCTAGTTCTGCACATTTCTTTACCAGCCCATCTAAGATAGACCACAAGTCCTTGTTAGCCACCGGCTCTTTGCTTTTATTTTTCCATCCATTAACCTTCCAATTCTTAATCCATTTGGTGATTCGAAGAACCACATAGTCACTATCCGACTTTATGATATAGGTAGTACTTTGAATTTTTAGGTCCAGTACCTGTTGAACAGCAACAATAGCTGCCCTTAACTCGGCTCTGTTGTTCGTTTGTTTCTCCGTTGGGGGTATCCTGTCTTTGAAGTTGTTTGGGTGGTCAGGACCCCAATAAACACCAAAGCCTGCTACCGCATGGTCCTCATCTCCATTCCGGGAGCATGCCCCATCAATATGTATCACTGTAGATTCTGCCATAATTCAATAAAGCTGTTGACAAGAGGCAATTGCGCTGATCGAAGATTTAAATTTACCGCACCGGAAGTATCAGAGAGAAACACCGTTCGCTGTTAAATGCTCAAATACTATGATTTAAACACAGAACTGGTAATATTCAGGGTTCATTCGTACGCAGTGGAGTTTACATGCCTTCCTATAGCATTTTAACTACTATTGAATGATGATAATCAATCGTATCACAGTATTCTGTAGACGACTTAGCTATCGCGATTCAAACTCGCCGCCATCTTGCTCTTTGTAACATAACATGCAGTACAGCAGAAGCCCTAGTCAAAATGTGGATTGTTGGGAAATTCACTGAATTTAGCATATATGAAAATTCCCCAACTTTTGTTTCCATGCTATTGGATTTGTCAGATTTCTCAAACCTATCTGTGTTAGTTAGAACTTTGTGTCTATCTATAATATTTTTGAAGATATAAAGCTTTAAAAAATTTTAATGGCCCATAATTTGCATAATTTTAAACATCATGACTACTTCAAGTCAGGTGCCTAATTTCACTGGTGGGTCAGTCATAATGGCAAGTTTGGCGGTTTTCGGAATAATGGTGTCCGAGAAAAACTCCGGACAAATTTGGTCGCAAAGAGGAAAGAAGAAAGAAAGAAAGAAAGAAAGAAAGAAAGAAAAAGAATTCTTGGAAAAACAAAATGTCTGGGTTGGCACCCAGACATAATAAAGCAAAGTGACACGGAGATTGAAGACGCCTTTGCTAACTTTAATTTGTATTGCCAGCAGTGTATGCGTCACTTTCTGAGCCTCAGTGTAATTCACAGCTGGGATTCAGAAAGGGTTGCAGCGCTACTTTTGGTTGTGCATTCTTACATGATTTGGTTACCGTTTTTATGAGTTGGGCTCGCCAGTGTATGTTTGCACATTAGATGCTCAGAAATGTTTTGACAGTGTCTGGCATGACAGCTTTCTTTATAAACCAAACATTCTGCCAAAATCGCACTGGTTATTAGTTCATGACAGGTATAAATACTCACGCAATAATGTGAACGGCGAGAATAGTCATGTTTTCCCTATCTCAAAGGGACTACGTCCGGGAAGGGTCATTTCGCCATATTTCTTTTTTTAATACCTTCATTAATGACATGCTGAAGTCGGTAGATGCTGCCCAGGGTGGCATTTGCATAGGTGGAGACACATTCAGTGCACTCGCCTATGGAGACGACGTCACTCTATTTAGCGCCACCGTTACCGGTCTGCAAACATCTATTGGCATTTGCTAGGAGTACGCTAAACAATGGACCACGGGCAGAAGAGCATGTGCTGGCGGTCCTGCTCACTTGATGTTTCTAGTTAGCAGGCGTGCCAGCCCTGGGCTCTGTCTGTCCATAACGGCTGAGCTACTTGCACTATGGCCACAGCTTTTAGTCATTGATCCCGGCTATTTAATACTGTGCTCAATATTTCATCATGAGCATATTTTACATGTTTTGGTATGGGAATATTCTTCTGTTATTGTGAATGTAACAATGTATCATTTTGTATTTCCCCGATATTCGGTGGTTAAAGCTATTAATATTATTATTATCATCATCATCATCATCATCATCATTATCATTATTATTATTATTATCATTATTATTATTATTATTGTTATTATTATCATTATTATTATTATTATTATTATTATTATTATTATTATTATTATTATTATTATTATAGTGAGTAGTGTCTCTGACTAAGCAGTTGAAGTGGCCCAACACGTCATTTTTGTCCAGTGTGCATCAACTAATCTCCCGCCAATATTATCAAGCATTCTCAACCATGGCAGAGATTGATTAGGTAAAAGTTTGCCTGATTTTGAAACAGCGGCTACACTGCATAATTTCGGTACATCAGCATCATGTGAACGGTTTTATAAATATTTAAGTACCATGGAAAGCTTGAAGTGTCCAATCCTGATCACCAAGGATTCTCGGTCTACGGACATTCTGATCTTTGTATTTTTTCTTTACAACTGAGTGTCTAATACCGTTTCAAAGTTTCATAACTTTGTGTTAAAATTGTTTTGCTAACTTTGTTTCAGTGTTCCATTGTGGCTCGAGCATTGTTTTTCCACAAAATGTCCCTTGCTGCAGAGAATGCTGGCCCTCCGAAAGACGAATTACTAGTCGCAGACTCTGACAGACGAGTTTTGGAACAACACCCACAGGAAAGAATACACTTAAGACGACAATTAAAACTCTACCATGGTGTCTCTATTGTATGTGGATTAATAATTGGGAGCGCTATCTTCGTGGCACCAAAAGGCGTGATCAAGGGTACTAAATCCCCGGCGCTATGTCTGCTCGTCTGGGGACTCTGCGGCGGTATGGCGACGCTTGGCGGGTTGTGTTGCGCCGAACTTGGGGCAACATTTCCTGGTTCTGGTGAAAGATATTATTATCTGAAAGTTATGTATGGGGAGCTTCCCGCCTTTCTGTACATGTGGGTAAATATTTTCTTTGTCCGACCCGGATCTAATGCAGTAAAATGCCTTGCTTTTGGGCAGTATATGCTCGAGCCTTTCTTCAGCGACTGTGACATAAGCGGCCCCGCGGTACTCATCCTGGCACTGCTTCTCTGCTGTAAGATTTTGAACCTATATTTAACTGTAAAATTATAATTGAATATATATCACATGACTGAGTTTCTATTTATGTAAAATACACAACTGCTCAATATTCCCTGTCAGAGAAATAAAGTCCAATGCTAAGTATGTCACCAAAATTGTCGATATTCGTAGCTAAATAACAAATACTATGATGTTTAATATTTTGGCCAAATTGTTGTAATTTGAAGTAAAATAAAAAAGCGTTTGCAAAGTTCACTGCACACTTGGTTCTGTGTGTTTGCAAATTATCTCCTGTGCTGCAGATTTTGGTCCCTTTTCATGAATGGCACGCTCCTATATGCACATGACTGACGCACCTGTAAAAGCTAATTTACTGCAATAGGCCTATATTTTTAAACAAAATTTTTGCATTCTTGTCATGCTAAAACTAGACAAGTCTTTTTAGACCGTATGGACCTTTGGATGCACGTTTTGGACTCTTTTGGATACAGACGAACTATAAATTTATGTGATTGATCTAAACATACCCAGGAAGCTTGCCTTTGGTGGGAATTGACTTGGATTTTTTTCATTAGGACTACGGTTTGGATATGGTAATGATACCGTCAAATTTTGATTAATGATACACAGTAATAATGACGTTATTTGGGTGTATGTTGTAGTCGAAAAATCCTCAACATCTGGTCGTCTTGGGACGGTTGTCGCATCCAAATTTGTATTAGGAAAGTGTTTAATATCCTGACAACCAAATACCACCGTATGTAAAATCAAAGTATAGGCCCTTTTATCGTCGTAAACAAGTACAGATCAATTGATTCCACCCCGTGTACCATGAATAGAGTAAAATATGATGAGAAAATCAGTAATATGATAATATTATATTAGTAACTGACATGGTTGCCCCCCGAAATATATAGAAAGTGACACAAATTAAATTACGGGCATATTGAGGGAAGACCAAGGGTGTTACTAAAATTTGTAAGAATGAATAGTTATTCTAAGCACATGATGAGACATTCTTATGTCAAGGGTGTTCGAAATACATGAACTTACTTTCCCAATAGCAAAATTTATCTAAGTTGCCACTTTGGCAAGAGCAACATATTTTGACATTTTTGATATAGGTGTCTCTCGGTAATGTGGCCACTTCCTTGTTGAATCATACGAGGCATAGCTGTACCGCGGTTAATATGAATGCCCCGAATTTGGAAGTAAAGATATCACAGAGGTTAACCTGCCTTTCAGGGTCACTAATATTCATCAACTGTGTCAACGTCAGGATAACCGCAGCAACACAGAGTGCTCTGTGTTCCGTTAGCCAGGTTGCTCTTGTGATCATATCCGTCTTGGGATTGGTCCACATTGGGTCAGGTGAGTTTTTTGGCCAATAAAAGTCGCAAAAGTGTTAATATGAATGGTGTAAGTTAATTGGGTTCAGCACATGTTTAACCAGCAAAAATATATTTACTGCGAATACACGCAGAAGTTTTATTTTGCTCATATACTCTCGGTTATTTGCGACAGAATGCCATGGGTAAGAACCAGCTCAAATCGTCCGAAACCATCCGGACCTAAATTTCCGTCTGCCATAATGTTAATACTTGAATTTAGCACGAATTTTGATGAAAATTAAAGATAAGAGAAACATAGACGAGACCATGCCGTGAATGTGAGATGATGTCGGAAAGTGTGACGACTGTTCACAGGGACGTTGATGGAAGGAGGAGGCCCTGCTGGCCCGAATTCGCACGTGGTTTACACACACACACACACACACACACACACACACACACACACACACACACACACATACATATATATATATATATATACACACATACACATACATATATACATGCACATACATGCATATATATACATACACATACATATATATGTGTGTGTGTGTGTGTGTATGTGTGTGTGTGTGTGTGTTTGTATGTGTGTGTGTGCTGACGTATCATTGCCATAAATATCCTTCCATCATTCTCTGCACGGAAATCTGTAACTGTACTATTTACTGCACGCTTTCACAAAGTAACTTATCATATATACTTGTTTCATCGATAAAGGGAATACGGAACATCTCAGGCAAGGATTTGAAGGAAGTTCCACGGACATCTCCGATATCATATTGGCTGCATATTCTGGAATTTATGCCTATGGGGGATGGTATGTTTTCCTGTTGATTAGAAAAAATGTGACCGTACATGTCCAACATGTGAAGGTTTCGTATTCCCGAGTTATGATGTTATAAGCTAGAAACATTCGTTCGCGATGACCGAGCAGTCAAACCGTTGATTTAATGGTTGTAGTCCTACACATGATGTTAGTAATATAGACGTGCGCTTACATTGGCCAACAACGACCAGGTAATTGAAAATAATTCCATTGGTAATTTTAGCTACATTTGTTGATAAACATAAAACATTATCCCATTTTTGATGGAATCCTTGGCTTCTGATTGGTTAATAGCTATGGTACACTCTTTGTATTACCCTTATTTCTGCATTAATTACTGCAAAGGTGAAATACAGCGCGATTCCTGAAACTGACCGGGGAATACAGCGGTATTCTCGTAACTGGCCGGGGAATACAGCGGTATTCTCGTAACTGGCCTATGGAATACAGCGGTATTCTCGCTGTATCTCCCTATCGGGTTAGTGCCTCGATCAGCCATCAGAAGTCTCAGTCATGCGATACAAGCCTTGACGCGCTGCAGACGACAACATGATGGCGGACTGTGAAGTGAACTGCAGCAGCAGCGGGTCGAATATGTGTATTTTTTGGGCATGAAATTACATCATCAAAAATGGGATAAAATCGTCATTCACTGTTTTAGTGTGAAATACAGGAAGTATCTCCCCCAAGACAGCTGTATTACCCTCGGCTTCGCCTCGGGTAATACAGCTGTCTTTGGGGGAGATACTTCCTGTATTTCACACTAAAATAGTGAATAACTAATAGTAGCTCAACATATGATGTAGCTCCTCTCTGGTGGATTTATCAAGAGCAGTATAGCATATGAACAATTGTAAGTCCGCATGGAATGATACATATTGTACGAGTAGTGTTGCTATGTAACTGCATATTCTACAACAATGCTTTCCCATTACAGGTATGCGGTTAACTGCTTAACCGAAGAATTGGAAAACCCTAAAAGGTGTTGTTATCTGGGCACAATGTCATAAGGAAAAATGTAATGGATTTTCATCCTCGTTTGGTCGTAATGTCAATAGTCCGATTCGCCTGACGTATATTTTAGTAGTTAGTAAATGGATACAATGTTAACATGCGGAGTGCGCCACAAGGCATTTCAATTTCTCTCATTTTGATTGACAATAATATCGACTACATAGAACACGAAATTAATATGTGACCATGTCCAACTTTTGAAGAAAATAGTGACTTAAATGACCAATATACTGAATATTCTTTAATTACATTTACAAACAGCTAAACAAACGTTTGTATACTGTTTATCATTGCGGTATAGGGCAAAAGTACCGGTAATCTTGCACTTGAAACGCTTCTTAAAGGCTGCGTGCGTTCTTTAATTGCTGTATTTAACATGGCACACTTCTTGTGATTATTTTTCCGTTACTGCGTGAGCAAAATTCACAGCACGTTTTACGCATTGTTTATAGATGTGTATAGTAAGATTAATATCTTCCACCTGATGGAAACTTGCGACAGTGTTCTCATTTGCAGAAGACTTTTCATTACTTATAATTCAATGCCCTCTGCACAATGAATCAAAATTTGCAATGACTGATCAAGCAAAATGGAAATTGACGTTACATTTGAATATGAGGCAATTAAAATATACAATGTCTTTAAAGAAACCTTCCTCTCTCAATCTACATCTCCATGGCACTTGTGACGTTGCTGTACATGTTCACAAACCTCGCATACCTTGTCGTTCTTGGAATGGATGAGGTCGTCAATTCCAAGGCAGTTGCTGTGGTAAGATACAATACCTACTTACATATATGACTTCTTGTGCTGAGTGTTTCAAATAATGGAGACCACACACACACGTGCGCACGCACATACACACCCACTTGTTACACACAGTGCCACAAAGCTGCATCCCAATCTCGAATCCGATCTGATCTCTTCAAAGCGCCGGGATGTAAGTTATCATCAGGTGTAATTCCATGTCTTCACTCTCTCTCTTTAATCGAAAACTTTTAGAGTGTGACTTGTGGATAAGACCTAATATGGTAGTATTCCCCTGGTCAACAGCTTTAGGGCATAAAGCAGTTGAATTTGTTTTATTGTGTCGATAGAAGGGTTTGAACGTTGTTTCAAGTTGTGAATCCAAACATGTTAAGAATCTATATTTTGTTTTTGTAGTTTTCTACCCTATGGCACTTTTGTACATAAGAGCTGTTCCACAGAGATCAAATTTGCAGACATCTGTATTTTGCGTGAATGTCCTGAGGATGAAGTATGCTTAATATGTGTAATATAATGCTGACACACGGTCGTTCACGGGAAGAACTGTCACCGAATATATTTATTTCAAATCTGGCTGTAATGGGAAAGCAGTTTGTGTTTGAATATTGGCAAAAGTATCTTACCTCATTGGCACGCGTTTTCTGTAAAAGATTACAGTAACCAATGTGTGGTTGTCAGTTATTTGTGTTTATTTTATTTTCATTTTTTACGATTCCCAGTATATAGGCTTTAAAGACCACACAAACCTATAGTACATTATTCCATTCCAGTCATTCGCACAACAGACGATGGGCGTGGTTTCATGGATTATGCCAGTGTTTGTGTCCATCACTTTGGCAAGCAGTTTCAACTCTGGTACACTAACAGGCTCAAGGTATTTTCATACTTTTAAGCCTTTCATATTTGTTCGAACTTTTCCAAGCATTTTGAAGGCCTGCAATACATGACCTTTCTATAATGTGGCCAGCAAGTGGGACATAATCTTTCAGAGAATATCGAGAAAAGGCCTAAATTTATACTTGGCCAATTAAATTCGTGTACGGGTGACAGTTCTTTCTCATATTGTCGTCCTGGGATATTGGCATGAAAAATACAACAAAACACTACTTTTCACTCTACCAGGACGGTATCGACAGCAGTGGTAGGCGAATAAAGCTTTGATGAATCTGAGGACTATGACCTTCAAATCTGCAAAATGACGTGGATATGGAATATAATTTGGGTTTCATAAACGCAGATTCTGAATATGTTTTGCCTCCATTGGTCTCAGTAGCTGTAATGCTAAGCTGTGGATTGAGCTAATCCTCAAAAGACCCATTTTTTTTTTTACTTAAACCTTGACTTCAGTCAAGAGAATGATCTGAGGCGTGCTGTTTTGATAGGGTTCATGTACTTCTTAATAAATGCAAAATTACACGGACAAATGTTGAAGCAGACCATATTTTACTTCTAGTCAGCTTTGACTGCTTTTAAGGGGTTGCAGGGTTTATCCAGTCGATCTAAATATACTATTTGTTCTTTGTGTTTCAGAGTGGCATTTGTAGCCGCCAGGCAGGGCCACCTTCCAGACGTTTTCAGACTCATTAGTATGAAATTTCTATCTCCCATTACATCGCTCTTCCTGGTTGTAAGTAAAGGAAAGCAACTTGTGGAATGTTATACTCTTTTATTGTTTTAGGGCAGCTGACTTGTGAGTCAGACACGTGGTTTGAGAAAAGATGAACCTAATCCGTATTCTGTAAATGTGATTGGCTTGGTGACAGGTGTTTCCTTTTTAAACAAACAGTCTTTGAGTGAGTAGGCAGTAGCAGGGAGATGGAAAGACAGCTCTCAAGAAGATGCAGTATAAGACCCCGTTTCTTAACATGACAGTATTACGTAAACCATGCAAACACAAATGCTCAAGGGTCGTTGATTAAAATACGTGTGACATACAATATCGTTCCCTAAACCATCAATCTCCAACTGTAAATCCAATGAAAAAGCCAACAGGGTCTCTCTCCACTGATGTTTGTAATGGTAGCTATAGTGAATTACAGTAACTTATCAATAGAGAGAACCTTGGGGAAATATCGATCATAACATCATTTTAAGGCAATGTTGATTAACTAATATTTTTTCCTTTTCTGTCATAATACGACAACCATAAGAACACCAATGGTTTCATAAACAATCAACATAAAAAGAATAAATAGGTACTAACCAGACGTTTGTGAGTAACTGATCTTAAATTTCATGGTCGAATATAGGTGTCTTTTTGCATACTTTTTAGGGTTTCCTAATAAGCCTGTACTCGTTTCTTTTTGATATACTTTTCCTGATCAATAATCTCACCTTTGTCGTTACCCTGTTTGATGGTATATGCATGGCAGGACTTCTGTATATGAGGTGGAAGAGACCCGACATTCCTAGGCCTTTGAAGGTAAGCACTCAGTACGTATAAATGGCAATTGAAAATGTAAAAGGCAACTTTACAAAAAGCCGAAATAATAAGAAATCCAGGCTAGTATATGTAGTGGTTCATAAAAAACATTACCCACTTTCATAAATTCCAACCCAACAATAGCAACAAAGTTTAATACCACAAAATTAGACAGTGTCATTACAATATCCAAACTACAGTCCTAATGAAACAAATCAAGGTCAATTCCGACTAAAGGCAATGTTCCTTAGTATGTATAGCTGAATCACATAAATTTATAGTTCGTCTGCACCCAAAAGAGTCCAAAATGTATGTACAGAGGTCCATAGGGTCAAAAAAGCCATGTCTAGTTTTAACATGAAAAGAATGCAAAAGAAAAAAATTGTTTAAAATTATAGGCCATGCAAAGGCAGACATTCAAGAATTGCCAAAACATTAACATTCAGCTTTCAATACCATTATGAAAGAACAAATGGCACTCCAAACTAAAAGTATACAAGTGTAAACAAATTATTTTTAATGGGAGACTAGCAAGATACTTTAGCATGCAGTGTTTTAGATGTTACAAATCTCCACTAACCAGTCTGGATGACTCCTTGACATTTTTCAATTGCTGATGGGCAGTGTTATTGTTTTAAGCGTGGTGAGCAAGGCAAAGATTGTTTTCAGTATCAAAAACCTTTTTGGGATAAGAACTTTAGACCTGAAGACAATATATGCCAGAACTGAATTGAAAAAAAAATCTACACCAAACTCCAGACATTTTCCACGAGAATTAGAGAGGAATAAGCAAAATCACCACACAGATCACCTTGAAGAAGCCATATACATAGGACAAGCAGTCTTTGATTTTAAAAAAAGTTCTCATGCATCAGTTCCATTATGCAAAGATTATATCACTGTTTGATGGGCAATCTCTGAGGCTAATGTTCAGAGGCACAGGCTAATTGCTGTATGATGTGACAACCTCCTGATTTGAATGCAAGACAGAGCAAGATTGCTTAAGATTTGGACACCACCAACTCTCCTACAGATCATCTCCTTTACAGGAACAAGAAGAGAAGGTTGTAGAAAAGTTCGGGGAGCCGTTTGTTGATAAATAATGTCTGCATTCTGCAGATTACATGCAAAAGTGTACAGCATTAAAATAGTCAATAAAATGCACACAAAGAACGCAAAAAGGTGTGCGTTAAGCTGTAATCAGAAGGTTGACCTTTGAGGATTACTGGCATGCACTGAACGCTGGTACCTGTGTCAGCAATGGGGCAGAAAAATATGTTGCCACCTACACCAATTGATTACAGAAGCGGTGAAGAGGATAGCACTGTCTAGCAACAAGTGTTATAATTTGAATTATGGTATACCCACTTTAGCCTATGAACAGATATTGATCTCCAAACTGGGTGATTGAAGCTGGCATCGGGCGCGGTGCACTGGCGTGCGCTATGCCCACGATGTCAGCTTCAATCGCGCGCATCATTATGCCATAACACACACAAAATCGACCCTCATTTTCTAAATGAAAACGCTGACATGAATACTACATGGACCAGCAAAGGAATTGGACCGGATGCAGACCAAGATTGTGACATTGGTCTAAAATATATCAGTATATCACCAGCTTTCTTTGGGGGTGTGATTATGGTTGCCTTAGTAAAAGTCTTATGGTAGCAAAACTTAAGAACGCAATGGCGGGAAACAGCAGTGGCAACAACGGTAATTTGGATTAATCAGAATAATAGTAGTAATTTATTGAACCCTGCCATCTGAAAGTTCGAATTAGTACTTCGCACATAATAATGCAAAGGAATAATAGGTTAAGACATTCCAGCTGCTGATACTCCTCTCAAAATAAAGCCCATGTGATCAGCATGCATACTAAACAATCAAATCACAAAAATTGTTTTTCAACAGAAATCGAATTTGTATGTATTTAAACAATTGCTGCACAATGCTGGTGCAGACTGTGGCATCAGCTTTATGTACAAGAGAAACACACTCAATTTGATGATCAAAATGAAATTGTCATATTTAGAGTTGCAAACTTTAAGTAGACAGGTTTTTCCCATCCATGGGATTTGTGGAGTCTAAATTTAGCTCTGGTACCAATGATAACAAACATCTACTGCATATTGAGGCTTCATACGAAGTGCATATGGATGCATGATTACACTCAATATTTGTGTACACAGTAGTTAAACATAAAGTGGTAAGAGATGCGCTGGCTCTGTGATAGTTTAAGTTGCAGGGGAACATGACCAGCCTAGTTCTTCCACTCACAATGCATCACTTTGTCAACCTGTTAAATTGGTTCAAGGTCATAAACATTAAGATTTCGTATCTCATATCGGTCATACGATCCTAGATAACAGAGATCAAGCAACTTTTATGCTTTATTTTCGGCTAAGAAGGTGAGGTCTATCGCATAAAATAAAAACTTGCAAAGTATGTTGCTGCTGTTGACAATTATTGCACTAATCAAGCTGATCCCGGATTCCGGTCTACACAGTTTCTGGACTACAAATGGGGCATAGTATTGATAGCATTTTTGGCAGTCTCTTCAGATCTACAGCCCGTGCCACTCTAACATGACTATCTATATATTGTAGTTAATATAGGAAGAGCATTCTCCAAACTTTGGTATGTATGTATTAGTAGTGGGAAGTGACAGAGACAGTCAGGGTGACCACACAACTTCGCTGACGGATTTCATATATTGACGAAATGAAAGTACTGCCGGACATTTGATTTTATTCGATAATAGACTAAGCGAAAAGTCCTTGTTATTTACAATGTAATTTTTTGAATCACATTATATATATATTTAATATTTTTCAGCTTAATATCATCGTACCAATTTCATATTTATTCATCGTGTTCATGCTGTGCATGGTGACGATTATAACCAGGCCAACCAAAGTTGCCAAAGGGTTCATCTTTGCAGTATCGACAGGTATATTGGCCTACATGGTATGCAATTGGCGATCCAAACCTGCTATTTTCAAATGCTGGATGGGTAAGCATATATTTTAAAATATATATTTTGCTTGACTTGCCGTACTAAAATTAAAGAAACGCAGAAGGGCAAAATGCAATGACATGCTCATGATAGTAAGCACAGAATGTTTGAGGCCATTTGGCTGTGGTGATAGTTTATCTCTTTATGAGATTTTCTGACATTTTACTTACAGATATTGTTCATTACACTATTTTTTCAAATCCACATGATAATGTTTTGCTCAAGATACTGAACATAAATATTTTCTTCATCTTTTATTGCAGTCCTAAACAAGATATAATGAATGAAATGTACTTTCCATTTTTGAACACGACACAGGAAGCAGGAATCTACATAGAGGGAGTGAGCCCTTGCAACAAGAAATTCCAAATAGATATGCAGTATAGGACAAGACAGGAGATGAAATGAATCATAACGCTAACATGCATTACAAAACAACTGTGTGGGATAATTTGCATTTCTATAATAGGGTCACGATTCCTGAAAATTCGGTCATAGACACATACGATATATCCGGTAATCAATGACAGTACAATCACAGTATTATTATGATATAATGACAAGTGCTTAATTGTATCTATGATTAAGCATTTACAAAGCTAGGTACATATCACAGGATAGTTTTATATGCACACTATTTTAAAAGTCATCATGGTCAAAAGCATGATTTGTACACCTACGCTACCAAGTAAATTGATTTTTCACCCTATTTCTCTTTTCCCTCGCGGATTACAATATTCTTTGACATCAGCTATTAATCACTGTGTACATTCTTTCAGCTAGCTTGTTTCTCACTTTTACTGATTTTCTTCATAACCCAAACAGCAGCCTGTAACCATTTTCCTTTGCTTCCTGGTAAAAAAAATGAAGCAAAAAATGACTTTCTGAAAGCCGACTTTCTTAATCAACGTTCCGCTTGATCAACGTTTCAATTTACTATAGCACTTTCTCCACATTAATATTATGACTACATTTCTGTTTAAATGGGAAAGAAGAAGTAAGTGGATAATGTCATTCAGTCTCCAATTAATCTATTAACTTAAGTACTATACCATTGATTATGTAATGTTAATTAAGTTGAGCAACATGATGTTGCTTCAAGTCCGGGTGAGTGCCCACCTTGCAGCCAAGGCTTCCCGAGACACTTGGGGGTGAAACCCACCATGTGGGAAGGTTCCAAGCAGAGTATCTTTAGCTGAGGTGCAAACAGCATGACTTACATTATGTTCAAAACTAGAGGTAACGTATATACCACCTAAGGAAAGTATTTTTGATAATTAAAACTTAGTCACAATAAAGAGTTTGAATTACCAAGTCCGTTCGGTTAGGAATGGCAAGAAAGGCAGGTGCATAAAAGAAAAGGTCAAGAAGTTATAAAGAAGAGACACACCAATCAAAGTTCTAAACAAATATTATATGCTATCTAATATGAATCTATAATCTCTAACTTCAAGAAGCTTTAATTTTAGAAATCATATTGCCGGCTTGCCCTATTAATAGATCGGTATCTGAGAGTTTTAGGCTGGTAAATACCATGACAACAAAAGATTATCAAGTCCGTTTTTAAAAGCTAACACTGTCCATGTACAGACAGGGCCCAAGATATAGAAGGAAGAATTTAAGGTACTTTGTAGGCAATGGAAAACAATCCTATTTGCTATTTCTTAACTGTAGATGACACTCATATCAATTTTAAGCCGGCAACATCTATTTATAAATTCATTGCTTATAGTGTCAGTCCCATATGTCAAGATTTGATGCCTTATGGATAGTGATAAATTTAATCATCTGCATGCCTGATAGATTTTATACTTATTTCTGACATCAAATATTCAAATTACAAAGAGGGAAGCGCTCAACTTATACGCGTACAGCAACAAATCTGATTGAGATCTATCATATACAGTAAAATGATTGTGACAGATCAGATAATTCTGTATCCCTTTAGTGTGAATACCTGTAATACTATAGTCTATTTTTAAATAATTGGGTGTTTTAATGTATAGAAAGCCGATAACAAGACAAATTATGTACATTGTGGAAGGTCACCCTAGTATATGCGTTTCAATAACTTGTTTACTAGTTGAACTGTAGGTATTTTTTTCCAAATGCCACACTGATTTTAATAAAATAAGCTGGATCATTAAGAGTAACTATGGGGTTGGATAGAAAAAATATTTTTGAGTAAAAGAAAAATAAGGATAGGGGATATTAAGTAAAACGTTTTTCCTATATTTTATAAAGTGAAATAACTTTAACATATGCAAGTTTTCTCAAGAAAAGTACTAGGGCGTAAGATTTGATTCAAGACAAAAAAAATATGGTTTTACAGACAGGTAGGGTTGAATCGTGGCAGTAGGCCTGAAGAAACTTGATGCGGTCTAGTATGCTACTTTTCTATATGAGTTGTCCTTGTCACTCAAATTTGAATTCCCTGAGTTTACTATTCTTTTGCTTAGAGTTATTGAATAATACAATTTTACACGTCCGGTGATGTTCCATACTTTGCTGTAATGCAATAATAAGTGACATTATGATTCCCAATTTGATGTACTTTTCATCACTATTTGCAGTCATAAGGTCCACTTGAAAATAACAAATTGTCTGCTGTGTGTTTGTGTGTATTATGCGAGCAGATTATTCAAGAATCTAAGATAGCATCTATTTTATACGACACCGACCTTTATTATCTTGGGAGTAAAGTGAGAATTAGGGAAAGGGTCTCTATTATTCAAATATAGGTTTATGAAGGCGCTTATGGGAAAAAAGAGAAAAATGATCTCACGCATTTTGAACCATTGCACTGCGTGGATGGAAAGGCAAGCCCACACGGGCAGGAAAGTGTCCCTACCCACAACAAATCGATGTTTCACCAGAAATTGAGATGAAAAAGTTTCAGGTGGGAAGGAAAAACAAACTCTCATCTGAGTGGGTTGCGCCAGGAAAAAGTAGATCTGGGACCCCAAATAAAATATAAGGTGCCTAACTTACAGCACAACTTTGAGGGCTAAATGTAGTTTGGCGAAAATTTTCAAACACGTGATGCACGCTCACCTTAAATAGGTTAAAGTAACGGACGAGTATATATCAGTGACCCAGCAATTACCGTACTTTGTCCCAGATGTGTGAAATCCATGCATATCAGATTTTACAAAAATCTGCCAGGACATTTTTGAGATATTTTGGTAAAATATGTTAACTTGATAAAAAATTGTTAAATAGACCCCCCCCCCAAAAAAAAAGCAATGCCACCAATGTAGTCGTCAATACATAAAATATATCACTTCCAGCATTATATGTTGAACAAAATCTAGATTTTCAGGTACCCTGAATTTTTCCGATACTTTTAAGAAAAGTCGACAAAGCAGTTTCTTGAAAATTTTAAGGACAAGAGATTCACCGACAATATTTTTGTCCAATCAGTACATGTGAATGTTCATAGATTGACAAGTATTAACTCATACATTTTAACGGAAATTTAAAAAATTGTGGGCTAATTGTTTAATAAAAATACATGTGTATGACAAGGTGTGACATTTTACATGTCTGTGAAAATGTCGAAATAAAGGCTTGAAATATTTTTTCATACATGTAGGCCTATCGTACTTCAAAAAGGAGTTGGCGTGCTTGTATTAATAATATTTTTTTCAAATAAAGCCTCCCAAATGTGAATAAAGGCCCAACACCAAATTGAAGAACTTCAATTTTTCATTGGCATAATTAAAAAAAACACATAAAGAAAATTTCTGATACACTTCGACGCATTAACTTAGTCGAATGAAATACACAACATCTGTAAAAAGTTACTTCAACATTATATAGGTATAAAGTTTCACATGTTTGGCACATATCTCAACCATGTTTGTCACCAGTTAACTCAGAGTAAAAATCAATTCGGATTTGAACACTTTTTGTAATGTTTTTCTTAAAAATATACTTTCAATATATGTAACAATAATTTTAAACTTTGGAATTGCTAAGGTGTGAGGTGCAAAAGTGGCGTATCTTTTTTCATTAAAGTTGTCAAAAAGGGACCAAATGTTTCATTTCTCAATCCGTTGAGCGTGACTCGTGGAACAAACTTAGTTAAAAATAATCCAAGGCGCATCGACACCACGTTTGAAGAGAATTTGACCAATTAGTTTTACAAAGTCTAAAATAAAGTTTTGGACAAATTCAGAGCGGATAGACAGAATATTGACAAATAGAACAACTCCAATTAAAGGACAAGTCACCTGTGTTAAAACGCAATTTTGATAACAGCTGCGGAAGTTTGATATTTTGCATACAAAAACATTATAAAAGAATAACAGGTTTGATAAGTATACATGAAGAAACTGTTACTTTACTTTTGTAGCTGCGTTCACAAAGTTGGTACAGAAGGTGCTGATCAGTATCCCACAGGAAGGAGAGCCTGAGTTTTGAAGTGTAATTGACAAGTTCAGTGCCAGCAGTGGATTTTCCTGTATACCCAGTTGGACGCAGCTGAGACTTGTATTACCAGTTCCTACTGAGAAAATTAAACTTTCACTCAAATGTCAACATGCATTGCATGAACGTCGTGGTTTATGTAATGTATAGCAAGTCATACTTCACTGGCTGCAGTCCTGAAGTCTTAAAATGCGATCTGTCCACTGAAGATCCAAGGAAACTGATGTGTGTGCTGAATATGATGTATCAAGTGAAATTAAATATATATGTATGAATTCTGAAGCCTTCATTCGAAACTGTTATTTACCTAGTTTAAAGTAAGAACACTGTTAATCGTAAAAGTGCTGATTTGAGACTGAGTCAGCAGCTTTCCTTGGGACACTTTTCGCCGCAGTGTCCCGGGGAAAGCTTTTGACTTGAATATGTTTCGCTTGAGACTAGGCTTGCTGGTAGTTGAATGAAAGGTATCTTCATGAGGAATTTGAATCATTTAAGCATTATATGTTTAACAGGACTGAGAAAACAACTGTAGCAGTCATTAGTACTTTAATGGTTGACTGCCATCAGTCTGCCAGGAATCACAATTGTTGCCCATGAGCCAAATCATAAATTATAAAAGCAACCTTATTGTTTACCGGGCTATTCACTCTTTGTCGAACATCTTACATTATAGGAACTGTTTTTCGTCTGCGCTATGCCCTATTCCAAATTGATTGGAATAGGGCATAGCACACTTTCCTGATTGTGCAAAAATTTGTCATTTATCACTTAATTAGATACAAGTGGCATCTTTCCAGAAATTAATCTTTATCCTCGGATAAACACTGATGCCCAGTTGGAAAGGTCCTCTTCAGGTGACCCAGTTACATGGATAACTTGTGGTCAGATGACCACGCATCATTGAGCATGTAACCCTTGGTCAAATTGGTGTGGTCTCGAGTCCAGAGGTCGACGTCCAGTCCCAGTTACGCGACAACAGCTTACCTCTTGGGTATGGGATTCAGGTGTGACCAAGTTGTGTTCTCTCTGTGTAACATATTATACAACAATACCTATTTAGTGAGTTATTGACTCTCTTTTTATTAGATAAAATCTGGGTACATCAGTCTTGAAAACGAAGATTCCGAGCGCCGAAGGTGTGAGGATTGTTTCTTCTCAAGACTGATCTTTGAAACGGTTATCATACTTAGGCTCCGAAAACAATATATATAAGCAACCTACAGCAATTTTGTAATCTATAAAAGACGTAAAAGTCTCATTCGGCAAGAAAACACTAAAGAAAAATTTTGTCATTTTTCGAGTCCTCTATGTTCGCTGTGATTGACTTGGGACGTTCATGGTCACTGACAATGCAAAATGTTGTATTTATTAGACAATCTACCCAAACGTGCCTGGCAGTTCAAAAAGCACATAAACTTGTCGGCAAGGCACAGGGCTATAAATTCAAGGGATTGGGGTTTGAATCCACTTTGTCGTTTTTCTTTTAAACAAAGTGAAGGGCACTGGAACAGAAATTCTTCCAAATTAACCTCTAATGACAAAACGGAAAAGAAAAGAAGAAAAATCTGGGTCACAAGCATTAAGAAAAAAAAAACCTCTGAAGGAGTCTTTAAAAATAAACGGAAAGGAAATAGTCTGCAAGAAAGAGTCTGCTCAAAACAAAGGAAATGAAACGGGGAGGGGTCTAAATAAAGACGTAACCTCAGAATATCACTGTTGAAACTGCAGTCCACGGAGACGACTTCAGGTCAAAGGCCAATTTAGGTAAAGTGAAAATCAATTTGACTTTCAAAAGAAAATATTTGCAGAAGAAGAGGAAGAAGATATTAACATCATGGAATGCAAAAAAAATGTCATGAACAAAAAAGAGAAGAGGCCGCTTGGAACACAATGGCTCACGGCATTCCATGGCAACATCACAAATGACATTATCAGGAGATCACTAAATTTATCAGTGGGTAGATTAAGGCCTCCTAGCCATGCACACTGAGTATTAACTGGGCGGGAAAGGGGGCTGCTTTTTTGTGTCACCCTCACTAAAGTAAGACGGTACTAATTGGTCTGGTGGCACTGAGGTTATGTGGTCTAGGTGTATGGGTAATCAAGGTCTGTGTTTATGCTGCCGCCAGAAACGGCGCTGTGGTCATTATATACTGTAATTCTAGAAATTTTTGCGCCCGATTTAATTTCGCGCTTTTCGCGCTACCACCTAAAGCGCGAAATTAAAATGCGCGAAAATAAGTTACATTGTATTTCACTACATTGTTTGGCATTGGATTGCGCGAAACTAAAATGCGCGAAAATTTTGTAATTTCAGAAAAAAAAATGAGTTTGCGCGAAATTAAACACACGCGAAAATTTCTAGAACTACAGTATATATATATATATATATATATATATATATATATATGTATGTATATATATATATATATATATATATATATATATATATATATATATATATATATATATATATATATATATATATATATAATGAACACATGCTTCTCAGGGAGACATGTATGGGCATAGGTCCCGAAACATGTTCTGAGTAGTTACCCGCTGAAGACCCTTAAATTCATTTGGGCTAATAGAGCCTATGTCAAAATTCTAAAGAACAACGTGTGCAATGTGGATAATAGTACTTCCATATGTATATAGGTTAGACAGTGACAGGTTAGTTTATGGAGAGTAAAGAGCTCGGACTGCGGAATTGGGTAATGACAACTAGGAAGTGGTTCTGGACAAAAAGACATATACAATATACATATATATATATATCTATGTAAGGTGACAGATTAATGCCAACAAATTCTTGTGAGTGATGCTGTTAGCTTTATTAAGCACTGACTTTCATTTAAATCGTCAAAACAAAAGACCAAGGAAAATACCCTGTAATAGTTAAAAAAACAAAACAAAACAAAACAAAAAAACTCCTCATGTAGCAGACTGCGACAGTTTCAAATGTTTCATCTGTTCACATCTGGTAAACAAAATACAAATTCCAACTTATGATACACAGGGTCAACATCAAGACACAAATATACTTCCCGTAAGTACTTTCCTTAAGAATTAACTAGCAAGTATATATATTTACGTCATAATAAAACAATGTGTCTTAAAAATCCTTCAATTACATGTACAATATACATGTTAAAAACATTCACCACAGAAAAAGATATATGGTAAACCATGACCGATATAGCATTTGTTTCAATGCTTAATTAACACAAACATGTACATGTATACACTCTGAGTCACCAGCACTGGTGTACTTGTACTTATTGCGTCCTTGAATGGGTACGGTTTTGATTTGTCTAAAACATGAATCAACGAGAACTGTTATATATAAATGGTAATGACAGGTGAATTCCAGTAACCCGCAAAATGTTATCCATGTATGCAACCAAAGTTCACATGAATTTGCTGTATTCTCACCCTCGAGTGGCGAACATCAGGCTGGCAAAAGCGCGTCATAGCAGTGAACGCACTCTGTCTGCACATGTCTGTGCACTGGGAATGAAAAGGTCACATTCAATATTACACGCAGTCATGCTCACCCATATTACTTTAATGTTACTGTTACTGACACACACACACACACACACACACACACACACACACACACATATATATATATATATATATATATATAGTGTCTTTCAGCTGCTAGATTTAACCCTTTTTGGGCTACCCATGACAGGCATTTGAATCAGGGTTGGCTACATTGGACCTTACGACCTTAACCCATTATATATAGGGAAACATTATAAACAGAGTTCCATAAATGGGATCAAAATGAAAACTGACACTGAAAGGCTGCTGTACTGTTCACTTCTGGAGGAAAAAATTGATTGCCAACCTTTGTTAATTTTATGTTTCAGGGTGAATTGTCATTTTCCTGAGTGAAATTCAAAAGCGTTAACTAACTGCAGATCTCATGACTTAAACATTGATAGAAGTAAAGTCGCCTACATCAGTGACGTGGGGCATTAACATTGAGACCAAATCAAATTTACGCGAGGGTTTTCAATTATACGTCACACGATACGTGCAATACCTGTGACGAACGTCTACAAACCACCTCTGCGTTGAAAATAGGCCTATGGCATATTTTTGCCATGAGTTTCCAATTTAAGAATAAATAAAATCTTCCATGGCTGGAGAATGAGTTAACATTTTTTCTCTCACTTGCGATCACTGTTTGTGGGCACAATAAATCACTCCTGAACTTTGGTCACTGGAGACATTCTCCACAAACAGCGCTCCCTCGTGAGAGAATAATTGTAACTCACTCTCAGCCATATAAGATTATCTGTAAAATTTCACTTCTATTTATCAGTAACACATGAAGAAACAGTGACTTTCTTGTGTGAAATAATCCCCACAACCCCAACATTCCCGTTCTCTTATGTTGCTTCAATACACGTATTACTTTCCAATGGCGCTACCATTTTAGATTTAGTATCACCGATCTATACGCATGACTTGTATATATTAACAGGACGCCCGAATAAGAACCAATAACATGATTTCTAAACAGGAAAAGAAGATTAGTTGGAAAGCAATTCTGTCCGTGTGCCTACAAAAGAAAGTTGTTTAATGTTTCATTCAAAATCAAAGTCGGAAAAGCTGCATGATAGAGGATATGAAATTTCAGGAGAAAGACGTGGCAAAATAAGGTGACTGGCATGAAAAATCTGTTGGTTAAAAGGAAATGCCAGACAGAAAGAACGAATTCTGAATAAAACAGAAGGTCGGCAAACAAACAAGATTTGTCCATGTAGTGGGAAACTTTCAGCTAGTTCTCTTGTACATTGTTTATTGTAACTTTGATTCACTTATGGATAACTGTTGACACAACAGGAGGGACTGTTGACAAAATCTTCAACATATGGTGATATAAAGGTGTTCCGTTTTGCATGCGTTTAAACAGCAAGGCCTAATGATACACGTAAACATGGAATTGACTGCTGATTATGGATCATGGTCTGTTGTATGTCTGGTCTATCCCCACTTCGTAGAAGTCTCCTATTGTTGCACCTAAATTGTATTTCAGTTTCACTGATAGGGCCATAAGTATACTGTTCAGAGATCCCAGCTATACTGGTGTCTGAGTGCCTAACTATGGACAAAATTGATGATGGACGAACCCAAGATATAAAGCTGGAATGACACATCTATGCATAATAGCTTTGAAAAAATATATTCAAAATCTAAATTTTTCAAGCCCCCTAATAGGTAGCAATTCAACTTCTACAACTTTTGTTCGAGGTTCACTAGATGCACCTACAGCACAAACCTATGAATTGAAATTCGAATGACACCTCTGCCTATAAGCAATATATAGGTGTAAGATACTGAACATTTAAAGTTCGCAAGTACCCCTAATAACATAAAATAAAATTCTTCTTTTGTTTGTGGTTTTGTGGATGCGCCTGCAGTAAAACCTGTGAATGGAACTTAAAATGGCATTTTTACCTATCATAGTTTTATGCAAGATGTGCAACATTTAAACTTTTTAAGTACCCCCAATTACCCTAAATTAAAATTCTACAGTCTACATCTGTCTGTGATTGGTTGGATGCTGCTACAGTGCAAACCTATAAATTGAAGCTGGAATGGCACTTCTACCTGTAATAGTGTTGAATTTATAAAAGATTCAGATTTTCAACTGACACTATAGGTTGCATAATTTTCTAATATATATATATATATATATATATATGTCCTGTAACACTGGAGAGCAGACTACTATAGGTTAAAGTAGTTCAAATAACTAAAGATTAATCACACTGCACAAGGGAATCAAAGAGGTAACATGTTTCCTCAAAATTTGTCATGAATAACTTTCGTGATATTTGATCTTCAGCAGCAGACGAATATAGCATGCAGTCACGGGAATGCCTTTTGTGTCGTAAATGTATTCCAGAGACGTACATACGTATGCAGGTCTCTGTATACTATTTAAAACAAGAAGGTGGTGCTGGGGGGGGGGGGGGGAGCTAAAAAGAACTAAGGCCCACGGCTGGCCCCCTGGAGTACTCCAGTCTTGATGGGTAGCCAAGAGGAGCATGGACCATGAATAACAACCTTTTCTCTGAAGACTTCACATGTAACTTTCACTCCATTCATTATTTAACCTGCACAGGTATTCAGATGACAAGCTCATCCAGGCCAAGTTCATTTGATCTCACCTGATTTAGCTGTTTTTCAGCTCTGCGACGACATATTTTTAATAACTCTTACCGGGCGTAAAAACGAACGAGGTGACAATAATCATTTGCATTTTTGTTTACGGGGTGAGGGTAAAGGGGATGCCATGAAGCACACAGGGTGCTAAAATGAGACCAAACATGCTGCGGTCGACACCAGCGGTGACTGAGGCGAGCCCTGGGGCCACTTGTGTGCGCTGGACCGTCACGATCGACGGACAGCACCCCAGGGACCGAATCCGTAATACGTAGATGTCAGGTAGTCTAATTTCACCTGTGATACATAGATAGCGTGACGATCTGTGCGGGCACTTTTTAGTTCGCCACTCTGCGTATAGAGGGTGCGACCGTTCACCAATATCGCACGCCTGGATTTTTGCACACGGCTCTAACCTGACATCTCCGTATTCAAAAGGGAGCTGCAGCCCGGGGAACCAACACTGATCACCGTAAGTCGCAAAAATTTAAACACCTTTTATTGTTTTGCTTTTTTTTCACCTCCTACCGCAGCAACGCAAAAATTTGCTCTCATTTTGTCCAGGATGTACACCACTTGCTAGAATGAAATGTCATTGCATGATCTAAAGTGTCCCAGTGTGAGCGCAGGTTCATAAGCCTCAAATTTTTCCGCGTCTGGATCCATTTCTCCGAAGTGGAAGCTCCTTCAGTGCCATCTGAGTCGCATTTCGCACTTGGTTTAAACATATTTTATTCGAAAAACAATCGGTCAACAGGCACAATGCCTATATTAAGACCTCTTGTACATAAAGTGACAATACATACATACAATGTTGGACTGCCAGATAACATATAGATACACGCACAGTACGTTACAGACAGCAGACAGTGAAAGGGAGAAGGAGAAGAGGCTATTGGGCGAGTACGTGTTAATTTGCTTGTCCATATCTTAAACTGGCGACGAGATCTGTATAAATGTAAATTATAGTGAGAGGTACCTGCTTGAAAGCTTTACTGAGGTTGACTAATCCTTGAATCTTTCCGTAGATTTAATATAACAATGTACTGATCGAAAAATGTCATAATTTGCGTTTTTGTTGCCACCTGATATTCCGTAAAGTAATGGTTTTTAGGTTGAAAGGTGCCAAAGATACAATTTCAGTTTGAAGTTTGTCCCTTTGGATGGTATATTTGCTGCACTGAAAAAAATAGTGGAAGTAATCCTCAACAGAATGACCACAGGAACAAAGTGGTGACATTATCAAGCCCATTTTGTACAAGTCAGAATTCAGCTGGCTACAACCCATTCTTATCCTGGCATGTATAATGGCAATTTTTCTTTCTCCAAAGTAAAATAATTCATTTCTTTTCGGTGTACTTTTGCTTAATTTCCGTTTGAAGTCGTCAACATTTTCCGAATTTTTTATTGATCTTGAAAGAAGATTCCATTCACGGATAGTAGATGGGAGAAAGGAGTTGTAATGTATGTTTTTTCTAGCAATAGGAGGTGTTATGGTTTGTCTGGATCTTATGTTATATGCATTTCTTTCTCCCGCTGTCTGGGGAACTAGGTCACAGAGGTAGGCAGGAGCAAAACCATTTACTATTTTGAACATGAGAACTAATTTTTGTTTACGTCTTCTTTCGGAAAGTGTTTCCCAGCCCGTTTCTTCATATATTTTACTGTGACTTGTTCGACTCATTGCTCCTGTTACAACCCGGGCTGCAGCCAGTTGAATACTTTCCAGGAGATCCCTGTCCGATTGTGTGCATCCATCCCAGACCACGCTGGCATATTCTAAACAGGGCAGAATGAAAGAGAAGTATAACGATTCCAGCGCCCGTCTGTTCAATTTGTATTGGAGGCTTTTTAGAATACCTACTAATTTCCTTGACTTTACAGCAATCAAATTTATGTGTGATGCCCACGAGAGGTCGGCAGAAAAGATGATGCCAAGGTGCTTATGATGTTCAACATTTTCAATATTTGTTTCTTGGAACATTAAGTCAGGGTGATCAACAGGTCTCTTTTTACGAGTAAAAAGGAATGATTTGGTCTTTGCTGGGTTGAAACTGACCAGCCATTGTTTTGCCCAATCAGACATGGAGGAAAGATCGTGAGTTAAAGTGTTTGCTCCTTCGGCTGGATTATCTACTTGGATATATAGTGTTGTATCGTCTGCAAAAAGACGAATTTCTGACTTGACTATATCTACAATGTCATTTACATAGATCAAAAACATGAGTGGGCCTAGTACTGAGCCTTGTGGGACGCCTGCTTCGATACTGCCCCAAGTAGACGCCTGACCTTGGATAACTACGCGCTGACACCTGTCATGAAGATAATTTTCGACCCATTTTAATAGATTGCCATGAATCCCTGCTTTCTTCATCTTGTAAACCAAACCCGGATGATGTACTTTGTCGAAAGCTTTTGTTATGTCACAAAAGACTACACGAACTTCTTTTTCCAAATCAACAGCTTTGGTAAACTCGTTATATAGAAAAACTAGTTGGTTAACAGTTCCGTCACCAGGAATAAAACCAGATTGTTTATCGGAAAGGACGCAGTTGTCCCGGAAAAAATTGAACATATGCTTGAAGACTGCTCGTTCAAACACTTTGCCTACACAACTTAGGAGCGAAATGGGTCTGTAATTTTTACAATGTCTGGTGATCCATTTTTCAAGATCGGTGACACGTGGGCTTTTTTCCATTCTGACGGAAATCTAGAATTACTGAGAGAAAAGTTAAACAATTTAGTAAGGGAGGGAGTGATGCTAGATGCAGCCTCTTTTAATAATAAAGGACTTATGCCGTCTGGTCCACAAGCCTTATCAACTTTCAGAGATTTCAAGATGTCAAAAACTGTTTGTTCATCTAACTCTACTTGTTCTAAAACATTTTCCTGATCAAGAATATCATGCCCATCCAGTGTAAAGGCCGAGGAATCGACACGACATTGTTCAAGGAAAAAGTCATTAAAAATGTTTGCTTTTGTAGTATTATCGGAGGTGACGGTATTATCTGAAATAATTGCTGGAATCGATGATTTAGATTCTCCAGAGATAAGGTATTTCACCATTTTCCACCAATTTTTGCTTTTGAATTTACCCTCATTAACAACTTTACACTGCTTTTTGTGATACTCCTCTTCAGCTGTTCGCAAGTCACTTATATAAGCATTACGCAAGTCACGAAAATATCGCCATATGTGATGATTTTCATTTGATACCTTTGCTTTTTTATGTATTCTTTCCACTTTCCTCTTTTGAGTGCGCAATTTGGACGTGTACCATGGTGCATCATTTGCACGTATAGTCACGTTTCTGTTGGGTATACAAGCTTGTGCAACAGACAAGAAGGACTGGGTCCACATGTTGCAGGCCGTGTTAATACAATCAGTATCGAAGCAGGCATCCCAATCAGCCTCATTCAGTTTTTGCCGGAAAATATCAAAATCAGCTCTAGAGTAATCCCATATGTGTCGGTCGAAACAGTGAACTTTTCGCACCCTGAAAAATAAACTTGCTGCAACAGTGCAGTGGTCGCTTTGTCCCACGGGTGGCAGCACAGTTATTGACTTAATATATTGAGGCATGTTACTAATTATTTGATCCAAACAACTTGACGTCTGTTGGGTTATTCTCGTTGGTTCTGTTACGTGAAGTTTTAGATTATTATGAAGAACAAAATTACTAAGTTTTTTACCATGATATGTTTTTGGATCAGCGTTCAAGTCGCCCGCTATCATAAAGTTTGTACAATCCGTGTTACTAGAAGCTAGATCAAAGTTGAGTTGAAGATCATCCCAGAAGGATGCACCTGAATTTGGAGGCCTGTAGACAACGGCTAATAAAAACTTATTGTTGTGGAGCCGGATCTCCATCCACATCAACTCGAGATTTGGACTTTCCAGATCCGTTCGGCGTGTAACAACTAAGGCATGAGAAGTATAAACTGCAATCCCTCCACCAATCCCGTGAACGCGGTCACGACGCATGATTGGGTGGAATCCTGGGAGATTAAGATCACGACTATCCTTATCAGCCGTAAGAAAGGTTTCAGACAACGTTATTATGTCAAAAGACTGAGCTAAGGAGGTTTTAATATATGTAAGCTTATCATGTGAGAGGCTACGAATATTGGCATGGCAAATTTTCATATCTTCAGTATGGTTATCAGGGCCCGGGTTTGGATGCACATCCCCGGACAGGGCTATCAGTACAAGGTGTAAAGTAGTAAAAACATCTGTCAAATTATCCAAAAGAATATGAAATTTCAAAGTAACCAGTACTTTTTCTAATTCTATATGGCTGTTTCCTCTCTGGTATAAAGTTCCGATATTAAATGACAGAAATAATATGCCAAGGATTAGAATAATCTGACAACAGAAAATAAACCAGAAAATTAACTTCTGCGACATGTACATTTCTATTAAGATACCAGATTCTTGCCTTAAGTTCATGAAAGTTTTTAAAGTTACATGTAGACTTATGCAGATAATATGAACAGCAAATTTCCAAATTAAAGATAGGTTACTTACAACAAGAAAGAGCATGACCCTAATAATGAATAAATGTACATGACCAATTGTTCTCTCTACAAACGAGGGAGAATATAATGCTTCCCAATATGTCCAGAAATATTTCGCATGTCCGATATCAGTAACATATAACTGGCAGCAGATATGACCAGTGAAACTGTAGAAAACATACATGAAAAACGGGAAGTACCAAAAACTAGATACGACATGTACAGTGATGTAAATATATATGTAAAACCGATTTAAATAGCGTATACCAAGACAGAGGGATGAATGTATCGAATCCCTGCAGTAACGAAAGGTACCTACGAAAAGGGCGGCGACCAGTTTGAGTGAAAACATACAACTAAAACAATCGTCTTTCGAACAAACAATAGCAGCACATACCATATACAAAAATTTCCGAAGTTGAAGTGCTTTAAAAAGCACATTAATTATAATTGAAACCCCGTCGTTTTTACATAATGCATTGTAAACACATACCATATACTCGACTTTCCAAACTTGAAGCACTTCGAGAAACACACTAGTTAAATTCAAAACCCCGTCGCTTTTACATCGTACACTATATACACAACTCGCAGAGAGAGCAAAGACATAAATTCCAAATAGAGACAGAAAGGACACAGAAAGACGCACAACACAAAAGTGTCGTACATACCTTGGAAAATTTAGATTTAAATTTCGCACTTGTATCACAGGGTGCACGGTTGGTTGAATGACACTCCCTTTTTGGCTCCTTTCTCCACTGGGCACGGAGCGGCGGGGAAACCGTGTAAGTTTCTGCCACTGTAACTGTGCACGGCGGTTTTCTGAGAGTCCAAACTCCCATTCCCCGAGGAATGAGAAAGAAGGACAGAAAGAGTATATGTTACGTTATGTCCCATATACACCTAGGCTATATGTATGTATGTATGTATGTATGTATGTATGTATGTATGTATGTATGTATGTATGTATGTATGTATGAATGTATGTATGTAATGTTTACTTGCTCTTCACAAAGTACACGGATAAAAGCCAATAAACATAGAAATGTTTGCATTCTACTTTGCAGTACAACACCCGAGGAGAATGGTAATGTACAACCCGTTGTCTGGGACATAAGCAGTGTTTAGTCTGGGGACTTTGACATGTGGCGAAAACAGTACTGCAGCTGAATGTATTTTGAAATAAATGATATCAATTATGCATCATTGGGTTTAAAATATATATTTAATCAGCTTAAAGTGATTTTTATTATATATATATAAATATATATATATATATATATATATATATATATATATATATATATATATATATATATATATATATATATATATATATATATATATATATATATATATATATACAGTGAGAAATTCGACCATTAAAATGCACAAGATATCACCATTTTTCTTTTATTTTGTAAAAGGTTCCTCCCGTGGGGAGGGGGTCCGCTCTTTCGCAAAGCCACTTCCCACTCGGTCGCTGCGCGTTCTTGCAATTGCAATCGATATACACATTCGAATTCCATGTTAAAAACTCCTAAATCAGCCCAAACAACGCTTTCATAAGATTGAGTAGGCAACTGTAGCATAGGGATAGCTTTTCTAATCACAGACTCAGGAAACCCCCCCCCCCCAAAAAAAAACCCAGCAGAAATATCACCTCTGCAATAGCCATTCTTACCAATTATTTAAAAAACAAAAAACAAAAAAAGAAAAAAGAAAAGAAAAAAAAGAAAAGAAAAAAACAAAAAACAAAAAAACCCAACCCAAAAAAAAAAAAAACAAACAAAAAAACAAAAAAACAAAAAAAAAACAAAAAAAAAAAAACCGCCGGCCCTTTCGGGGGCAACCTTCTCCACAAAGCTCCATCTTTGACGCAGTGGGGGCGGTTGGCACGTCTGCCTAGGGCTGCTACCCATTTTACAGCCTGGGGGGGGGGGGACTTTAGTGTCTGATACAATATTCCTATTTTGGGGCCCCCGCCGCCCACAGCTGGTAATTATAAGGCTTCGTATTTTTCATTTTCAGGTAATGCTCACCCTGGCAAAAGTACCATTTTATATTGTACAGAACATTTATTTGACAAATTACTTTCTTCAACCCTGATCACCATATATATTTTTGATACTACCTCTTCAGAATATCCAATCGAGACAAACCCACTGAGTTGGCTACCATTTTGAAAATTGTGGATTCCGCACCCTATGGTTTGGTTTAAACATATTTTATTGAAAAGCAATTGGCCGACAGGCTCACCAGCCTATATTAGGGCCTCTTGTAAAGCCCAGTGGTTTGTAGATGTGGATAGTATTGAGACGAACTTCGGGGAGGTGGGTGTGTGTGTGTCATAATATATGAAACCAAAAGTATATATTTGGCAGATATTTCAGAGTATTAATAATGATATAATATATGCTGTTACCTCAAATCACTTTCATATCTAAATCAAATGTACTTTTCTGCCATTGTCACTCGCAATGCATTGTGCCATGTTTAAACGGGTGCTCACGATTTGACGGCTCAAGGTATCGTGTTCCTTTTGGTTTGTAACTAACAATGGTAACTTCTTCAGACACCACACAGCGGGAAGATTAAAGTTAAGATAGTAAGTCATGTTTTAAAAGTACTTCAACGACCGTTTGCCATGGTAATGAAGAGAACGAACACCTAAACCAAGTGAAATATTGCGATAACGATCACGGAACAGCTGGGGCTATGCTGTTTCAACGAGCAACCGAGGCTATGCAGCTATGCTGTTTCGGCGACTTAAGTCTCTGCAAATGAACACATGCCGACAGTTGAATGATCGCATCTTGTTAACATTGGCAATGAAAAAAGTATTGGAATCAGAGTGCAATACGAGGTGAACATTTAAATTATATGTGTTGAACTTTGCCTGGTGTGTTCTTAAAGTGGGTCAAAATCCGACATCTCACGTTTTGGCATGAAAGTCTCAATTCTCAGTAAATGTGAGATATAACCAATAAGACGCATTGTTTTTTACCGTCTCTGGTAAGTGTCTATTTTCATTCTTCAAAATTCAATAAAACCTTGCATCTAATGGTAGCATTGACATGTTGCTGTATTTGTGTTATTAACATGACTTGGGACCACGACACACAATAAAAGATGCCCAGTAAAACAATAAATTCTGTTTTGTACATGTGGCTCGCATCTAAACTTCTGAAATGGTTCCCACTTAAAATGTTATAATATACTAACTTTGATGGACGATGCCTAAGTTTTGCTGTCTAGGAAAATGGTTGTCTCCAAAAGAGATGTAGAACTTAATTTATAAAAGTTTACCTTTCTCCACTCCGAGGAAAACTGTTGACTGACTACTTCTTCGCGTTAAAAAGAAAGTGCTATTCACCACACCAGATTATCGGGTAAAGTTACGTGCCTATTTATCCGTGTTATGTGCCCCTTTCCGCGCTTAGTAGGCTGTGTAGCTGAATGTAACATTTTATTACCAAAACCCATTGGTGTCAACCTCACTTCACCTTTTTATCTGGACATAACGACATTTTATTTGGTCCGGGCGACATTTTATGCAGTTATAACGATATGTTATTTGGCTCGGACCCCTTTTTATCTGGTCAAAACCACATTATATTTCGTTAGAACGAAATTTTATCTGGTTAGAACTATGTTTTATGTGGTTATAACGACATTTTGTGTGATCATAACGACATTTTATGTGGTCATAACGGCATTTTATCTGGTTCGTACCACTTTTTATGTGGTGATAACGACATTTTATATGCTTAGGACTACATTTTATGTTGCCATAACGACTTTTTCTATCAGGTGTGGACCACTATTTATCTGGTCATGTCATTTTATCTGATGGGGCCAACATTTTATCTAGTCTTTTCTAACATCGTCTTGACCAGATAAAATGTCGTTATGACCGGATAAAAAGTGAAGTGGGGTTGACACCAATGGTTTCCGTACTTTTCAGTAGCACGTTGTTGTAAGTTTACTTCATTTCACGAAGGTTAGTTATCACAGTGTATTTATTTTTTTCGTATGTACAATTTCACATGTTTGCATTTCAGGCATTTAATGAGGGTTTAATTTCGGGCTCTTGCATAAAGTTCCTTTTAAACCTTCTCTAAATACTGTTGCGTTGCGTGTTTATTTTACGCGTCTTGAAGCAAAAATAAAATTACAATGACATCAGTGGTTTTAAAGTATCTACACATGTGGCCATTTGCTTTTAGGAGAGCAGTTGCATTGTGTTGTGCAGTGTCACAAAAGAATACCCTGGGCAGCAAACACATGTGGAGGTCAGACATGTGCGCCACACATTTAACTTGTGACCGATCTGCGCAGCATATAACCGGGCACTACTACACGTGGTTTATCGTGCGCTATGAAAAAGGCATGAGTGATTTATTTCTTCAGTCACGACAAACTGAGTGCGCTAGTCATGAAAGCTTGGGAGTGTGGAGTACACAAAGGGGACTAGCAACGTTAAATACATTTACATTTCCTGGGCAATATTAAAGTAAAGGAATGTTTTTAACAGAATGTATCACCCAGATTAGACCGTTTAATACAGCAATAAAGTAATTATGACTTGCATGTATGCATTGTGTGCAAATATTAACTTGACTACAGCAATTGCCACATGAAAACAAACCGAAATCTATCTCTGTCTCTGTCCGTGTCTGTGTGTCTGTCTGTGTGTCTGTCTGTCGATCTCTCTCTATATACATATCAACGGACATTTTTCGAAAGGCTCATGGATATTTGTGTATAATGGCATTAAAATATGCCAAAAATAGCAAAAAAAGCAAGAAACAAAAAAACAAAAAAACAAAACAAAAAAAAAAAAAAAAAAAAAAACCCAAAAACAAAAAAAAAAAAAAAAAAAAAAAAAAAAGAAAAATAACCCCCCAAACAAACAAACAAACAATAGCAAAAAAAAAAAAACCAAAAAAAAAAAAAAAACCAAAAAAAAAAAACACCCCCCCCCCAAAAAACAAAACAAAAACAAAAATGAAAACAAAAACAAAAACAAAAAAAATTCCACACACACACACAAAAGGGCTCGAAAATGCAAAGTTGAGAATATAACGAAATATAATGACTTGTTGGTACTAACTTCGAAAGCACTGGCCTTTTACCCTGTCTTTAAAATATTTTTATTTAAGTCTCCCCCCCGACTCCCCGATGGGGAAGGGGGAGGAGGCGTATACTGTTTGCACAGGACAGTTTTACAATTAGCAGGCCCACGAGTAACCTGCACCGTGGAACTCCCCAACCCCCAAGGAGTAAAAAAAAACCACTTTCATTTCATTTTTAATTTTTCGCAATTTTGAGTTTACCATATCTCGGTCACGATTTGTAGCTCCAAAACAAAATTTCACTCTAAAAGCTTTTTACAAACGCTTGTCATAGAGACCTTATTTCGGGTAAAGTGACCTACATTTCCTGGTTATCGGGTCATACTGTCACTTTCAAATTTTTCACCGTCATTCGAAAACTTGTAATCTGATGCAGTCAAGCAAACTATATAAGGAAAACTCGGTGCCTTCACCACATTTTGTCTATGAAAACATATTAGTTCCAAGTCGAAGGTCAAGGGCATATGGACATTTTTAGGAAATTTGGGCGCTTTTGAAATTTTGAATATTACATGCGCAGAATCTTAGAAACTGTAAAGCTCCGTGGGTGTCCTTGCACCACGGAGTGTGATTTATAATGAAATTATGCACCTGATATCTGGTTAATGACCTTGACCTTATTTTTCTCCGATCGGGCAGCCATGTTGAAAAATCCGGGGATTTTTTGCATAACTCGAAACGTTATCAACCAATTTGTCTGGTATTAAGCCATATGGATAGCTGGTGTCGCGGCACACAAAAATCTGGTACTTATCCAGTCAGGTTTAAAGGTCAAGGTCATATGACCCTCCCAAGCCCCCTCCCCAGCGTTTCTACGTAAAAAAGTATTCGCAAAATCTCAGAGACAGCTGAAGCCTGCAACTCATCATTCTAGCAGCATTATACATGTGTGCTGACGTTTTGCACCTGATACCGGTATGTGATTTTTGACTTTGACCTATACTCTCAAGGTCACAACTTTATGCATTTTTTTTCAATATTTGGAAGGTTATAACATGCAGGTCATCAACCGGGACCCACAGTACACTGGGTGTGAATATATAATGCATTCCTGAAGCACCAGTCCACGAACCTTGTGCATACATTAAGGTCAAATCCCTCTGGTTCTCAACAAAATGAACAATGCTGGACTTCCATTTAATTTATCTCTACGGTAGATCATTGAGTACCTGCCCTATGCTTACTTTAAATTGGCACTTGACTGGACCTAAGGCGTATGGCCAGTTGTGCATCTACAACCCACATGGGCCAGGCCTACACAATGGAACTGGGATTGTGTAAGCAGGTCTCCAGTGCGCCTTAAGCTGGCCTATTTTCACTTGCACAGGGTCAGATCGGGGCCGAATGTGACATTATAGCTTATGACCCTCCTTAAGGACAGGTAAGACACCAAAAATAGATCCCACTTTAATCAATCCTAGCTCAAAATGTATTTGCGTTTAGATAACAAGTCATATATGTGTGGAATCGTCATACTCCAAAAAGATCAAATGTCCCATATTTGGGTGTCTGTGTTAATTGTTGAAAAAACAATTAAACGTTGACCGCAAATCACCCACCCCATAAATGTCAATATAAGTCACTAATTATTTGTGATACAATCATAATTACACTTGTATCTTAATCCTGACATATTGGCAACGAAACACGATCCTGCGATTTTTTATGTTAGGTTTAGTTTTTGTGTTATTCATCCTCAAAGTTTGACATTTTAATTTTCCCTTTGATTTCCAACATGTTCATATTTTTCATTTCATACAAAAAGAACGAAGCAATTTTTTCAAAAATCGCTCAATAACTTTTGCAGTTCAGACATTACAAATCAAAAGCCATTAACCGGATAAAATTTTGCCTGGCTGTTTTCTTGGAATAACCATTCTTAGGTGGGGTGCTCGTCCTATTATCCTTTCTGAAAAAACAAGCTTCAAATGCCTTTGGTGTTGATCATTTGCCTCTGAAACAATATCGTTTGCACAAGTTGAGCAGATATTTGTACAAAACGTAATAAACATAGTCCCTGAAGATTTGGTGAGGTTGTCAATTATGGGCCAATCACATGAATACAAGAGCCTTTGAAGTACGGAATACAGTATTAAGCGATCTGTCAAGCGGCGACAGCGACAATCTGGTTTCAAAGCGTGACGTAATGGAGGCGGCCCTTCGGGCCTCGTGACCTCAAGCCTGGCAACCAAAGTTGTTTTGCCTTGCTTCCGTCGGGCGGCCTAGGGCCGCTCAAGGTCAGTAGACGGGTGGTGGGTTTGGTCTTCCGCCCCCTACCTCTTCATCCCATTTTTAGGGATATTGTTTTATTGTATTTACTTGTCATTATTTTGTAGTTATTTTCTGAATTAGTTTCATTTCCCTATTCAACCTGAATTTGGTATCGCGATTTAGTGTGTTTTCTCTTATGTTCACGTTTATCCTTATTTCGATGTGTTTATTTGTACTTTTATTTCCTCACCCTTGGGTTTCGATAAAATATTATTATGTACGTGGGCACTGTTTTTTTCCACGCCTGTCTTTGGTGTGCAAGACAACTGAAGTAATCCATCGCGGCATGGCATTTGAGGGGACATCGTCTGACGGTCACCGCTCCTCCGGAACATTTAAAGTCTTCCTTCATTAGAACACAAAACAGGCAAGATAACTACAAAGTGAACCACTAAGGCTATGATATGTTAGCATGTTTGTATCGTTTCTCTGCCCACAAACATACTTTTGCCATGCCGCCTGATTTCACAGTGCCGTCGTGATACCGCTCCCCTTTTGCCATGGGCCATTACTATCTGTAGCCACGTGGCAGACTGCTTAGTATGATTGGCAGGCGTCATTGTTCGCTTGGCGGCTGAAAACCAAAAGAATGACACATGGACGTTAGGATGTCCACATGCCTGTGTGTTTTTTACGTTTGTCTCACATTTCTACTTTAGTTAAAAGCTTGAAATTTTGGCAACTTATAGAAAAGACATTCATCTGGTAAAAACTGTTTAAATCTCAAAATGGTCCATGCAAAGGTTTTTGGTGTCTTACCTGTCCTTAAAGGATTGAATTTAGAGTTCACCTACCAATCAGTCTTTCTCTTTGTTTCTTGACCCATTGACATCAGGCACAATCAACAAACAAACAAACAAACAAACAAAAAAAAAAAACAAAAAAAAAAAAAAAAAAAAACAACAACAAAAAAACAAACAAACAAACAAACAAACAAACAAACAAACAAACAAAACTACCCCAACCCCCAAAACGACATGCATTGACTTCATTTCAGTTGCAGTGAGCAAAATAGCCCAGCTCTAGTATAGTATTTTGTAACATGTGTGGTAGAAACCGACCTATAGGCAGCCGAAAAAAAAGTGTTGATTATATCACATAATCCATTCTTCATGTGAAGAGTGTGGATTATGGTCTTCCTTCGCTATTAAATAACAAGTGAAATAAACACATAAAGAACACTTTTAACACAACAGCATTGCTAAGTAGTTTCCATAACAAGCATGAATCCTGGTAAAAAAGTGAATTTAATTCCAAAAAATTGATTGCTCTTTTTACTTGCTGTAGGTTTCTTGTACCATCCACTCTCCTCATTATAATATGGATTATGGTAAAGTAAAAACATACTGAACACTTTTCACACAATAGCACTGCTTATCAGTGTCCATGATAAGCATGAATCCTGCAAAATGTAAGTGAATTATTTTCCAAAAATTGATTGTATTTTTTACCTGCAACAGGTTTCACGTAGCCTCCACTCTCTTCATTATGACACATACCCCTTTGAAATAATAACTGTTGAGTGGGAATGCTGACCAATTCACTAAAATCTGCTATAGTTGCTTCACCATCTGGTATTCCTACTGCTACATTGACAAGTTAAAAATATGTGAACAAGCAGTCAAATTTAACTGGGGCGGATCCAGGATTTTTACAAGGGTGGTGCTGAACTTGTGAAATTAGGTGGGGGTCCAGGGGGCCGCCCAGGCCCCCGGGGAGTCTAGGGCAGAGCTCTGGCGGGGGTTCAGGGGGGCGGAGCCCCCGAAGCTCCAGGGTTTTTAAGCATTTTGAAGGGCACAAACAGCTTTTGTTCTCACTAAAATAACAGATATGGTGTATGGTTAATACTTTCATGGGATATAATATTGACCCACAATCAAACTTTGATGACCAATACTGTGGGTTTTATTTCCTGAAACGTCTGCTGTTGAATTGTCATTAATATCGGAATATATTAGAGCTAATAGAGAACATATTCATGCACATGCATATATAAAACACAATACTTCATTTGAAATGCAAGTGAAAATATGATTTATTGGAATGTGTCACAATAGAGGCCCATGGTAGTTGTCATGTTTGATTCAGTTCTTGGAACACAGACATCTTACAAGGTCATTATATAGCACACATGCATGTAAAGTCACGACTGATATAAAATAAAATCATAATTCATACATCAAGCATCATAAAATAAAGAGAACTATCAAAGTTCAATTTTCACAACCACAGAATAAGGAAGCTTCATTCCATGGTACTTCCATACTATGCATTCAAATGAATCATCAATACTGAAAATTTAAAAAAACAAAACAAAAACACCCCCCCAAAAAAACCTCTCATCAGTAATCATTAAGAGTCTTGGTATTTTTACCACCATAGAATCTGCAAACTTTACACAGGGTCATTACATACCATGCATACATTTGAAAATTATCGTTATTGCTAAAATAACAATACATACATCAATCATCATATAAAATGACTTGAACTAAATGATAGCCATTTTGTTATATGGCGGTTTTTGTGCATTCAGAATTTCTGCATTTCAAAATCCTCAATTATATGCGTTTTCAACAAAATATATGGATTTGTAATCGTTCTTGGCATGAAACGCCAAATTTTTCACTTCAGTTTCATTAAAATTTTGCTCCCGTTCAGTTTGGCCATTTATTTTTTTTTCAGCTCGTCACGCAGTCAGGATTTTTTCCCCCCTATAATTTCAAGAAACTTACCACACGGTCCTGTCCACACTTGCCGGCGTGGATCGCTTTGCCCACTTTCTTATGTCCACGCGCAAGGCATCTCATTTTCTGATCTCGGCAAGATTGAACTAAATGTCGAAATTCTACCAGAAGAAAGTTTGCGTGTTTTGCATCTTGTCAATTTTCAAACCGGAAAAGAGCTTCGCGGGAATCTGTGGCCGCGCAATGCATTATGGGAGGGTTTTGCCACCGGGCCGGCTATGGTCGCAGGGAAGCGTGTTGGCGATGAGTATTACCAGTGACATCACCAAGCCGACTGAAGTGGAGAAGAGTCCTGTGAACCCTTACCCCCCTCCCCCCACTATAACCGCACCCCCAGCCAACCACCAGACATTGTCTGACCACTGGTATTAATGAAAAAAAAATCTATTTTTAAGGGAAGGGGGTGCGGGCGCACCTCCCGCACCCCCACCCCCGGATCCGCGCCTGCAGCATGAAGCCTATTTTCACACCCACTGTTTCATCCACAGCAGGACAATGTGGAATGGCCACGTAATGATGCTATTTCCCTGGTTATATTGCCTACTGTGCTGCTAACAGTTGATATATCTATGCGCCACAAGTCACCGAGGACTTTCAAATAAGACCTTGGAGCATAAAATGCAGGGTAATTGCAACTTGTATGAGAGGCGGATGGTATAAAAGCGGTGACGTTGTGAGCATTATCCAGTTGGTTATCAATCTTCTTCAAGAGAAATACCACTCAGGTCTTGCTCATGCAAAATCTTGCGATGAATTGTTCATCATTGTACTCGATGAACGGGTTGCTTCGGTCACGTATAACAATTTACTTCAATTGCCTGCCCCCGCTGCAACCACTTTGCAAACTCGATTTTTCTAACATATTAAAAATGCTGTCATTTTGACATGTAGTCTGACGGGTAGCCTACATTAAATTCAAACTGATTGAACTTACATGCATAATAAGCTCCTTGCATGACCCAAGCTAAGTTTATGACCTGCATATACCCTGATTGAGAACAGAGCCCTCCTTATGCCACGGTTCAAATTTTACACCGATTGGTGCAACCCACTCATAGGACTGAAGCGCAGCTTAAGACTCCAGTTAGGTAAGCTAAGCTTAAGCAAGAGATGCATAAATGGCCAAAATTACGCGTATTAATCCTTTATTGCTGCCTCAACGCGCAGGGAGTGCAATAACGCACGCATCTTGTAGTTAAGTTGGCTCCGTGTGTTGGGTGACGTTCACTGGCCCGCATTCCTTCCGGACCTAGTGGGCAAACCGGGCCCGAAAGCCGAAGGCCATGGCCTGATAAAACGCTTGAATTTCAAGAATTAGCAATGAGTGTAAAAGGATACCACACTGGGCAAGTACTGACAGTGTTTGCAAGCAGTTATGTTTGTGACGAGTTTACATTTAATGGTTTAAGTTGCTGATATGTGCCGGACTGAAAGAGTCTCATTAAATGACGTTGCTAATTTTCAAAATGGAGCACGTTGTTACAGAAGTGGAATGACCTCAGGGCAAATCTCCAAGCACCAGCAATGGCTGCAGATGTACAACACGTCCACAATTGCTTCCCTTTTGTGGAAAGAATTCAGATGTTAATAAAACCAATGTTGTTTAAATCTACTGTTTAATCTACTTATCATTAGTTGAAGCAGTGAATAAAATGGTGTCTCTACGAGACAACGTAGGCCCAATGTATAAAAAAGGCCGGTGTCTGATTTTTTACGATGCCAAAGTCAGGAATAGGACCTACTTAATCCACATTTTTAGGTTTCTGTTCTTATTATTTGTATGCACTGTTGACAGTATGTACCTTTCGGTATGCAAGCACCCCGGTGAGCCTGTACTTTAGTGTTTTTGGCTAGACCAGCACCAGCCAAGCTGTCCACATCCATGGCACTGACTTATGCATGTCTTGGGCGTTTCGGGGAAATTCTGTGTGCCTACAAGGCATAATACTGCTTGCACAACATTCGTGTTCCGATCCATGGTTGGGCCCATTGTTTATTGCTGGGATAGGCCAATTTCTTAATTTCCATTGAGGTGGGCATGCAGTTGGAAAATTTGGTGTCCCAAATTGTTCCTTGGTTGACAGATGACTATACCACAGGGGGCCAGCAGGTAATATTGATCCAATTATTGGGAAACAACATAGCAAATTTCATGTTAAGCTTCCAAAATTATCTCAGACATTTTTTTTTCTTTATGCATTTGATAATTTACCAAACACAATACACACAAACTTGATGTAATCAAACTGAAATTTTCACCAATTTCAGGGCGAAGAGATGATAATGTTTCAATGGTGGAGTCCGAGTTTGTCCCCGCGGACCTAACAATATAGACCAATTTGCAACAATGCAAACATGCTATATAATTAACATATATGACCGTTCAAGGTCAAAGTCATTTACCCTCAAAAAGCTTCATTTTTATAATGACTCAGTCAACTTGTACCGATTTGGTTCAAGTTGGGCTCAAAATGTGCGGAATGTATCGCGGCACAATTTGGTAATTTGCATGTAACCTCTAAAGGTCAAAAGTCAAGGTCATTTCACCTTTTAATTTTTTTATTGAGCCACAACGTGGTCGATTAAGATCCGATTTAGACCATGTTTGGCTTTAATTGTAGATATTATCACACTGCACAATTTAGTAATTATATGAGACCTCTAAAGATCAGTGGTCAAGGTCATTTGATTCTTTCAAATTTTCATTGAGCCATAACTCGGTCAATTTTATTCCCATTCGGAACATGTTGGGCTCAAATTGTAGCTATTGTCACACTGCTCAATTTATTAATGCACATGTGACCTATAAAGAGCAAAGGTAAAGGTGCTATAAGTTAAGGTGACTGAGGCGGGAGCATAGGCGGGGGAAGGCTTCCCCTGCGCGATTGCTTGCGATGAGAGATTTGTTTGTTGTTTTTTTTTTTCATTTAAGAAATTTTGATTTTGCCATATCGCGGTCATTATTTGCATCTCTCAAAATTAAATTTCACCCCAAACACTTTTTACAAACACTTGTCCTACTTTTTGGGTCGCCGTGGCGTAGGTATCCTGTAAATCAGGTGATACTGTCACTTTTGAAGTTTTTGCGGTCATTCGAAATCTTACGATCCGATCTGGTCAAACGACTCTATATGAAAACTTCGTTGCCCTCACCATATTTTGCCATTGGAAACATATAGGTTCCGAGTCCAAGGTCAAGGTCATAATTCAATTTTTCGAAAAAAGAAGCGATTTTTTTTAAATTTTGAATTTTGTAAGCGCACAATACCAGAAATCGTTAAGGCCGCTGGGGTGTCCCTGCACTACGGAGTGTGATTTATACTGCAGTTATGCACCCGATATTTGGTTAGTGACCTTGACCTACTTTCGGGCGGCCATGTTGAAAAAAATCCGTGTTTTTTTGCATAACTCGAAAACTTATCAACTAATTTGAATGAGGTTGAGTTCTGTCGGTAGCTGGTACGGGTAACAAAAACCTAATTAGGACCTACCCCATCAAGTTTGAAGGTCAAGGTCATATGGCCCTTCGAAAAAGAATCGCCCTTTTACGTTAAAAAATTGTACTCGCGAAATCTCAGAGACGGCTTGGACCCGCAAGTCGTCCTTCCGGGAGGATTACACGCGTGTACCGAAGTTTTGCACTTGATATGTGATATGTCACGACCTATATTTTCTAGGTAACGACCTTTTCCCCTTTATTTTCGATATTTGGAAGGTCATAACTCGGATTGCCAATAACCTTTGGAACACTATTGGCCAACGTTAGAAACCCTTCTAATACCCTTTAAGATGGTGCATTCAGTTTGTGACCTTGAGGTAATTCTTAAGTCACTATGATCTACTTATTAAAAACCCGTTGTGGTCGCTTTCTGGAAATGCCATCAGCGAGTTTGAGCAAAGTTAAGTTTTTTACATAGCTAAACTCTTGGCGAGCTACGGTAATTTACATTTGACCTTGATTAGTCAAAGGTCAAACACATTTGACCGCTTGAAATTTTTTATTGAATCATAACTGGATGAATTTTAATCCAACTATAATTATGTTCAACTCAAATTGTAGCAACACTGTACCATTTTGTAAATTACATCAGACTTCTAAAGGTCGAAAGTCCAGGTCATTTGGCTCTTTGAAATTTCCATTGAGCCATAACTCAATATATTTTCATCCGATTTGTTGTTATTGTGTGGCTGCACAAGTATGTAATAACATGTGGCCTCTAAAGGTCAAAGGGCAAGGTGCTATAAGGGGAGATGACTGAAGTGGGAGCTCGGGTTGGAAAGGCTTCTTCTCAGAGATTTCTTGCGATCGGAGATGTCTGGTAAGTTTCTTGTATTCTCCCTTAAAATAATACCAATGACAACTAGCATTGTATTGTGTGCAATCCAGTCTCTACTTGTATTTTCCTCATCGAGTCGCCAAAGTGAACATTTTTTGGTTTACTTTATTGACATATTCGGAACTTTTTTACCGGTAGAGTACATTATATTCCTTGCCCGATTGATACGGGATGTGGCTGATAACGGCATTTCTGTCACACAGCGGAGCACCAGTCTAACTCCAGTGCACAAACAATTAGTGTCTTGATCAGGTGTAAACCGTCCAGGCAAAAGGAAAGAGCGACTTTGAATTTTTAATCCACGAGGCATATTTACCGTCTTTGTACTCTTCATGCAGGGCTAGGGGAAAATTGAAGATGTGTGACCTTGACCTAAATTCAAAGGTCACAAAGATCACTTTAGAGAACTTGGTTTCGGCACTGTAATTCAAAATTCAAATTATAACTTTATTGCACATGGTAATAGTCCTCGGTTAGGGCTTGTTCAGACTAGAAGATGGATGACTTTGACAAAATTTCAGAGGTCACTACCTAGAGTCCTATTAGTGAACTTGGTTTCTGCATGATAACTAAAGATGTTTCTCACCTAGGGACTTAATACTGCAAAGGAACATAGCCATCTAGTACAGCTAGATCCAAATATGAAACTTGTGACCTTGAGTCAATTTCCAAGGTCACAGAGCAATATTACTGAATTTTGTTTCTGGTTAATAACTGCAAAAAATGTTGAGCCAGAGCTTTTATTTTTTAGATGTATAAAGTCTTCTATAAGGGATAGATCAGGTTCAATGAAAGGTAGCCTTGACCTAATTTCCAAGGTCAGAAGGCCACATTTGTGAATTTTGGTTTCTACATTCATTGCCAAAGATCAAGAGTGCCCCCTTTAGTAATATCAAATGAGAGTGAACATAATGACATGGGGGCTCTATGTTGAACAAACCTGTCTTGTTTCAACCGTAGTGCAAAACAACTTCACTGAAAATTGTAGATGATACCTATCAAGATCACATGCCCCAGGTCAACAGCTTTCTTTTGCAAGGGTTCAGTACATACTGCAATCCATCTAATAGCAACATTAAAAATTAGACACAAGTGCTACTTCAGAAACTACAGGACTCGTATCAGAAGAATTTGCCACGATACATACAAGGTGAAGATAGGGATTCCAACAAGCTAAGAACTTATTGTAACTTCAAGATAAATTTTGTCAGAGAGGAATATTTAAAACTCAACATGCTGGTACAAAAGAGGAAAAACTTTACCAAAATCCGCGTCAGTGCACATGACGTAACACTGCAGTCAGGGCGTTACAATGGCACCCCGTTAGAAACCAGAACTTGTTGTCATTGCTCCAACTCACAAATAGGGAATGAATTGCATTATATGTTAAAGTGTACAAGATACTACGAGCATGGAGACACTTTAGTACATGATTTTCAAAGATATGGCTTCACACATTTGGCTGCAAATGAACAATACAAATTTCTAATGACATGTTTAGACGATTACAAGGACCATTATGAGTTGAAACATGTTATAAAATTCATAAATGCAGGCTTTACCATTCGCGAACAATTAAGACAGAATTTATAATTGTTCACACTGTTGAGTGCCCAGTTTGTAGTGTACAGGATCCATCTCACACTTAAATGTAGTCATTATGTATGTAAATTTAGATGAAGGCCTAGACCTGCGAAAAGATACTTCTTTGTATTTCTTTAGATGTTGTAGCCACTGTTTATAATGTTGTGCATTTTGTATACAATACCATGGAACACTGGTTATGTACAGTAAAGATCTTCTTCTTCTTCTTCTTCTTCTTCTTCTTCTTCTTCTTCTTCTTCTTCTTCTTCTTCTTCTTCTTCTTCTTCTTCTTCTTCTTCTTCTTCTTCTTCTTCTTCGCCTTCGCTTGGCGAAGCTCTGAAAGTATTTTTTTTCTGAAACTTTACAGATTGTTTCTCGCACTATTTTTACGCGGGAACATGTTATAGATATGGGAGGTGAGTGGGTCATAAGAAATCTTTTAATGTATAGTCAACCTCACACTGGATAAAACACCCACGAATGTGACCTTACCGGTCACATTTGTTGCTGTTATTTGAAAATAAGATGTTCCAATAATTTTATTTGACAATATATACCCTGCCCCCCCTCCCAAGTGTGTTAATCCGTGTAATAACATCGACATTTGTGCAAGGTTTGGCGGTTCATCATAAAAAAGTACATTATTTAGAGGTTTTTTAAACTTCCACATCTTATTAAAAGTCGCAATGCAGAGAAAAGTATATTGTCCAACAATAAGATACCACATTTTCGGTTGGGATATGTTTACTCAAGTTAAATAACTGGAACATCTGTTTAAATCATTAATGGTAAGCAAGTTTTTGCCCCTGAAGTAACCACCTGTTTTGGAACTGCAGAAGAGACATAAGGCTATCTTTCAGGCCAAAATATGCGGTCACTATCAGTTGATAAGAATTTCGTTTTTTTGTGATACTTATGTCTGATGGAAAGACTTTGCCAGCCGAGTTCAGTTAGAAGCAAATGACGAGTTGGGGTGGGGGGGGGGGGGGGGTCACGGCACCGGCAGAGATACGGCTGCTTCGTACTGAACGGCTTCAAGACATGCTGTGGTCTTCCGTGCAATTGTCAAAGAGGACATACCCGTATTCGAGTATGGGGCGGATCACTGTAGTGTGTATTCAGGTTAAGGCATTGCGAGTTGTTTTAATTAAAGACGCCGTAACAGGGCCAAACCTTAAATGGATTTATTAGTGACGTATGTTACATGGAAGTACCAAGAAAGCTTTTCAGAAAGTGTAATACTAAGATATGTGTGTTAATTGGCTTGAGGTATGGGTGTATTTCCCAGGATGAGGGGTGGATGAGTGGGTTTGTTAAATTTAGCAGAGAAAAAAACAGCTATTGATTTAATCGTGACGTACTTTGCCCCAGAAGTAGATGTTACGAAGTCTTTCAGCAGAAATAATCGTGTTTTTTTTTCAATTTCCAATACACTGGTGTCGTCAGTGAAAAGCTTGATTTCACCGGCTATGTTGTCAGTAACGTCATTTAGAGAAACAATTAACAATAGAGGGCACAGTATGGAGCATTGTGGCACGCCAGCTTCCCGTGGGAGCCAAGGAAAAGTTTGACCGCAAAGAGTCGTGTGTTGGAAGCGGTTTGACAGATAAATATTAAAGAAATCCACAACAGGGTTTGTAAAGCCGAGTTGTTTCAATTTGAATAGGAGACCCTCATGCCAGACACGGCCAACTGCCTTAGATATACAAAAAAATACCATACGGGCTTCCTTGCCAAGTTCAAGGCCATTGTAAATATCGTGGAGAATGCTGGATGGTGGTGCAGTCGTTTGCTTTAAAGCCAGAATTTTTAGGGGTAAATAGATTATTTGTGATACTCATAGAGAACATTGTAAACAAGTCGTTCAAAGACCTTTCAGACGTTACGCAACAGAGGGATTGTTGGATAATTTTCCTTGGACTGTTCGTTGTTTTTCTTATCGACCGGGCAAAGTTTATATTTTTCACTGGTTGCTGAAAGTGGGAGATTTTTAGAGAGTGATTATTTTTTTTTGTAAGAGAATGGATGATTCCAGAGGCAGTGTTTTTGGTAAAGTGTTTCCTATATTATCAGGTCCAGAAGCCGAACTAGTTTTTAGGGATTACAAGATCTTTTCAACCTGTGCAGGTTAGAACTAAAACATATGCAGGCGAGCGTCGGTTCTGAAAGCAAAGTTGGGAAGGGGTAAAGGGTGATCTTGTGGTTGAAGCTTACGTTGGTTAGCAAAATACATGTAGGTGTTAAAGATTTTGCACTTTTCAATGTGGTTGGATATGACCTTTCGATTGTTAACGAGTGGAGGAATTGATTGGTGTAGTTTGTCACCAAGCATTGGTTTACTGAGGGTCCACCACTTTTTAGGATTTATCTCTTTTGAATCAAGCTCAGAACGATTTATTTTTCAAAATACAAACGGATTGACTTCTTTATTGCGTATACAGCTGTGTTGCATTTACATGAATAAAATTGGAAGAAGCGTTCAATTTTGTCAGCTAAAGAGAGGGTATAGGGACGGGAATGAAGCGTGAGCCGCTTGTAACTTTTCTACGCACCGTTGCGCTGTCTGATGAGTCCGAGTTGTACCGAACTTTTCCGGACCGTAATTAATTATGCATTCCATTGTTGGCCTGGTTGTCCAATCAGCAAGTAGCCGAGTAGGGCCCACGCCGTCATATTTTTACAACGGATGCCACAGCTGACGCTAGTGATTACAGCATGGGTTGTGTAAAACAGTGCAAATTTTTTACCTAAAATGTCAAATCAGTGATGAAACGTGCATTTATAGTTTGCTGACGGTTCGATTTTTCGTTAAATCCAAGCACATCCTGTGTTTTAATTTTTTACGCTTCCACGTGTAATCCGGCCAACGTGGCCGAGCACAAAATGTGAACAAAGCAGGGTGTGCTGCCCGAAGTGAACCGAATAAACCCGAGTCCTATGAACTAGTCTATTATTTCATGGGATGGGGTAAATTCTTTACAAGTATCTATGAAAAGTCAGACCAAGAGGGTACAACGTCATCGATGGAGTCAGAGACCACGAAACCTGTGTCCCAATTAAGGTGCATTCTGTAAGGCTGCGTTTAGGTCATCAAAGTTGAATTCTTGTAGTCCCATAAAGTTTGTTTAAAGGGTCGATCTCTACGGCTAAGGATGGAGAAGGAGCAACAGATTACAGTATGATCAGAGGTGGAGTTAGGTGGGAGTATGCCAGAGTTCAGAATAAAGCCAGGGGAATCGGTAATCATAAGCTCAAGTAAACTTTCTGAGTACTAAGAAACACGTGTAGGTCTGACATCAAATGATCCAAGTTATTCTGTGCAATGAGGTAAACAAGGCGCTGGCCAAGTTCGCTGTCCGTGTGAGTGGAGTCCCAGGAATTACATCGATCATTGAAGTCGCCAGTCAGAATTTAAAATGCGGAGATTGAGGTCAAGTGCAGTTGAAATAGAGACACCTAAGTTTTCCATGAATAAGTCTCTGTCCTCTGCAGATTGGCGGAGGGGGGGGGGGGGGGGGGGGGACGGCCGATAATATACGCCAAGGAGTACTTTGCCGTTTGTTACGGTGATTTCAATCCAGATACTTTCACTATGGGGGAATTCGAATTGAGGACGTCTGGAAAAGGGTAAATGGTCTCTGACATAAACCGCAACTCCACTCCCAGATCCAAATACACGATCTTTACGAAGTGGTGGTTGGAATCTTGGTCTAAAGACAATAATTCATCAGGGAAACTACTATAAAGACAAGTTTCAGAAACTGTAACTACGTCGAGGTTTTCCGTCTCAGCCAGGATATGAACTTCGTCGAGTTTGTCTTCGGTTTTGATACTGCAAACATTAGCATGACAAACAGAGGTTTTCTGCAAATTGTCCGTTAGTGGCCCTGGGTTGGGATGTATGTCTGAAGGAAGGGCTTTACACAAGGATGTAATGATATGGCGCAGGTTAGAATATACTTCAAGAACTAATATGATGGACAGTAGCGTGAAGAAGCTGTACGAGGACACTACTTGGTCGTGACAAAAAATTGTTTGTGGAGAAAAAAGAGCTGGGTTCTCTGTTTAGCCTACATGCAGCTTTTCATTATTGAAATAATGAGTTTTCCATTTAATCATGGACCTTTAAATGAATCCGCGTTTTGATAAATGAATGACGTATGCAGATTAAAGTGTGTTGTTCTTTGTCAAAGAAGAGGGTACCAAGCCCGTATACACACATACACAATTTATAATATATATATATATATATATATATATATATATATATATATATATATATATATATATATATATATATATATATATATATATATATATTGTAGGTGTGTGTGCATAAAAGGTGAATCTTTGTATAATTTTTTTTAAATTCAGAGTCAAACCCTTGTATTAAAATTGTATTGCTGATTTTGTTTCAGTGTTCCATTGTGGCTTGAGCCCTTGTCTTACCCCAAAATGTCCCTTGCTGCAGAGAATGGTGGCACTCATAAGGCAGAATTATTCGGTCCGGGCTCTGACAGAAATATGTTGGAAAAACACAAGGAGGAAAAAATACATTTAAGGAGACAATTAAAACTCTATCACGGTATATCTATTGTATGTGGATTAATAATTGGGAGCTCCATCTTCGTGTCGCCGAAGGGCGTGATAAAGGGTACTAAATCACCGGCGTTATGTCTGCTCGTCTGGGGACTCTGTGGCGGTTTGGCGACGCTTGGCGGGTTGTGCTGCGCCGAACTAGGAGCAACGTTTCCTGGTTCAGGGGAAAAATATTATTATCTGAAAATTATGTTTGGAGAGTTTCCCGCCTTTCTGTACATGTGGATATACATGTCCTTTTTCCGACCCGGAGCTAACGCAGTTAAATGCCTCGCTTTTGGTCAGTACATCCTCGAGCCTTTCTTCAGCGACTGTGACATAAGCGGCCCCACGGTAGTCCTCCTGGCACTCCTGCTCTGCTGTAAGATTTTGAACCTATATCTAAGTGTAGTATTGACACATGGAAAAGTATTGTTTGCGTAAAGCCTTTTTCAAAATACAAAATACCACATTTTCTCAAGTTTTGTTTCTTTTTCTGAGCAAAATTGTTCTGTGCTAAAATCTATCAGCAAAACTATTGATATTTGCAGCTTTAGTAATAACGACGTATAATAATAATGTCTTAGCAAAAGTGTTGTTATTTGAAAAAAGATCAAATATGGTTGGACAAATGTGCTTCAATTGCACAGCACTTGGTTATTTTTGGAAGAATCACTGAAATCCATTTCTTATGAAGATCTTACAGAGGTTGGGTTGTCTTTCAGGGTTATTGATATTCATTAACTGTGTGAACGTCAAGCTGACTGCAGGTGCGCAGACTGTTCTTTGTTCCATTAGCCAGGTTGCCCTGGTGATTATATCTGTCTTGGGATTGGTCCACATCGGATCAGGTAAGGTCAATATGAATGGAGGTCGGATAATATGCTCTTTTGAGTGCTCCAAATTAATTGGATAGAGCGCGTTTTATCCAGCGAAAACGTATTCACTGCGTACCAAAAGTGGTTTGGTTTTAATATGCTAGGTGATTAGCTGCAGACTTCTATGGACCAAATCTCGGTCAAATCGACCAGAACCATATGGATATGAAATATCCCCTGCCGTAAAACTTACACCTAAAATTTTGATATTTTGAGAACTGAAAATATTTAAGTCGGACAAAACAGACTATTTTATTTGTGTCTTTTTGCCCAGACATACGCAAATTGCATTCGATAGACTTGGATCAAACGGATAAAAGAGAAGACATAACGTTTAATATTATCACATAGGAGTCAATTCGCATCACAAAGGAACATAACACTCTCAATGCAGACAAAAAATGAATAAAAGTTGCTCCCAAATTCACGAAAAGCTAGCAAAAGCCAAGTTAGCACTAACACCACCTAGCGTACAGCTAAGGAATCCATTCACAAGTCTAACTTCAAATAGGCAACAAACATCATTGAGAAGAAGGTTTCAGTAGCAACCCATATGTTGGTGGACTAGAAAGTAAGCTGAAAAAATAACTCTTAAAACCATGTGATCACTACCAAGCTGATGAATCTCGAGAAATGAACATTCCCATGGGCAAGTTTTACGTCAATGCTATTACTAGTTGTATGGTCAATGTCTCATTTTTGCATAAACCTTACAGAATGCCTTTTTACTCAAACTTTCGAAAGCGTTCGAAGATCAATTCTTTTATAATTTTTCTTGCAATATTCCATAATGAATTGAATGTTTACATGCAATGATGATTCGTGAAAACATACCCCAGCACAATCCTTTTGGCTTGGGTTGGAAGATCAAATAGGGCTCTGTATATTTGGATAAGCCAGGTTGTCATCTCAGCAGAAATGGCTACAGGCACATGGGGGGAAAAGTCCTTAAGACAGCAGACCTGTCCCAATTGAAATTCAGCTACCCTGGTAACAAAAATTTAACTTCTTAATTTATCTTAACATTTGACCATTTTCAGAAAAATATATGTGTACTGGCATATGATTCAACACCAGTAAATTTTGTGTAAGCCACTCTTTCGTTGATAAGGGTTATTTCCATACATTTATGTTCTGTACTGTACATTTTTATGTTGAATGGGAGAAACTTGTTTCAAGTGACGCCATCGTGACCCTAATATGGAAGAATTCTCATTCAGCATGCCCACATCAGGTGCCAATTGGGCTTATAAAAGTGCTTGATTCACTTTAACGCTTATGGAAGGACCATGTGTATTTCCAGCGATGAATACTTTTTAGGCATAGCCTTAGATGCGAGCGTCAGCATGATGGATCAGGCAGCAGCACCTGGTAGCTAGGTCCCTCTAGCGGCCATTTACTAAACCAGTCGAGAGAGGGAAGGCCAGTGCCTCAGCTGAACGAACCCATATATCGGTTTTCGTAGAGCAAGACAAAAAAGCACAGCCTTTTTTTTGTTTGTTAGACTCTGTTCCTCAAGTTTAAGTGTACTGTGCTCAAAATTTCTATATCCCCACTGAAATAGTGTCATTACCAGTGGTAGAGACGTAGTAGGGACTGGAAGTAATTGTTGGAATCTCGCGCGACAACAGCAAATCTGACAAGGCAATTCGGGGCCGTTAAGCGATATAGCGTGTGTTGCGATGCGATCTGGAAGGCCTCCAGAAGCGATCTGGTCAGTGGTGACTGCTGACATTAATCAAGGTAAGATACCACCTGCAGAGTTTCTCTATGCCGCGGAAACCCAATTCCAGCCCCAGAAGCGTGTTTACCAGTCCCAGGTTCCGCCGAGGTTTAAGAATGCGAGCTCGTAAATCGTTACCATTTATCACAATTTATCGACAACGTTTTATGAAAAGACATGAATTATCAACATAATTACCTAAAAGCCCGGTAAGTTGGAGACTTTGGTGCAAATAAAATTGTGGAAACTTCCAGGAAAAAAATCAATGAACTGTACACGGAGTAAGCCTTCTGTAGGAATAGCAGTGGGATGACTAGATGATTAACCGTTTGGTTGTGTCATGTATGCACATGTACACGTGTGTTAATTGTAAGAGCTCGCTTACGCTCGCTTTTTAATGCAATGCAATACAAATCTTATTTAATATCGGAACAATGTTCGACATCGGAACAATAGAACATCAGCTTTCAAGAGCTAGTCAGTCCAACATTGAAAATAAACAAAATTATAACTTAGATAAAAGGACAAAGTAAAAATTTAAGTATATTATGACTAAAAGTAAGTTGCCTGCTAAACAGACTATCTGGAGGTCGCTAGACTGTTGCCCCGCTGCGCCCGGGGACTAGAGAAAGTCTGCTAAGGAGGCAAAAAAAGTAAGGACCACCAGGTGAAAGCGCAATAAGTTGAAAAATAAATATAACAGAGCATGTGTAATGAATAAGGCAATGTAACTAAAATGATGGCCATGGTACAATAAAATTAAATCACGGAAAGAGGAAATAAGTAATTGATGAGCCAAAGGGAAATGAAAAAGGTTTACTAATGATTACTCGGTGTGGCTGACGTCGCACAAAACCAACCATTGATTAGGAACAGTGTGACGTCAGTCAGACCAAGGGCAGTAGCTAGGGAAACATCGTGCTCTGCGCACGGTTCATCTACAGGGATCCTCAAATCCACCCTAAGTTTTAATCAGTTTTTTTTTAATATCTCATAGTTGGCAGGGGTATCACTATCACAATTATCCTTCCCACGGCCCACATGCTCCTGTCAAACTATTTCATTCTATTTTGATGGTGAATTATCATTTTCTGGAGTGGAATTCAAAAGTAGTAAATCACTGCAGTTCACATGACCTAAAAATTGTTACAACTAAATTGTGACTCTCCTGTATCAGTGACGTAGTGCGTTCGCATTTTTTAGACAAAATCAAATGTGCGCAAGAGATGTTTGACAAAACGTCACACGTGACGTGGTATAACTAGAACGAACATAAATAAAGACAGCACATCAGGTTGGCGTTGAAAGTAGGCCTAGGACATATTTAATTGCCATGAGTACTCAATCAAACATAGAATAAACAAAACTTTACATGGCTGGAGAGCAAGTTACTATTTTTCCCACTAAGGATCGTTGTCGGTGGGGTAAATCATTCGTGACCTGCGGTAACTTGTGATTTTTAACACGAACAACAATCCCGCGTGAGAGAAAAATCGCAACTCACTCGCAGCCATGTAAGATTCTCCATTAATCCTGTATACTTGTTTCATGGATGAAGGGAACACTGATCATCTCAGCCAAGGATTCAAAGGAAGTTCCACTGACTTCGCAGATATCATTCTAGCTGCATATTCTGGAATTTATGCCTATGGGGGATGGTATGTTCTACTGTTTATAAATGGAAGTTTGATTGTAGATGTCCATTATGTGGATGTTTCGTATTTTTGTGTCATGACGTCATGAGCTACAAACATTCTTGAAGATGACAGGACAGCGGTCCATTTTAAACATCGATTTTAATGATTGTAATACTACGGATGATGTTTATAACATAGCCCTCTGCCTTTATTCACTAACAATGACCAGGTGATTAAAATAATTTCGTAGGTGATATTAGCTATTTTAAATTCTGCAGAAGAAGGTGTGCAGTTTGGACAATAGTACTTCAGTATTTATATAAGCGAGACAATGACAGCTTAGCTTATGGAGTGTAAAGAGTTCAGATTGTGGAATAGGGTAATGACCAGGAAGTGGTTCTGGAGGAATAGACACAAATGCAATTATGCATTCACTTACCATCTGGGGTCTCTGCACAGTAAATATAGGCTTTATTTCTAGCTCTTTTAGTGATGCTTTATATTCAGAGACTCTTAATCAGAAATGTTTTGATAAAGATAAAGAATAACTCAACATTTAATGTAGTTGCTCTCTGATAGACGCATCAAGAGAATTGTGGCATCTGCCACATAAGTCTATGTGGAATGAAACATATTGACTCATCAGTATTGTATAATGTGTACATAATGTTGCCTAATGATTTCATTGGATTTTTATGTACTTGTATAAGTATTCGACAACATATGCTCTCTGTTTTCAGGTATGCAGTTAACTTTGTTACCGAAGAGTTGGAAAACCCGAAAAGGTGTTGTAATTTGCTCACAATGTTACATAGAAAATACATTTTCATGCTTGCTTAACATGTTCACGATTTGCATTGTTAGATTCGCTTTGACTATATGTTTAAGTAATACATGTGTTTCAATGGAACCTATGTTTCTGTGCGATATGGGGCAATATTATAAAATCTGTGTTAAATTGCAGTATGTCGTAATATTTTAATACTTGTGTATTATTGTGGTATGTGGTGATAAATACTATGATAAACACACAGCAATCTCATGTTAAAAATGCTGGCATTTTTTTTGCTTGAAATGACTTGTTATATGGGTTGCCCTTGCTGAATATTTAGCCTAGACAAGGAGCTGCTACTAAGAGAGACATGTGCGCGTATAGTCTCCAAAATATGTTCTGAGTTGTTCCCCGCTAAAAACCCTTTAAAACATTTCGGATAATACAGCCTATGTCAAAATTCAACAGAAGAACGTGCGCAATATGGACAATAATACTTCAATATGTATATAGATTAGACAGTGACAGGTAAGCTTATGGAGATGAAAAGGTTCCGACTGCGGAATAGGGTAATGACTTCTAGGAAGTGGTTCTGGACAAAAAGTCACAGATACAATTAGAGACGCTGCGTGCGTGCTTTTTTACCTGTTGCATTTATCATTGCACATTTTATTTGGTAATTGTTCCTTTACTACGTGATTCAAATCACATCACGTGTTATGTATTTATTAAAACGTGCACAGTAAGATCAATATTCTACACCTTATTCACCGTAAGATTAATTTTCTACATCTTAGAAAGATTTGCGATACTGTTCTAATTGCCTCCTTACACAGAACCCGCAAAGCATCGAATTTTCTCTACTCCAGCTGACTGGAGAGGGTAGTGTGGGGGGTGAACACTTGTGGGCATGGGGTAATGCATGTTAACAGTTTTCAGAGTAAATTTGAGGTCAATTATAGCAACATTAACATAAATTGTAAAACTTACTGATTTGTATGACTGTCAATATCGGTAATGTACCAGACATTTTCAATTTGAAGATCTTAGAAACCTTTTACAGGCAAAATTAATGAGATCCTCACACAGTATCTGTGTGCTGTCCACCACACATGCATAGGTGTCAGTTGGTTTCTGACACCTCTGGGGTTAATCACCAGAGAAGTTTGTAAAAACTTCAAACTGAGTACATTTTGGCAGCATGTGATCATGACACCACAGCATATGGCTCTGTTGGATACAGCCATTCACTCAAGTGTGGTGTTTAAAGGGCAAAACGCCATTGTTTCAGTTGTGGCAGACAGTTCACTGATTATGCAAGCTTTACTGCCCCCAAAATAGTCGTCACCTATTTTTGTAAGTTCAAATTTTTGTGAAAATGTCCGTAATAGTTTAGAGGCCATTTTCCTCCCATAGTTAAACTTGTTCAGCTGAGATATTCATTTAATTTTACCATATAAACCTTGCTCTGTGGCAAGTGCCTATGTTAAAACTATACAATCAAGTAGTTTTACCCCAGCAAAGGGGCTTTCTCTAGGCTTTGGAGGTGAGAAAATCACTGAACACAGTGGTCCACCTGTAGGGAAAAGTCCTGAATTGCATCATACATTTCATAATTTATGATTCTCAATGTCCTACTGACAGACAATGTGTTCAAAATGAAACTAAATGCGAAAGAAAAATGCAGTCATATTTAAATCTAATGCAATTCAAATATCTACTTCTTTAAAGGAACCTACCTCTGTCAATCTACATCTCCATGGCACTTGTGACGTTGCTCTACATGCTCACAAACCTCGCCTACCTTGGCGTTCTTGGAATGGATGAGGTTGTCAACTCCAAGGCAGTTGCGGTGGTAAGATACAGTACCTGCCAATGCATATCTATTTATGTTTAATATTTTCTCAACAGTCAAGACCACACACCCTGTGTTTATCTCACGCGCGCGCGAGCGCGCTCACACACAGACATACACCCACTTGCCACATACAGTACCTAAAAGCTGCGTCCCAATCACGAATCCGTTCTCGGTCAGATCTCTCCTGAGCTCTCCGTCTGCTTTAGTCTCATTTCTTTACTTTCTCTTTAATCGAAAACGTTTAGAGTGTTATTTGTAGATAAGATACACTATGATGACACTCCCTCGCTCAACATGTTCCTTTAACGTGTGTAAAGTTATATAATTAGTCTTATTCTCAGGAGAAAAGGGTTGAACGTTGTTCCAGGCTGTGAATCCAAACTTATTCCACATTCCCTTTTCCTTTGTTTCCCCAGACAACAGCATATTGGTGCCTGGGAGCTGTTCTGCAACAGATACAATTTGCACTTCACCATATTTGTTGATGTTTTCGTGATGTTGCACAAAATTTCGCTAAGAGCTGCTGAAGAATGTTAAAAAGTTGTAAACATGACTAATTTATTGTGAGTTTGCCGAGAATGGAGTATGCTTTATATGTCTTCTAGAATACTGCCACGCCCATCCCGGCAAGTACTGTTACGGAATACCTTTATTGAAAACCTTTCTGTAATTAGAAAAAAGTAGTTTGTGTATAAATCTTACGCCGAATTATCTTACCTCATTGGTAAGTCACGCATATACTGTGTGAAAAAATATAGTAGCTTATGTGTCGTTGTCAGTTATTTGTGTTTGTTAAATTGTTATTTATCTATATTCATTCACAAAACCAATTATATAGGCTTAGAACCACACATAGATATTTAAGTGCTTGATTTCTTTGCAGTCATTTGCTCAACGGACGATGGGCCCTATTTCTTGGATTATACCAGTATTTGTGTCTATTACTTTGGCAAGCAGCTTCAACTCAGGCACACTGACAGCCTCAAGGTATTTTTATACTTGTACGCTTTTTATATTTGTCTAACCTTTTTCATGCATTGTATTTTCCGATGCCTGAAATAGTTGACTTTTCCATTATATGACCAGCAATGAATTATATATGGTGCATAATCCATCAAAGAACATTGAGCAAGATTTACATTTGGGAAATTAGATCTATGTGCAGGTAGCACTATTTTATTGCATTTTTCATATTGTGGTTATGGCATATGTTATGATTAACTGTGGATTGAGCTAATCCTGAAATGACCCATTCCTTACTTAAACATTTACTTAAATCAAGAGACTAGTCTAGGATATGCTATTCTGATAAGGCTCCTGTATAATTGTTCATTAACGCAATTTTTGATGGAAACGATATTTTGGGACGAATGGCTTCGGTTGCTTCATGTGTGTGTGTGTGGGGGGGGGGGTGTTAATGAAAGTGATTCTAATAACATACTATGTATTCTTTGTGTTTCAGAGTGGCTTTTGTAGCCGCCAGGCAGGGTCACCTTCCAGACGTTTTCAGTCTCATTAGTGTGAAATTTCTATCTCCCGTTACATCACTTATCCTGGTAGTAAGTAAAAGATACCAACGTGTGAAAGGTCATAGTGTTTTACTGTGAAAGCAGCTGATGTATCAGTCAGCTACGAGTTTACAGAGAAGATAAACCAAATATGGGTTTTTCCAAAACGTGATTGGATTGTTGGGAGGTGTTTTATAGAAACAGACGTTGAGTGCTCAGGCAGAAGCAAGGAGTCGGAAAGAGACCTCACTGATACGAACAATGGGAGAGAAAGTTTTTAAATTACAGTTTTGCGTTAACCAAACAAATACAGATGCACGACGGTAGGCAACAAAACATCGTGTGAAATAAAGTATAATGCGCTTAACCGACAATTTATGTCCAGACCATAAGTTAAAAAAGCCTACTGGACCTCACTCCACTGATGTGAAGTATGCAAAAATGGTTGTAAATTGCAGTTCTTTATCAGGAGAGACAACTTTCTGCAAAAGGTCGATTGTAATATCATTTAGGTCCATGTTAATGAAGTAAAGTTTTCCCTTTTTTTCAAAATGCACCGAACATATCCCCAAAACAATCCATTCATAAACAATCCAGACTGAATTAGTACTGAAGGGTAGCTTCAGAGTACCAGATTTTAACTTTCCCGATGGTGAAAATTCATGGTTTAATGCAGGTGTCTCTTTACAAAATTTTTGCAGGGTTGCCTAATAAGCCTGTTCTCGATTCTCTTCGATATACTTTTCATTATCAATAATCTCGCGTTCGTCATGACCCTGTTCGATGGTATCTCTGTGGCAGGACTTCTGTATATGAGGTGGAAGAGACCCGATATTCCCAGACCTGTCAAGGTAAGCCCTTTGTACCTATAACTCATCATTCAAAGTAACGCCCCTGCCTATAACAATGAGCCCTCTGTAATTATAACTGGCCATTCAAAATAACGCCCCTGCCTATAACAAAAAGCCCTCTGTACTTATAACTCGCCATTCAAAATAACGCCCCTGCCTATAACAATAAGCCCTCTGTACTTATAACTCGCCATTCAAAATAACGCCCCTGCCTATAACAATAAGCCCTGTGTACTTATAACTCATCATTCAAAATAACGCCCCAGCCTATAACGATAAGCCCTCTGTACTTATGACTCGCCATTCAAAATAACGCCCCTGCCTATAACAATAAGCCCTGTGTACTTATAACTCATCATTCAAAATAACGCCCCTGCCTATAACAATAAGCCTTCAGTCTGTACTTATATCTCATCATTGAAAAGAACGCCCCGACCTATAACAATAAGCCCTCTGTTCTTATAACTGGCTATTCAAAATAACGCCCGAGCCTATAACAAGTGGTTTACAGGAAAGAGTCACGGAGGTGGCCATTTTCAAAAGATTCATTAATTATTAATTAAACTATTTGAGGACCATATTTATATGTCCCGTTTCCCCATACATTGAATATCTTTCGTGAAGAATGTATTACTTAAGACTCGCAGGCTTTGTCTGTCTATACCAATACGCCTTGTGGGTAATCTGGTCTAGTTAGTGTCCACTTTCCTAGAAGATCCATAAAAATATATGGAATTATATTGAGTATGGTGGTGCATGTACTTGTCAATGTAGGTTGTCTGAGTCTTGCAATTGTTAGCAAGCACTTGTCACACATTATTTTTTAATTTATTTGCTTTTATTTCAATTTGATACATTTTCTGTATATTGAAGTGGGTTGTTAATACCAAATATAAGGTTTAGGTGAGCCGCTGCTCTAACAAAAATGGTGTTTGGGAAATTAACGCTGCGAGACATGCTCGATCGTTTGCGCTGATGACCCGTATATGAATTCATTTGTCTGCTGAAGCCTGGAATGTTCCACATTTTGGCATCGAATGTGATAATACTGATTACGTAAGCCGTAGGTTTATACACAGACAGTGCCTTGATTGAGTATGGAGCGTAGAGACACTGGACTCTGCTTTTTTCCTTTGGGTTCAGAAGTACGTGTAAGACATGGTACTATTGCTTCGACTTGGTTTGTTTGTATTGCAATTTTTCATTTTAATGTTCGCAATTTTGCAGGTAAAGTGACTGGTTATCCTGGGCTTGGATTACTGTATAATCATAAATTTTCGTGAGGGATAAATATTCACGAATTTTTCAGAACAGATCCGATTCATGAATATGAAACTCGGATAATTTTTAGTAGATTGGATGTCGTATGAAAGCCTGTATAAAGATTGAGAAATGGAACTCGCGAAATTCCCTGTTGGAGTTCTTTGGGGGAAACGTACGCTCTCGAATATAAATGATCGTACAGTAATTAAAATGACCCAAGAATAGATCTGCTTAGTACTGTGTGTAACACCTCTGGCTCCTTAATAGTTGTAATAAGAAAACTAGATATATGTGACAACAAGCGATTGTTGAACAAGAGCATTCCCCGCCGCACATCCACTTTGGTGTTTCCACCTTTTTGCAGGATACACTGATGACCTTGATATTTCACCATTTTAGATCAAATATACCTCACATACATGTGAATAGTTGTGGCTAGAAGAAAACCTTCAGTGGACCTAATAACATTGAGCTTTGACCTTCAAAGGTAAAATTTACAGGACAATAATATGCATTGTTACAAGTGCGATATTTGGAGCCCAACATGATCAAAATCAGATTAAAATTGGCCAACTTGCGGCAGTTGAAAATAGCCAAGAGATTTTGGATGTTTGTAAACATGTGAAGTTTGACCTTTAGCTTGGCAATGCCACAGACTTAACATGGATTTTCGTGAGTCATTTTTCAGTTACAGACCAAAACGTGTTTTCAACAGGTAGGTCAAGGTCAGAAATTGGCGGTGAAAAAAATTGGAATTGGAGGCCTGGTTGCACAGGAACCCACTCTTTTCCTGCACCCGAATACGTCCAGGAAACATGATCGCGGCAATTAATTCTTTCGTTTAGATTAATTTTGGTGATAATGCAATACAGTCATGCATAAGTTCACTAATCGGGAAAACCCCGGCAGTTGGCCCATTACGGAAGCGGGCGGATATTTTTGCTACCAGATGCGCGCTGTGTACCTTCTCAAAAGTGGTCACGATAATGCATGATGGCTGACGCTAATCTTGTTCGTGTCAACATAAACAGAAAAGCAGGAAATGGACCTGTTAGTTTTTAGGCCGCACCACCAGTACACGTGTCAAAACGCCTTGTCTCTATGATGTGCATGGTAAGAATTCACATTATGTGTAGAAACCAATTCCCCTAAATTTGCTCCTCGGAATGTATGATCCGAGGTGATGTTGGTAATGCAGATCAAGGTCGTCCTTATTTTTTTGGTATTGAATAATATGCATGTCATTAATCTACGTGCCTTGTGTAACTGGCAAGAAGTAGTAAATATGTCCACAGACTTTGGTAACATTATTTAAAGAATTTCCCGACATATACTAGAAAGAAGTTTCACCAAATTTGCGGATAAATATTTTCACCAAACTGCAGATAGCATCGATAGTAGCTATAGTCTGATACTTTTGCCTTCCCCCATTTGCACTAAGTGTCAAACGTATTGTATTTGTGTCTTTTTGTCCAGAACCACTTCCTAGTTGCCATTACCTTACTCCGCAGTCTGAACTCTTTACTCTCCGTACGTTAACCTGTCACTGCCTAACCCATATATATATATATATATATATATATATATATATATATATATATATATATATATATATATATATATATATATATATATATATATATATATTTTTCATGTTCGGAACGAGCGGGACTCGAACCTGCAACCTTTGGCATCAGTCGCCTAGCTGAAATGGGAAACGCACATATCCACTCGACCAAATCCCCATTCCTAAAAAGAATGGTTCAATGGAGGTAGTTATGTGCGAGTGCCATATCAACACGGTAAAGCAGTAAATTTACTGTGTCGGCATTTATTTCCAGAATCGGGGACTTAAATCCACCAGCATAAAGGAAATGCCGAAAATATATATTTCATGTTCGGAACGTGCGGGACTCGAACTTGCAACCTTTGGCATCAGTCGCCTAGCTGAAATGGGAAACGCACATATCCACTCGACCAAATCCCCATTCCTAAAAAGAATAGTTCAATGGAGGTAGTTATATGCGAGTGCCATATCAACACGGTAAAGCAGTAAATTTACTGTGTCGGCATTTATTTCCAGAATCGGGGACTTAAATCCACCAGCATTAAGGAAATGCCGAAAATATATATTTCATGTTCGGAACGTGCGGGACTCGAACCTGCAACCTTTGGCATCAGTCGCCTAGCTGAAATGGGAAACGCACATATCCACTCGACCAAATCCCCATTCCTAAAAAGAATGGTTCAATGGAGGTAGTTATATGCGAGTGCCATATCAACACGGTAAAGCAGTATATTTACTGAGTCGGCATTTATTTCCAGAATCGGGGACTTAAATCCACCAGCATAAAGGAAATGCCGAAAATATATATTTCATGTTCGGAACGTGCGGGACTCGAACCTGCAACCTTTGGCATCAGTCGCCTAGCTGAAATGGGAAACGCACATATCCACTCGACCAAATCCCCATTCCTAAAAAGAATTGTTCAATGGAGGCAGTTATGTGCGAGTGCCATATCAACACGGTAAAGCAGTATATTTACTGAGTCGGCATTTATTTCCAGAATCGGGGTCTTAAATCCACCAGCATAAAGGAAATGCCGAAAATATATATTTCATGTTCGGAACGAGCGGGACTCGAACCTGCCAATACTGGATGAAATATATATATATATATATATATATATATATATATATATATATATATATATATATATATATATATATATATATATATATATATATGGAAATACTATCGTCCATATTGCACACGTGCGTCTGTAGAATTTTGACGTAGACTGTGTTAGCCCATTAAACTATAGGGTGTTCAGCGGGTAACTATTCAGAACATGTTTTGGAGCCTATACCCGCACATGTCTCTCTGAGTAGCGGCTCCTTGTCTTAGCTTAATATTAGGCAAAGACAACCCACATAATGATGAATAAATATTAACTTGGCAAATGATGAATGTATGTGCAACAGAACTACAGGTGGCCCCAATAAAAGGTCGATCTGTTTTGAGCTCCCCGCATGATGTTCATTAAATTTCATCCAGTATTGGCGTCTGTCTTGAAATAGTGATGGTGTAATATCTGTATATCTCAAGTGTGAATACGGCGCAGAGTTTTCCTTTTTTTCCCTTTTTGCGCAGTGTAACTTCAACCTTCACCATCGCATCCGAACTCTGTGGTCTGCAAAGTATATATATACGATACAGCCACTGAGGTACTTGGCAGTTGTTTTTACGTTTTGTTGCACAATACACTAAAATAAATACCGCATTTTACATCGTGAGCATTCTGCATCAGTTCTTCAAGTACAATCAATCCGAGACACATATTCACCATATGTTTCATGCGGTAAGTTGCAAACGTTTGTAACCAACGAACAGGACCAAATATAGGGCATTCGTGTTCAGTGATAGGAAACATAGGCCTACAACCCTCTCTCAGGATAGCCTGTAGTGGCTGGTGTCCGATCAGCAGACGCAAACGTGCTAGTGTTAGTATGTATCGTTCAGAGGTCGGAGTGTTGGACGCTACATTTGACTAGTATATGATGCCGAAGGTTGAGCGTTTGGATTCCACATTCGGCTGACGAAAAATGGTCTTTTTTCAATATTGAATAATATTGTTTTTTGCATCCGTGGGGTTTGATTTATTTACAAAAAAAAATGTCTTACACTGCCAAGAATTGAAAAATCTCAGGATATTATCCAAATAACTCTTTTGTCATGTTTTCTATGTAAAGATTTGAATGAGTTTGTAAGGAATAGTCAATTATAAATCCTTAAACCTATTGTAGAGGAAATAAAGAAAAGCCACCCTGCTACGTGAAAGACAATGTAAGCATCTGGGTGTGAAGACTTCGGGTCTGGATATATACTTGTTCAACATTGATAAGTCAGGATGAGATTGAAAGAGATACATGTTATTAATTAAGGTATGGGCACCTCAGGGGGTCTGATTTTCGCTTTGAGCAAGGTTAACAGCAAAGCATTTTTTTTTAAAAACCTTTGAAATTCTTTCTACAAATACCGAGGTTAACAATATTTTTGTTTTATATCAGATAGAAAAGTTCTTGCGTTATTGACCTTTTTAGAGTCTGCTTTAAACTTCAACAATTTTACAGACTTGGTGCTCCAAACATGGCATTTAGAATTGAATTATCGCTAAAACTGGTTCTCTGCGTTATACAGTTTCTTCCATAAACATCGATTTTACAAAGACCTATCCATGCATTTTGATCTTGGCTTTCTCAAAATTGACATGTCTCCAAATATTCTATTCTGAGGTATTTGTATTCTAAAATAACTGTATCAGCTGAAATATATATATATATATATATATATATATATATATATATATATATATATATATATATATATATATATATATATATATATATATATATATATATATATATATATATATATACATATGCATGCAATTTACACAACTGTCCTTTTTGACGAGAACTAATAATATGTATTAGAACAAATTAATCCGCCAAAGAACATATAACATTGGTACGGGGGGGGGGGCGACAACTGGTCACAAATCATTACCATACATGAGAACTTGATTTCTTGTATCATGACCATGTATTTGACTGCAATGCATGCAAATTAAGAAATCGGCTATCTATCTATCTATCTATCTATCTATCTATCTATCTATCTATCTATCTATCTATCTATCTATCTATCTATCTATCTATCTATCTATCTATCTATCTATCTATCTATCTATCTATCTATCTATCTATCTATCTATCTATCTATCTATCTATCTATCTATCTATCTATATATATATATATATATATATATATATATATATATATATATATACATATATATATGTACAATGAAATCTCCGTATTTAGACAAGCCAAGGGACTGCAAAGTGTGGTCTTAATTGGGGTGATGTCTGAATTGGGGTATAATGTAATTAATAATAAACAAAATTGGGTCTGTAAATTGTGGTCTCGACATAGAAATGGTCTCTAATGTATGTACTATACACACACACACACACACACACACACACACGCACATATATATATATATATATATATATATATATATATGTATATTACACAGCTGCTGACTACCCTACTTTTGCACGAGCACTAATAATACGTGATAGAAAAACCATCCGGAAAAAAGTATTTTTACGTTGGTACATATGGGAGCGTCATTTTCTGTAAAGCTTGTGACATAATTCTCTGAAAAAACAACAGCTCATACCGTTAGAAAACCTATGGAGGCTTACTGTGTATAACTAAAAACAAAAAGACCCATCGGCTTCTGTAGACAAACTTTTGCGGGTATCACTTCTAGTTTGGCCAATTTGCCTATTCCTTGTCATGTTTTGATTCTAGCATGCAAAACTTTGTACTGGGTGTCAGTATAATGCTGTATAAAGCCCTTCATGTGTGCTTTCATGTGACAAGCATATCTGGCAAAAGCTTTTAAATGAATTATCAAGTGCAGCCTTATCTTATTTTACAAAGTGTGAAAAGTAATCTTAATTTGTGTGGTCAATTACATGTATAAATGCAATTACACTCATCAGCGTATAATATTAACGCGCATATGCCTCCTTTCTGGGTGCACAGGATATGTGATCTGCCCTATTAGGTCTTGTACTGTTGCCATCAGTCATGATTAATTCACTTCGACACATCTCTTTGGATATAATGTATGTGCGTAAATAAATAAATAAATAAATATATATATATATATATATATATATATATATATATATATATATATATATATATATATATATATAAAATATAACATAATTATGTAATGTGATCTGGGATGCCGTTGCATTTGCATTGCATGGGTTACCTTAGTACATGTACTCAGATTTGGCTTTGGTAATTACTCTTGCGGGGCTACTCGGGACTAGACCTTCAAATATGAAGTCGGGTGATGACCTAGAGTTGGCGTCAATCAGCTGACTGTGGTGACCTGTCCATGGTCACGTGCAAATGGGTTATGACTGACCTGTCAAACTGGGCGTGCATATATAGAGTCGCACATCTCTGCAATATCCAAATTATCCCAAGCTGTTTTCACAATTTAGCCTGCAGATAATTGCATGACTACTATGACCAGTAAATGTGAAACGTGCCTGGGCGGTTTATAATAAGTTTTTGTTACAATTTTACAAAAAAGAACTTTCAAGTGCGTCTGTATTACATGATATAGCTCGTATACAGTCTAATGGAAAAAAGGACCAACGAAAAATCATCTGTAACATAAAGGGGGGACTAGCTATATCATATTTAACGCCAGCTCATCTTTTGTCATCCCCGGAAAAAATTCTCGATATGCGGATTTCGAATAATGAACTCAAAGGTCTTGGCTTCACAAGGACTTACCCATTCACATAGATTATATTGTTTCATATCCATTTTCAAATTCTAACACCTATTAATCCCTTGGATGTGGTGGTATAATTTTAAGCTGAAAGATGGAACTGCTATGAGATATATTTTCAGGTATTAAAGGCTACGTCACGTGGGATGGATGCTAAGCGCTGACGATTCCTATGTATCTTCCGTTTTGAATCATGTAATGTAATATAATACAAAAAAATATACAAATACTTATATGTATGTTTATGGCATTTTCAGTTGCCTGTCATCATACCAATTTCCTATCTACTCATCGTGTTCATGCTGTGCACGGTGACCGTTGTGACCAGGCCAACCGAAGTTGCCATGGGGTTCATGTTTTCATTAGTGACAGGTATCTTGGCCTACTTCGTATGCAAATGGCGATCTAAACCTGCTATTTTCAAACGGTGGATGGGTAAGTTTATATTTCTAAATATATACTTTGTTTGTTGCGCTATATTATAATGAAAGAAACGAAGACGGGCTCCACTGGACCATCAGAATATAGTGGTAGTTTATCATGATACTTTCATCCCAGTATACAAGTATAATTATTTATTGCAGTATTTTACAAGTTCACTTGGTGATGTTATTCCCAGGACATTAATTTATTACACTATTTTACAAGTTCACTTGGTGATGTTATTCCCAGGACATTAATTGATTGCACTATTTTACAAGCTCACCTTGTGATATTATTCCCAGGACACTCAACGTAAAATATTTGCTACACCTTTAATACTCTTCTAAACAAAATATATTGATATATTGTACTTTATACTTTTATACGCAACGCAACACTTGGATTTCACATAGAAGGATCCTTTTTAACTTGAAATTCTAACAAGATATGCAGGGTACGATAAGACAGGAAATGGAATAACTGATAAGGCTCCCATGCATTACAATCCAAAGATGTGGGAAAACGTGCTTTCCCATATGTAGATCACAATTCGCAAAAATTGAACATGCACATTTATAGCACACCACGTAATCTACGATATTTTGTATGTATTATTATGACATGACAAAGGCTAGATTGTTGTTACGATTTAACATGTACAAAATTAGTTGTATATTACTAAACATTTTTACTAAGTGACCATAGACAGGGAGATGGGAACAGAGACTTCATTTATTTGACCTCATCGCATTCAGTTGTACCATTAATATACGTACCCAAATGCAGAGTGTTTAAAAACTGAACTTGGGCAAGAGTCTTACACTATACCCAACAGTAACGCCAACATAAACGTCACCTTGGGAAAAGATGTTAGGCAACTGAGACTTCAACATAATGAAAGGTTTGCACCAACTAGTTTGATTTTATTAAGTTAGGGGAGAAAGGCAGATGAGTTAATAAAAAGAAATATCAGATAGCTATCAAGAAGGGAGACGCCAATCAAAGAAAGAAAAAATGGAGGAAACCGAAGGACTCGGAGAAAACCACCGTGCACAGTCAGAGTGGTAGGAACTCTTTTCACATGCTTCCCCGGCCGTGAATCCAACCCGACCAACAATAATCAATTGCAAACTACACCAACAATAATCAATTGCAGATAGTGTACATGTTTAGTTATTAACACTCAAAATCCCCTGTTAGAATGTGTAATTAGTATAAAGCAACACAAGTGATCTGTACATAGGGATGTTTGCATACGGACGACGCAAGTGTTGAAATCGATTGAATAACGAACAGTACCATAATTTGGGTACATACAACTACTATATTTAAGTGGAAATAGTAACAAAATGTCCTTTCATTTAGGTCATCTATTCATGTAGTGCCGTTGCAAGAAAATTGAAGACGCTTTTGGAATTGATTATGCTTACAAAGCACCATTTATTTTAGTATTGTCTTACAATGTAATCGAAATCTTGCCTGCAAAAAAACGATCAGTTTCCAATATATTTTGTTTACACTTCACTCAGTCTGCCTGGGTACTCAAAGATTTAGTTCATTGAGGTAATAAAACCGCAAGGAAACTCTACTTCAGCAAAAAGCCAATCACTATATCGCATTATTTACTGCTTAAAGTTACCATGGCGAACAAGGATGACCAACTTCATTTGACTAACACTACCGATGTAGAGACGGCGCAGACAATATTAAGTGAATATTGTTAGTAGGCAGTGGAAAACTTTGACTTTTCTTACACATTTAAGCACACTATTATTAACTTTCAGCCAGGTACCTATATTCACAAGCTCACAGCTTTTTGCATCACAGTCCCATGTGTCAAGATTTGATGCCTTAGGCTTTACAATCAGGTTTATGATCTGGATACATGAAAGATTTGAATATTTCATATTATTTGTGACATCAGTTGCATAGATAATAAATTGAAATTGTTCACGGAGGGCCACAGTGGTATCCTCCTTGCACTGTATGTGATGATTTAGTGCCGTCATATTCAGCATGTTGTGCACAATAGGCAAGATATTCCTGTATACGCGTAATGGAAGTACCTGCAGTATTATAGTTCTTCTTTGAAAATAATTAAGTGGTCTCGTGCATCGAATGCCCAATAACAGATAAATAACGAATGCTCACCACTGTCTTTCAATGCCATGGTATTGTTTACGTGTTCAGTTGAAGCTAATTCTTCTTGATTTTCTCCCAATGCCACACTTGTTTTTATATGATATTTGGATAAATGGTGTCGGTCTTGTTTTGCATTACCCCAAAAATGCCTACCAATACTTTTCATTCATATCTTCTTCCTAGAATGTTGGAAAACGTCAAGGTATTCAAGTTTCCAATCCATACCTGGGCTTTTCTCCGCAAAAATGCCAGGGAACACCGAGATGCTTTCACTCTAGACATCACCTCATCGGCATTTCTCGGCGATACTGCCGAGAAACGCCGAGCTAAGGAGTAGGGTGAAAGGTACATCGGCGTTTCTCTAGGCATTTTTGCCGAAAACGCCGAGCGGAGAATAGCACTGCAGTAGACCTCGACATGTGTCGGCAAAATTGCCGAGAGATGCCGGGAAAAGGATTTTTGTACAAGTTTCCTCCGCATTTCTCGGCAAAAAGTGCCGAGGATGGCCCTTTCTCGGCGTTTTGGCTCTCTTAGTGCTTTTTATTTATATTTTTAGTCAACAGCTCATTTGGTACATCAATAACTAATTGCATTATGCGAGCATATTTTATCAAAAAGACTAAGCTCTACGAGACTGATATTCATCTTTTTTGCATAAAGTGTAAATGGGGGAGAAACGTTTTATAAGGTTGAACAAGGTTTCTGTAAATAGTACATGTGGCAACAAATTTGAATGAAATTATTTAAGACATTTTGGAGACGTTATAATATATACCGATTGGATGGAAGGGCACCCCGCCAAAATGCTTCTCATACCGGAAAATAAAATACTCATATCAGGGCAGTTTTGAGAACATCTAAGAACAGTGATACAACAAAAATATTATGTGCGGAATTTATCTATGAAAATCCAGGGACAGAGAAGTATTTATGCCAACATTGTGAAACTCTATACTTTTTAAGAAGGCATTATTCCAATATTTCAAGTCCCAATAAAATTTAAATATTGTGATTTAACTAAAACCTACATATTTGCAACAAATATGTGACACTTTACACGACTATGCAAATGTCGAAATAACTTCTGACCTGTTATATGAAATTCACATTCACACTGTAGACCTCTCGAATTTAAGGACGTGTCATGGATTGTTTGTATTTGTGATGTCTTTTTTAGATAATGCCTCTCAAATTTGAAGGTATCCATAATTGGTAGACTTTTAATTTTGAATTGTCACAATCCAAAACTACACTCATATAATGAGAATTTATGATGATCTTTTCGAATCTAGGCAAACATTATATCAATTAAATATATATAATTTGACATCTGTAAAACGTGACACACACACACACACACACACACACACACACACACACACACACACACACACATATATATATATATATATATATATATATATATATATATATATATATATATATATATATATAGATATATGTATATATATATGTGCATGTATAAATTATCTGTAGACTCCAAAGATAATAGGTACCAAACAATGCTTCGGCTGTGGATGCTGTCACTTTGATTTGTCACAGAAGGGACCAAGTGTTTCGATTTGTAAATCACTGAAGGGTGACTAGTGGAACTATCTTGGTTAGGAATGATCAAAAGTATATCCACACCGACTTTGCACAGGATCAGGCCATAAATTTTGAAAAATAGATTATGAAAATTTGGACAAATGCACAATGGACAGAAAGTACGGCAAGCCAAACCTGGCAAGTATTCCCGAATAGAGATATCTGTATTTCTGATTCAGATATCTGCATTTCTAATTCACATAACTGAATTAGACTGGATACATATATATATATATATATATATATATATATATATATATATATATATATATATATATATATATATATATATATATATATATATATATATATATATATATATATATATATATATATATATATATATATATATATAAAATTCTTGATGGACACTTTGTTTTTGTAGCTGAGTTCACAAAGTTGGTACAGAAGGTGCTGATAAGTATCCCACAGGAAGGAGAGCCTGAGTTTTGAAGAGTAGTTGACAATTACATCCCAGCAATGGATTTTCTTGTGTTCCCAGTTGGAGCAAACTTAAAACTGCGTTTCGCCGTTCCTGGCAAACACGTTGGGTCTACACTTAGTGGTTTGTGCATTTTGTGGCAAGTCTTGCTCTTGTTGCAGCTGACCTGAAATCTTAAAACGTGATCAATTCACCGATGACCCAGTTCAACCAAAGTGTGTGCTTTACTGGATTTAAATGGAAGATAAGTATGAGTGTACAAGCCTTTACAGGACAATGTTATTACCTTGTTTAAAACCACAAACATTATGCTGGAATAAATATATGAATTTTAACACAGTTCTTGTTTGAAACCGTTATCAGTATACCAGAACTCCGAAATCTATATGGCCATGAACAATACTTATAACGTCCCCTACTATGATTCACAGGTCTGTATGCCCATGAACCTAATCATCTTTATAATTACCTGAATTTTAACAGCAAACTGCTTGTGTACTGGATTATGAACTCTTGTGCATAACATTTTGTCTTGCTACCGCGGCCATTGTTTTTTTCTAAGGGGCTCAGATTAGGGTCAAGCCCACACTCTTTACTGTGATTCAGTTTCTAATGAATATCATGTGTATATTGTGTGTATTATGAATGGGACGAATTTAATTGAAAGATAACTGTGCAGAGGCCTGCTCCCGATTTGCTCGTATATTTTTTTCATTTTGAAATAGCGAATACATATTTAAATTGCGCAGAAAAAAGCATCCATTTTGTCATTATATTGAATAACAAAAATGTAGTCAGGTAAAAGGAATTCTTCCTATGTACCATATTTGGCGGCAAATTGTAAATTTGCCGAAATTTGGGATTTAAACTTTTGGAAATTCATATTTATATCCTTCATAAAAAATCTAGATAATCCCTTCAAGTATTGATATGTTCTAAAAATACAGAGGGCGCTCCCTATCAAAGCAACCCACATTGAAGCTGCAACAAGGTCGGCTGTAGCAGCACTTGCAGGGCAAGTGAAAAAAGAAAAAAGAAAAAACTACTGATCAAAGCCTTTACCAGTGAAGCATGCAAGGAGTTCTGCCATACTAGGTCTGACCTATATGTCCAGATGTTTTACACACGGAGTTTGACAAATTACCATTCAGCATCAAGCACACCGGGGCCAAATGGCCAAAAGAGGGATCTCCAGCCCCTCGAAACTCTTTAGGAGAAAGATCTGGGGCTAAATGAAACATCTGAATGAAAGTAGTCATGTGAGTGGGATATGCACTGGGAATACCAGACTTAGAAACTCATAGTACTTACTTCTGCCGCCAGGATCACGATTCCGCGGTACTTTGCGGGAATTAGGACACTCGCTGGAGCTGCTGTAACACAGCGTTGAAAAACAAACAGGTTGAGGAAGGACACAAGAAAGGTAGCTATTTCTGCGGTGGTTGACTAGATATCACCTTGAAAATGTCTGTGTACAATTGTTAGGTACCAAGCTGTTATGCCGACACAAGAAAATTTACAAACATGGGAAAGTTACCATGGATGGAAAGGACTACTTTCACAGTCTACCCCGCTAGAGAGACAAACAACGAAGGGAAGAGTGGATCAGCATGGTCAGGCGGCCAAAAGACTGGCTAGCCAAATTTACTCCTACATGTACACATCCACTATTAAAATAATGGCAATAATTGATAAGTTCGGAATCTCAGGATATTTCTGAAAAAAAAATGTAGTTCTATAACTCAAAATTAAGCAATTTTCATAAATTTTACCAAAAAGTGTCATTTTTCGATTTTTTATTTAGACCAAAATTAAAACAGCGAAAAATAGCTAAAAATCGCTTTTCTTAACTGTCATCAGTCAAGGATTTATGAAGGTCACCTGATAAGCAATAAATATGTATAATTTTCATGAATCCCAACATATCGTAAATATGCAAAGTATCATTGAACGAGGCTATGTGGAACCAGTTAAAAGTGCCCGACGTCCCACTTTTGGCCATTTGGCCCCAGTGCGAAGTAGATGTACCCTTTGACTGCTAATCTTGACCATAAATATATACATACTGGGGATTTCTACAACTATTTTCCCTTCTGGTTCTCCATGCAAGGCTTCTCATTCAAATACATGCATTCCTAGTTTAACCCGTTCCCCGTAAAGTACTACTGAGTCAATAGCTTTTCTTGATGCGGTTTGGACGCATTGCACTAGCCCGCGGCGAGCAAAGCTATGACTTGGGCTTGCCATCATGATTAGGCGTGCATACAAATCTCAGTAAAATATTTTCTATTCACGATAAACTTAAGTACTGACGTTAAGGCAGACGACAAATTACATCCAGGTGTTTTTGGACGATTTAAGCGGGCAAGGGACAAGAAGGGTCTAAAACTATATTCAACGTCGCCAACCTTCTACAGCGCACTGTGACTATTGTAATGTAGAGTCAATTAATTTTGCTGCATTTTACTTTCAGTGATTTTTTCATTGATGAGAAAACCCGTAAAAATATACACACAATAAAATAGCATGTACACATTTTAAATACGGTCTACACATAAGTTCACCAAGCGGGGAAACCCCAGCGGAGATTCCGATGTCAGAGCCAGGCGCGCACAGGTTTCTGGGTAATTTGCGGGCCACTCAGTCTTACCGCATAGGCAACAGCGCTACTGAATACATCAAGTAACGAGGAGTGAAACACGGACCATTATTTCTTCACAAAAAAAAAAAAAAAAAAACTAAACAACCCCCCCCCCAGAATCTAAGGTGGCTGAAAAAGTATTTGAAAGACAAAGGAATATCAGTTAATGGAAGGAAAGAAGCGGCACTTTTATTTATGATATTTGTGAGTTTGACGATTCCCGAAATCAACATTACAGTCCACTACACAACAGTCAGTTGTGGTTCACCATGATAATTCGCCTTGTCACTCAACGTTCTTACTATCAATGCTTTCCGTACTCCCTCCGCCAACAATCTACAATAGTAAACTTCTATACACCTCCTGTATTTGGTCCATTTCCTGCTATTATGTTCATGTTGACACGAACAAGATTAGTGTCCGCCATCATGCATTATCGTGACCACTTTTGAGAAGGTGCACAGCGCGCCGTTTGGTAGAAAAAATAGACCCGCATGCGTCGCTTTCGTAATGGGACAATTACCGTGACATTTACATGCAACACAGTATTAAAAAAAACGTTGGAATGCAGCAAAAATACAACAGACCAAATTAGTTTCTTAGGGACATGTTTCCTTGTTTACATAGGCTTAACTTTATAACAATTTATATGTATTTCATGGAATAATTAATCTTTCAAGTTTGCAGTAACTGCCGATATAGTAATGATCAATACGATATTTTTTTACGGAATCAGATGCACTTACGCATTTTTATAGAGTTTTGCCTCTCGAATAGCAATGTACACAGTGCAAAAAACAAAAACAAACTAACAAACAAAACATACTTGCTTCTCTACCTGACACAATGCATACCGTTGGCAGAACCATAGCTCTACCACTTCATATACTGTCATCCTGTGTCTGACGCAGAACATAGCAGTGACAGACAATGATCATTTGCAGCTTTGCGTACAGGGTAAGCAGATCATCGCAACGGCGTATATGAGAGTGACTTCGTGGAAATCTCCGATCGTAGGGGGAGGAAACGACGGCTCCAAAGGGCATATGCTTGAGCGAGACGATTCTCCTGGAACCACTGCCACAAAAACATTGTTTGGCGGTTAGGTACTGGATTTTTGTCGTTTTACAGAACAACTTAGATGTCAAATAGTTGATCTGTATAGACTGAGTGGTAGGTTATAACCACGAAACAATATATAATACCAAACAAAACCAGCTTCTGTGTAAAGAACAGTCGATTGCGCAATGGGAGCTGTTTCGATTGGGATTTTTGGCTGTAAAATAATGTCATTTAGCATAAGTTTTCATCACAAATTGTCCGCATACCTATTAATTAAAATTTCCAGGTGTAAAAATGTCCAAAAGACTCTTTATATTGAGGAAAAAAAACCCAACTTTTGTGGTCACGTGACCTCTCATTTGGATTTGGACAGGGCACTGTCTTTCAGAGAGAAGGAGCACGGCAGTTAACTGATAGTAGTCAGGCATTTCAGTGAGGGAAGGCCCGGTGATTTGAGAGGATTGTTGCTGGTTTTGTTTAGATTTCAATGGCAGGAGGAGAGTGTTGACATTAGTAGACATTAATATAATAATTCAGAATAATTATTCGGTCCATCTACAGAAATGGTAACAAAGACAAGCTTTTTGCAGTTTTGGCTTGGTCATACAGGATAATTTATTACACCATTCAAGCTCAACATCTATACAATGATTGTGCCCAGAAGCAGTTTTTAATTTCTGAGCAAGATCCGTGGCCAAAGTGGACTCTGGTTATAGGCTCTAATGTGAAAATGCTTTGTACGATAATAATGTACATAACCTGGGTGTTGATGAACACTTGGGGATTGACATATATTTACGGGCTTATGCATTATCATTTCAGATATATTCTTGATACTAACTACCTATGGTGCCAAGGTTATTATGAACAAATTGATGAATAAGCTGACTTTTACATTGCAAACATCAGAGTTTTGTCTCTGTATTATGAAATTGGAAAATAAATTAGTATTTATCTTCAGAAAGTTATGTTATTTCAGTTGTCATTCTACCGATAAACATCAGAGATGCCACGTTTTCAGGATTTAAACTGAATTCAGGTAATTTGCCCTTGCTTTGACCAATAAAAAAACCTTCTCAATTTCGTAAAAGAAGCTTAAACTTGAAGAGAAAAAAAGGCCGCACATAGGTTTCAGGTTATTTTGTCTTTTCAAACGTCATGTTTGGGATTACAATAAAGCCAATTTCCCTGAACTTAATTCTACTCTCTTAACAGCACCTTGGAAAACAGCCCATGAAGTCTATGATAACCATGACGACATCGTTTCATACTGGTTAGAATTGCTTCTTTCCATTGCCAAGGAATTTATACCCTTTTAGAGAAGTCACCGTAAGACCTTCACACAAGCTTTGGATTACTACCGAGATAAAAAAGCCTATTCGTTTCCGAAATCGGGCATGGAAGCGTTTTAAGAATATAGCTAACCTGCCACGTCCCTATGCATTCGAGGTTTCCATGAAGGTCGAGAAGTTTTACCAGTTTTACAAGAAGTCACGTAATCATGTCGTTAACAAAATTCGAAAATCGACGCTTTCTTGCTTTAATAAATTACGTTCTAAACTGGACGATAACGAAATAAATCCAAAACAGTGGTGGAGCTTATCTAAGTCTGTCTTGGGATCTAAATTCCACGAGGGGATTCCACCAATAATTGAAAATGACCAAATTATATCTTGCAATGCAAAAAATGTGATATTTTTAATAACTTTTTTGCAAGTCAGCGCACAAATTCTTCCGACATTGACTCCCCACCAATGCCTGAATTTAGTCACCACACTGAGTCTAGACTAACTGAAATCACGTTTGGTGAGCAGGAGGTTTTGAAAGTATTATTGTCTCTGAGACTTACTTCTGCAACTGGGCCTTGCAATATTGGCAACATCCTTCTCACAAATACTGATCACTCCATCTGTAATCCTCTTACAAAAAATAGTTCAACTTTCTCTCAACCAAGCTTACTTACCCTTGTCCTGGAAACGTTCAAATATTTGTCCTGTCTTCAAACAATCTAACAGACAAATTAAAAGTAACTATAGGCCAATATACTTACTCTGTAATGTTTCTAAAGTCTTTGAACGCATAATGTTTAATGCCCTCTATGAATATTTAACTGCAAACAATCTCCTCACACACAAATATTCAGGTTTCAAGGCAGGCGACTCAACAATCAATCAACTTGTCTACCTAGTTCATATTATTTACAACGGTCTGGAGTTATCGAAAGAGGCTAGAATGGTATTTCTTGACGTCTCTAAGGCATTCGACAAGGTATGGCACCCTGGACTCCTGTTCAAACTCAAGCAGCTTGGCATATCGGATTATCTTGTTACCTGGGTTGAAAGTTATCTTTCTAATCGCCTCCAACGAGGTACTGTTCATGGTCAACCTTCTGCCTGGCTTCATATTCAGGCTGGAGTGCCTCAGGGCTCCATCCTCAGGCCCCTCCTATTCTTGGTTTATGTAAATGACCCAGTGGACAATCTCAAGTGCGAAGTGAGATTGTTTGCTGATGAAACTAGCATACTTGAAATTGTCAATAACCCTGTTCAATCCTCACGCCACCTGAACACCAATCTGTCTCTAATACATTATTGGGGCAGGCTATGGCAAGTGTTATTCAATGCCACCAAATCACTATCTGTTATATTTTCTGTGAAACGAGTGAAACTTCATCATCCGCCTTCTTGCGTGGGTCTCCGATTCCTGAGACAGACAGTCATACACATCTCAGAATCACCTTGAGTGGTGACTTTTCTTGGGAAGCCCGTATCACACGGATTACCAATAAAGCTTGTCAAAGAATTTCCTTACTGCGTAGGTTCACGTATAAACTGTCACGCAAATCCCTGGTCAAACTATATTGTTCTATGATCTGTCCAATCCTTGAGTACGGCTGTGTTTTATTCGACAACTGTGGTAAAGTACTGTCTGATCGATTGGAATCGATTCAGTATAATGCCGCTAAAAGTTGTACAAGTGCCTTGAAACATATATCACTTGTTAATTTACTTCGTGAACTTGGGTGGTCATCTGTAAATACTTCAAGCTTGTCCTCTTTTACAAAATGTACCACAAACTGACTCCTTCTTATCTATCTAATCTAGTACCCCCTCCTCATGTTGCTCGTGCTCGCCAACATTCAATGTCAGTGCGCCCGGTTATATGTAGAACATCGCGTCTGTGTGACTCTTTTCTCCCAGATGCTATCAAACAGGTGAACAACCTGCCTTCAGTCATTAGAGATTCCCTTTCTCTACATATATTCAAATCGAAACTTGAAACTACTCTCTTAGCCGCAGACACTGTTCCTGAGTTCCATCTCCATGGTGACAGATTTGCTAATATTTGCCACACGCAATTACGCCTAGGATTCTCTGGACTAAACTCCGACCTGCACAAAGTTAACATCCTTCCTGACCCATCCTGTGCCTGTTCTGATCCTACTGAAGACTTCAAGCATTTCCTACTCTTCTGTCCCTATTACATCCTTCAGAGAAACAAATTACTAAATACTGTTATTCTTTTGATTGCTCCAGGGGTTAGCCCGCATCTCACAATTCATATTGATAGTGATAGGTTAGTTGAAATATCACTTCTTGACAGAAACGAGCTTTCCAACTGCCTAAATATCCAGATCTTTGATGCCCTCCATCAGTACATTATTGATACCAGGCGCTTTAACGACTAAATGTTTCCGTTACTGTCACTGCAGTGATCATCGAATGGACTACGCATATTTATTTGTATCACACCTTTTTCTTTAACGGGTAAATATTGAACTCAATTCATATTGGTTTAACTTGTATCCTATAATTAATCAAATCTTGATATTCGTACAAAGTTTACACATATATAATACATTGGTAACATTTGTATTGTCATGTGTGTCTTGTAAATACTTACTGTGTGTCTCCATGTTCTGGAGAACCCATGTATTAGTCATTTCGATGTATTATAGGGCTACCCAGACTAAATAAATACGTTTAAACTAAACTAGACGATATGAAGTAATCAACTCGCACTGGATTCCATAAATCAGAACTCGTTCGCTTCGCTCACTCGTTCTGCTATATGGCATCCAGTGCTCGATAATATACTACATAATATTATCAACAAAGCATGCTACAATCTATAATATATATATATATATATATATATATATATATATATATATGTTTGACCGACACTGTCCTGTTGCTGACATGGTTTGTTCGCCTTTATGAAATTAACTTGACACAGCTACTTGTCACATTTTATATATATATTTATATATATATATATATATATATATATATATATATATATATATATATATATATATATATATACATATATATATATATATATGTGTGTGTGTGTGTGTGTGTGTGTTTGACCGACACTGTCCTGTTGCTGACATGGTTTGTTCACCTTTATGAAATTAACTTGACACAGCTACTTGTCACATTTTGTTGACTGTTCATTGCAATACTTAATGCATGTACATACGGAATACAGTCTCCACGTAATTACATTTAAAATGACTTAAATACTAGTAGTACACGGAGAGTATCCCGTTACTGATATGTCCACTTACTGACACACAGAGGAGAGAGAATGTACATCTTGATATGAGACCTGTTTTTATTGCCTTTAGTGCATATGCCACGTCTGTTTTAATCTCATCATCAATTTACAGCGTTATCTGTGTTCATATTTGTCACCTACTGCATGGTGGAGGCGCTTCGCATAGGCGTCTCACCAGTTTGACTCTTCCCAATCAACAGATTTTTACACATTTTTATCACTTGTATGTGTACATATATATATATATATATATATATATATATATATATATATATATATATATATATATATATATATATATATATATATGGATATATATATATATATATACATATATATATATATATATATATATATATTCTCATGAATCATATCTCAATGTATTCACTGCTGACTAAAGTTCAATATAACTAAACTAAACTAAGGACCACCTCTGATTTAAGACTGCATGTCTTTTTAAGACTGCTTTTTGAAGACCCTTTGCGTTATTTCCTTGATATATACCTTTAATTTAAGACCACCTGCAGTACAAGATTTTTTGTTGGCTGAACGGCAGTCAGAAATAGCAGGTACCATTGTATAGGCTATTTACCTGAATTAAACAATCAATATATTCATACTAAGTAATAGAAAATATATTCGAGACACAAACAGGTACATGTATACCTGCATTACTGCTCATAATTTAAACATAGCTAACATTGATACTTCAATATTTCTCCATTGGTCCCGTTCCTTGCATGTTTCATATCTTATTTTTTAAAAATAATTTTCTGGTTCCTTGCATTTGTTTGTCATGTGACTGACTTGTCCTGTTACTGACACACAGGAGAAAGAATGTACATCTTGATAAAATAAGCTATTTACATAATGAAACAATCGCTATATCCACACTAATAAAGTAATCGTTTTTGTGATATTTATGAATCTGGAACATTATAAACATACTCTACCTCCATTATAACTATGAGTCGGACAACACAGCCCACAGCCCACAGCATAACACAGCTAATGAAGTATTTATCAAATAGTGCAGAAAACATGACCCATATTCAAAAATTCCAAAACCAACAATGACAGCAATGAGATTCCAGCGCTACCAAAGCATCGACGTCCATCTTCCTATACCAATGTGAAGAAACAAAATTTCACTCTTCACTTGAGACAGGCAGTCACCCATAAAAGACAACTGGTGGTTTTAAACCGGCCTCTCAACTTTTGAAATATTCTTCATCAACTACAGACTATAGTGTTTCCAAAATGTCTAGGTCTAACCACTCAAGATATAGTAAGTGTGTGATCAATTTGTTTGAACTTTGGGGCACCAAACCTTTTGTTTGACTGTACCTGTAATCACAAAATTTTACCACTCTTGACAGACTGTTGGGTTTGCTGAAAATTTTGGCTAATGTAATTCAGTCAACAGTCGAATACAATAAAGACTCTAAAAATAATCACAGCGGCCGACAGGGTCGGCGTGTTCTGCATATTTGCCAGATAAGCGTTAGCAGTCATTGACATTGTTTACATAGAAAGAAGTGATAACCAACAGCCTGACCCAAATATTGCATTATTATTGCATCCCTCACAGAATGAACCAATAATGTTCCCCCCCCAAAAAAAACAGCACTTTAGTTATTCTTTCAACCCGGATTTGTTGGCACGAGAATGAACTCACGCTTTTCAGCGTAGCCTTCACGAAGTGTACATTGCAGACAACTCCTCGGAACTCTGGTGCAGTCCTTGTGATAGTTTTCTTCTTGTTACTGCTCAAACTTTGATCAGAATCATTTTTGGTTTCTGTATGCTGTTCTTGCTAGATTCAATCGTTACCTGATAGGTACAAATCTCGGCACTAAAGACTAAAACTTAAGTTGATCACCCGTCATCATTATGAAATTGTGCTCGAGTCATAATTATTGTGGTCGTCACCACGAAGTCGCTGTTCTATGTGCACCTCGATGAACGGCTCAAATGTACAGAAGTCACATAGAGTATTCGTAGGACAGAACTGTGTATGTTGTTTCTCAAAATTCCAGCCATTAGAATGAGTGAATCTTGAAACAACACACCGGTAGTTGCTGACTGCACACACACACCGTAAACTAGCTTCAGCGTGAAGAAAGACATGATCTTTTAAACAAAATAAGTACATGTATTTGTGTAAAATGTGAATGAAACATAAAAGACAGAAAAATATACAGTCATGTGTAAAATAGTTTCAGTGTTTTACTCAATAAAGCAATCGGAAATGCAATGACATGCAGAAAAAAATTTAAACCTGATTAAATATGAGTATTATTTTCATTTTTTATTATGTTAATTCCTTGTTTTAATGTACATGTATTCACATGTATGTTTTTGGATAACCCGCATATTTGAAAGTTCTATACTTTATATATAGGGAGGTCATGAGTACAAATGCTGCTGTGGTTTTTTGTTTGTGTCGGGTTTCCCTTTGTGGCAAATGTGTTCTTTGAGATGGGGTGATGCATGTAAGAAACCCTTACCTGCTATAACATCACCCTGGTCCTCGGTCAACCTTTTTGGGGTTGCCCCGATGGCCTAGAGGTCAGCGTGTTTGGCTTTACATTTGGCTAGGCGAGTGTGCCGAAGGTAGTGGGTTAGAATCCCATACAGGTCGACATAAATATATCGTATTTTTCACTTGATTCCTACTCAATATGCAAATTTTCATGTTATCTGGAAACTTTGGCTTAGAGTGATGTCATTTTGGTTTTTTTCCAGGTGCCAAAATTGATATGCAAAGAGTGGTGATACAAGAGTAAAACCAGCCGCGTGGAGGAGACTCGTCAGCAGACTGGCCTCGTTCCCGCCGCGGGAACGAGGCCAGTCTGCTGATGAGTCTCCTCCACGCGGCTGGTTTTACTTTGATCCAGTAATTATAGCTGTAATTTTATTTTCATCGTTAAATACAAAAAAAAAAAAAAAAAAAAAAAAAAAAAAAAAAAAAACAGTTTCAACGTTTATTTCATCAAACAAGGTATTGCATAGCTTTGCGTATGAATAACTGTAACGCAGGATCCAGTAATTGGGTCATTTGAAAACTACATGCTTGACGTGTACCAACTACAAGAATTTAGAAGGAAAGTAGTTCTCAGTGACCTTTGCACTGTAGTGATATGGATTGACCGTTGCACTGTGGTGATATGGACAGGGTTATCACCCAGTCTGTATCTTCCACCTTTTCTGGATGATACAGCTATAATTACTGGATAAAGATATGAGGCTGTGGTATATTTATGGGGATGAAGCCATGCTCTATTTTTAATTTGGACTCATCCTGAATCCCTCATTATGCAATGATGGCTCTATACAGGCAGGGATGTAGTCTTATTTCTGAAAGATATTGCTTCTATTCATCTCAGTGTTTTTTTTGTTCAAATAAATGATTTCTTTTCTTTGATATTGTTCTACCTCTGATGGTTATTTGAAAATTTCAGGAAAGTCAGCTTTAAGTCCTCGGCTTTATCTGTGATAAGTTAGTTCTTACAATAACATAACGATAGCTAGCCCATAAGGGTATACGTTTATTTATAGGAATATATATATATATATATATATATATATATATATATATATATATATATATATATATATATATATATATATATATATATATATATATATATATATATATATATATAAATATTTACATATAAGTGTGTGTGTGTGTGTGTGTGTGTGTGTAAGTTTACATGGTGGCACAGATGGTATATGGAAATAAAAAAAATCATACGGAAATATTGAAAAAAACGCTCTTGTAAATGGGCTTTTAATATCTTGCCTGATTCAGCAGAATGCACCAATGTTAATGTTGTTCGAAAAATTAGCCGGTGAAGCATGCCCCCGACCCCTCCCTGGAAGAACGTCGCGCCTTGTACGCGTTTATGGCAACATAGACCTCCTCGAAAAATTGCAAGAATCAGCGACTGCTTTGCCTATAAATACTTTTAAAACACATGACTTCAAAGCTTTGGTACACAATATATATATATATATATATATATATATATATATATATATATATATATATATATATATATATGCGTGTGTGTGTATGTATATGCGTGTGTGTGTGTGTGAGAGAGAGAGAGAGAGACAGAGAGGGAGAGAGAGACAGGGAGAGAGACAGAGAGAGAGAGAGAAAGAGAGAGATGCAAATTAATCTTATTTAAAAGCAGATTCAAATGACCACAAACGATGGGAAAGAAACGTTTTTATGACGGCTTGATTTGAATGTATTTACTTTTTATATATGTACTGGATGTCAATTTGGTAGCCATTTTGTTGGAGCGTAGGGATATTCAGATGACTTTTTCCAATCTAAGTCTGAGTTTTATGCGTCTCCAAAAATGCGTAAAACTTGTGAACTATTTGGTAAAATGTTCGGTTAGCCCTTTAATGCTAAGAAAACAGTGTGTTGTAATTTTTTAGGAAAGCAAGAGGCATATCCGGACACATTTTGTAAAAAAGGTGTGTAATAAAAAGGAAAATGGTTCATTTATACGTGTTGAACAGCCCACTCAACACTAAAGATGATATCGCACATAAGACAGGAGTCTTTTGTTCCCACGTTAATAGTCTGATAGCAAACTTTGGGTCCATATTCAGAGAGATGTAGCAAGCCGATTGCTTAATTCTTCCTGTACTTCATATCATGGCTGTCAAACTTGGCATTACTTCTCTGAAGCGTTTTGACACTAAAGCTTTTTCAAAGTCTACATGTATTTAATGCACGCTTTATTTTCTTAGTACCGCACTGATTTATGTACCTTTTCTTGTGTACAAATCAAATGATATGTTTATAAATGTATATATATATATATATATATATATATACCTTTTCTTGTGTACAAATCAAATGATATGTTTATAAATGTATATATATATATATATATATATATATATATATATATATTTATATATGTTTGTGTGTGTGTGCTCTCAGTTACGCAATGATGATGATGATGATGATGATGATGATGATGATGATGATGATGATGATGATTGTGGAGACAATAAAGTAAATCGCCTCACCAAAGCTAATGTTCATTTTTTTCTTCCATTTATAAAGAATGTTAAGCCATAAATTGTATACTCTACAGCATATCGTGTGTGATTTGTTTATTAAGTCCACTTCTCTGATTTTATGATTGACAAAATACGTTTATCGTGGTTACAAAGGTGCAATACACATGTATTTGATTTTTTGACAACGTTATAAAGTTTGCTACAGACCAAAATTTAGAATGTGCAACAAATGAAACAAGCGTGGACTGTGTTCAATGAAGCTGGAAATATGCACGACAAAGTGCTTCCCCAGAAGTTAGCATCGTAATGGATAACTGTTAGAACTACGTCACTGCAACTCGCCGCCACTAGAGGGAATGCTTGGTAAAAATATTTCAAATGTTGATAATTCCTAACATGACCGAATTTCAGGCATTTAACCTAACACCTTAAAACGCTAAACAAAGATAATTGCGTGTATTTGGTGTCAGGAAAGAAAGGTAACCGTGAATGACAATTCCGGCTGGGTAACTATAACCTATTCTTATAGTGTGGGAGATCACGTTTTCTCTTAAGGTTGAAATGAAACACATATGCCTGTGTCTTTACTCAAAATTGTATGCAACCATATATTTCGTGGCAAGATTCGTGCCAGTCAGATTTGGTTTTACCTCTCAAGCGCTACTCTGTAAAAAATGCTTTTTGCTGAAATTGGCGATAAAGAAAGTAAGGGAATCGGAACGCATTACGAAATGAATATTTGACTTGCATGTGTTGGACTTTGCCTGGTTTGTCATTTAAGTGGGTCAAAAGGCTACGTCTTAAGTCCCGATTGTTAGCAAGTGGGAGATAAAAACATCGGACGCTTTGGTTTTCAGGTGCACCACCCTCGCTGGTAAGTGTCAATTTTCATTCTTTAAGAAGGAACAAAACCTTCTATCTTTTGATGGTAGCATTATCATGTTGCTGTATTAGTGTAATTAATATAATTTGCGACCACAATACATAATAGAATAAAATTGCCAAGTACCCCAAAATACTGTTTTGTACAGTCAGCTTTTATCTTAACTTCTGAAATGGGTCCCGCTTAAAATAGTACAGTATACTAGCTTTAATTGAAGATGCCTGTGTTTGGATGTCTAGGAAAATGGTTGTTGCCAAAAGAGATGTACAACAAAACATTTTATCTTTTTCAAAATTGTTCCTGTTCAGCTGGTAGCTAACTATTCATGGCAGAAGCAAAAGACTGAGTCAACAGCTATCCTCAGCGCTGCGGAAAGCTGTTGACCGACTTCTTCGCGTTGAAAAGAAATTTTAATTCACGACCCCAGATTCACGGATAAAGTTACGTACCGATTTATTGGTGTTATGTCCACCTCTGTCTGCGTTTAGTAAGCTATGTACCTCAACCTGACACTTTTCGGTAGCATGTTGTTGTGATTTTACTGAGTTTTGCGCATGTAATTTTCGACGGTTTACTTTTTTTCTCGTGTGTAAATTTTCACACGTTTGCACTTCAGGCATTTAATGAAGTTTTACTTTTGGATTTATTTTCAAACCGACTTTAAAGTTCCCTACAATGGAATTCAGTGAATTTGAAGTATCTTCACAGATGGCCTTTTGCAATGAGTTTCACTTGTGCAGTGTCCCAAACAACATCTAGGCTAAGAAACACATGTGAAGTTCACACAAATGCACCACACATTTAACTTGTGACCGATCTGCGCTGTAGAGAATCGCCCATTGCTACATCTCGTTTTATCATGCGATATGTAAAAGGCACGCGTGTTTTATCCTTACAGCCATAGCAAATTGAGTGCACAAATCATGAAATCTTGGGCTTGTGCGGTACAGAAATTGGACGTGTACAGTTAAATGCGTTTGAATTTTCTGGGCAATATAAAAGTAAAGAAACGTTTTCAATAGAACAAATTACACAGACTACACGATTTAATACAGAACTACAGTAATTCTAACTTGTAGTTGTGCATTGCATGTATATTAACTCAACTACATCAATTGCCACATTAAAACAAGCCAAAATCTCCCTCTGTGCCTCCTTCTCTCTCTCTCTCTCTCTCTCTCTCTCTCTCTCTCTCTCTCTCTTTCTCTCTCTCTAGTTTAGTTTAAACGTATTTATTTTCCATAACGTGGAAAAAAAGATTGGGAACATATGAATGATATCACCACAAGTTAAAGTCTGTCTCTCTGTTTGTCTGTGTGTGTGTGTGTGTGTGTCTGTCTGTCTCTCTCTCTCTCTCTTTCTCTCTCTCTCTCTCTATATATATATACATACGTACATAGAGTGGAACCGGTCCTTGCGATCATCTGCCTAATGCGACTATGACGTCATAATTTGTCATGTTAGGTTTAGTTACATTATATAATGCGACCTTGCTTTGTGTTGAGTAAGTCTCATTGTAACAGCATTTTCCTCACTAAGTGAGGCTGATGAGGGCTCCGAAGATGTCATCTTAAGCAATTGGGTGTTCGTTTGACGAAGTCACATGCATGTGATATTGATTGGACCATGGTGGCACAGGATATTACGAAATCACTATCGGCACTCCAGCAAAGTGACAATCCTGCTGACAAATGTAATCACGAGTCAGAGTGTCAGCCTGCCTACGTGTCAATTCAGGCATCTAGAGAGGGGTCCTTGAAACTTATAGACTTTGTCTGACTAGAAGGCATGGCCAGTTTGCTAGCATCCATGTCAAATGTGGAGCAACAATTGTGTGTGGCGAAATTAACAAAGATGCATTTGATACGTCAGACCTCCATTATAAGCTGACTAAGTGAAACAAATAATGATTAAGGAGAATGATTACATGGTTTTACATGAATGGGCAAACCCATATTGTGTTCCTACTACAGGCGTCCATGTTTGTCTCTTAAATTTAAAATGTCTTAAGGTGGAAGATCTGAAGTTAGCACCTTTGAATAACCTCTAATCACTTTTTCATATTTCAGATAGTTTGATTCTTAAATTACATGCTCCTGAAAATTCAGATGTGTGAACGTAAAATTGATATGAGAAATTTGATCTCAAAACTTTTGCTTACACTCAAAAGCAGTGCCGAGCACATGGGGTTTGTTTGAATGTACATGATAATGAAGCAAAGCATTGTTTGCACAGTCATTAGTCCATGACCCCTGGAAGCCAATTGACAAGGGTCACTGATAGGGAACAGGAAACCATTAGCTGTGAAGAGAAGAATGGGCCAGTTCAGACTAATCGCTACCACTGTTCTGATTACTTTGAAATTCTCTATTTATGTTAAAACAAATAAATAAAATCCACTTATTGGGTCCAAAATATGGAGCCGCATGTGAACTCACACCCAAACAAGCAAAGTTTGATGTTTTCAAGTTAAAAAAAGTCTAGATTTAAGCCACAAAATATACATTTTTTCATTACAACATCAGAGAGGTGAAGCTAAAAGTTTATTTCACACAATAATTAAAACACAGGACAGACAAAATGAGTATGTGTTATTTACAGTCATAAATGCGCAAGAATTGGCAACTTTTTCTTTCAATGCAATTTTCTCGAAACTACTTTTTGCTCAACCTCTGCAGTTTGTATCTCGCCTCACAAACGTACGAATTGGCCTATCACATTAAAATCAACGGACATTAAAAGAAAAATATCGTATATCCAGGAACAGTTCCCAGGATTTTTTTTTCTGACAACCTCTTCCTTGACTTTTGGAGCCATTTATAGAAAGAAAATGAACAACCTGTCAGGACTAAATTAAAAATTGTATAACTTTTTATTTATGCTCCTACAGGACTCACCATTGAATTCGATCCTGGACATGGATACATATTTTAAATTTTTTCTTATTTCAACTTGAAAAAAAAAGTGTGTGACTTCTGAGCGAAAAATGTGAAAATCTTACCAAGTCAGAAAGAATGCCATAAAATCTTTAAAAATCCCAATCTTACAAAAAAAACCTAAGGGTATAATCTATGGATACGTAGTAATCAGAAAATATATAGGTTTAATGTACTTGTGAAAAAATTAAATGGGTAATATTGATCCAAAGCTGCCAGTCTCACTGCGCACTGGCTTCACAGCCTTCACCTTAATTGACCATTTTATTTTACGTTAACAATGACTTTAAATGTCTGCATTATTGAATAAATGCCTTTTGTAGCGAATTACTATGTAGTATTAATGCTTTTTTATATTCCATGGTGATTATCTATGCCCTCAATCATCAACCCTGTTCATAGCGACCCCTGTTTATTACCACCACTTTTGGAATGCGCCAAGCATGGTCGCAACAGGTTCAACTGTATATATTGATATCCCGGACATTTTTGAAAGCCAAATGGCATTTAAAATTCTGTGAAAGCGAAAAAAAAAAAAAAACAAACAAAAAAAAAAAAAAAAAAAAAAAAAAAAAAAAAAAAAAAAAGAAAGAAAAAAAAAAAAAAAAAAAAAACCCAACCCCAAATCCCAGGTTCAAAAATACACAGTTGAGAGTGGAACGAAATATAAAACTTGCAGCGTATGAACTTTGACTTAAAGCCCGCAGGAAGCAGTGGCCTTTTGCCCCGCCTGTAAGGTACTTCTATTTATTTTCTTGTTTTCTCCATTAAGAAAATACTATTAACAGATGGCAATGTGTTGTGTGAAATCCAGCCTCTACTTGTACTTTTCTGAGCTAGTCGCCAAAATGAACAATTTTATTGGTACGTAATTGACCCGTTCGGAACATTTTTACCGGTAGGGTACATTTTATTCCTTGCTGAATGATTGAGGTTGAGGCTGTTGGCGTAATGACTGTCGCCCAGACGAGCACTTGTCTGACTTCAAAGCATAGATAAGTAATTTATTGTCTTGATAAGGTGTTAACCCTCCCGGTTACAGGAAAGAGCAACTTTGCATTTGTACTCATGTTGGCATGTTACGGGCTACTAAACACACAATTATATGACGTCGTTGAAAACATTAAAATTTATTCTATTTTGCCGTACGTTTTACTTTGACAAATTCCCCAACCTCTTTATGCTTACTTTTTAAAGCGCATTTTACAGTTAAATTTAGTAAACTTGTTGATGGAGTTAACTTGAATAGCTGTACTTGACCTGGCGTCAAATTCTTGTTTTTTTTTTTCATGCAGTCAGTGGAACATGCTTTCAATCTTAAAGTTCTTCCCTCGTGCACGTGCGTATACTGGTTTATCTAGTTTTATATTGCTCAGAGACCATTGTCATGATGGAATTACAGTTTATTACTGTTATAGTGAATGTCTCTCGGTAAGCGGGTGACAATCATCATTACGCTGGTGCCCTATGGCAATTTGGTAAGGCGGTTTTAGACCCTTCCCCCCTTAAACAGACTGAGGGTCAAATGTCGTCTGCCTAAGTATTTGCGACTTATTTTAAGAGTGATGAAAAACAATTTGACTCAGAATTATTGATGAGAACTATCAAGATTACATGCCTCAGGTCAACAGCTTGGCATGGGTTAGGCAATTAGTGCCGAAATCATGTTAAGGAAAGCTATGGACTCAGTCTTTGTTCCAACGGGAAAGGGTTAAACTTTGCTTTGGCAGTAGAGTAATTTGGGGCATTGTTTCCAAAAGAAAGTTCTTGGATATAAGAATGGTCTTTATTTTGTGCGACTCTTTGATTGATATCAAGCAGCCTCCTGTCACGTTCATGAGTATAAATGACAGTTTTTGGCTTGTTTATATCTCTCAATCATCCCACCGTGCATACCAATCGATGATACAACAATCATGTCTAAGTCTCCTGTTCATTATCTGCTAAATGTAAAAGAAAATATATATGTGTGGAAATAACGCTAATCAGATATTTGTGGTTGACCACACTCTTGTATAAATAAAATGGAGCTTTTTGGACTAAACACGTTTCCTTTTATACCGGTATTCTTTTTTATAAATTGTTAGTTTTGTACTTTTCAAACGTATGTACTGATTTCATAAGCCTGTATCCCATAATAAGTATTGTCTGTGGGCTGTCTCTTTTCTTTCACGAATTTCGTCTCGTACACCTCTTTCTCTCTCCTTCAGTCCAGCTCATGGCCTGGTTCCTTGGTCTGTAGTTCTTCTGCCAATCAATAAAGCTGTATCCTCCCTTTATGTTTGCTGCTTTTACAGCCCAAGACTGGATGGCTACAAATTATTAATGAATTCTTTTACAACAATATTACAAATGAAACAGTGTTTGTTTTATATTTCTACATTTGTTCTTCTCATAGACAATATTACTATCATATTGTAGTTGAATATATATTGCATCATGTCTGATAATATAGAACAATGTACAACTAGAAACGAAGATTTGCTTCAAAGCAAATCTGTGTGTGCCTTCAAAAGTTGTAAATATCACTGGCTGCAACTTTTGTCATTTGGGACTTCACATTCCATTAAGCTTATGGCTGGATGAAAATTTCAAAGTCCAAATGACCTTGACCTTCTACCTTTACAGGTCACATGTAAATTGCAAAAATGTGCAGCGTTGAAATAGCTACGATTTGAGTTCAACATGATCAGAATATGATAAAAATTGACTGAGTAATGGCTAGATGAAAATTTTAAAGGTCCAAATGACCTATAACTTTGACCTTTAGAGGTCACATGTTAATTACATTTTTTTTTTTTTAAGGAAAAGTGATATTGTGCAAAGTCCACCCAGTATCATTTCTGTCCCTCATACACCAAGCAGTTGAGGTTTTACATTAACCCTTTTAACACATCATCCTACACTAAATTGCGTGATTAACAATTTTGCGCCACACCCCCGTCTTTCGTGCGATTACAATTGGAGAAAAAATAAAGCATTTCGGGAGCGGAGGGGGGAGGGGGGCGGCAGGCGCGTCCACTATCTGTACATCTGGAGTTTTTACACGCTTGATGTGTTGTCTAATTTTTAAAAAAAAGGTAGGATGCGATGAGCCAATTTCGCTCCAGTGCGTAAGAAAGGATGTTCATGGCCAAGTGACTGATACGAGAGATGAATGGATCGGCATACTTTGAGATTCCAGATCCCAGAGAGACCACCCTCGCATTTTCAGCGGGAGATCTCCCATTTTTTTGCCCTTTTTCCGAATTTTCCCGTTCTCCCGCTGAGAATTTGTTTTCTCCTGCCCAGATAAAAAAATGGACGAGCTAAAAAAAAAAAAAAAAAAAAAATATAATCATCAAAATACATCATTTTAACTCCTTTTTTTTCCAAAATCTTCTAACCCCAGGAAGGGGCGTTGCCCTCCGCGAACCCATTCCCCAGCACAGTCGCTGCGCCCGTCATATCTCCAGTTTCAATAGTACTCCAGGAGGGAGAATCTCCAGTTTGTATGAAGCTGTGGGTTGGAGCCTCTGAGATCCTTTTTTTTTACAAGGTTCCTTAAAAGTGGATACAGACACTTCTACGGTCTCTCATGCAGTCACACCTTTGCAGATTGGTGCGGGTTCTTGGAAATTTTCTATGAGAAAGTTTAAATGTGTCTGATTTCTAGGACTATACCTGGTTTATCGATGAAGGTCAGTGCTGTAGTTTTATATTTTTTAGCCCATCATGAGTATTGATATGAGTGTAGCAAAGTTTCCTGTGAAAGTGGATACAGATGATGCAATACAATTAAAGCATTTAAATCTCAATAATGCAGCTGTAGTATATTGAAACAACATACCCTATTGGCTCATTTAACTGTACTATATGCAAGTTATCACGTATTTATGTCTCCCACCAGAGTAAGCCACCGAAGTCATCTTAGGTTTATGACAGAAAAATGCAGACCAATTTTGTGTCGTCATCTGACAGAGCAGTGCACTTGATCCAAGTAAAAAAAACCTACTTGTAGCCTGTATACAAGCGTAGAACTGATGATTTATTCACTTTTAAACTAAAATAAAAACAATGCTACTTTTAATATTCCCAACTTTATTCTTCACAGCTGTTGCTCAGGTATTTTAACATGTTTTGATATTGCATATATGTATTGTTGTATATATGTACTATATGTATGTTTTTATTGCGCCCCACGGAAGAACAGACTAAGTCTGAGTTGGGTCACCCACAATGAAGATATTCAATAATAATAATGATGATGATGATGATGATGATGATGATGATGATGATGATGATGATGATGATGATGATGATGATGATGATAATAATAATAATAATAATAATAATAATTATCATTACATATTTAATTGCAGCCATTTAGGTAAAAGTAATTATTAAGCCCACCGTTCATTAATCCCTTTGGACCCATGCCGTAATAACCTATCCGAGAACATACACAATGGTATATGTTATGGTATATCATGTGGCGTGTGTTGATGGCCGAGTTCAGGCATGGGAGTAGCCATTTGATGGTCTTTTACCGGTCCAACTTGGGTAACGCATAGAAGCAAGAGTAGAAATGGTGTTCAAGCATTCTAGTTCATGGGGATGAATAGTGGGAAACCGATTCTGAGTAGACGTTATGAATCCTAGTTCTCATGTTTCGATACACACATGTACATCTTACGTTAATTGTATAAAACCGAATATCAAACATTGATTTTATGCTATAATTCATACCACTGACTCAATTTACGCCTTCCTAGGTGACAGACGGAATAGTAAAGTTTTCAGAAAGGTTCGACATAGCACTGTAGGCCTGCTGTCGCGAAAAGATTCTTCTTTGAACTTTGTGAGGTGTTTTGATATTGAACACTGTATTGTGATTTGCAATATTCAGTCAGTACCTGGTTCTAATATGAAACATTGATGTTAATGGATTCTTATTTTGTCGACCTTGAGAAAAACAGTAAACACTGGTTGTGTTGGTACTGACAGTTATCCCCACATTTTATCAAAAATGCTGATGCAGGGTGTCAATTGGTCACTAGTGTATGACTACAAAAGCCCGAGAGAGTAAACTGGCGCCACAAGCTACGGTTAGACAAAAAAGATGTAAATCCTTAGACTTCTTATGTAAATGCCTAAATCTACTGGAAATAGCCCAGAAGTAATGCATCAAGTGCAAAAAAACTTGTGTAGTCGATGCTTAAGAGCATATCGGGATAAAGAACGAGGCTAAGGTTCCGAGGAAGAAAATAGATAGAACAATGCTAGTTTCGGGACAAGCGTTTACACTTTGCAGGCATGGCTTCCGTGAAAAAAAAATGGATTCATAAAAGAGCACTCTTTATGCATGTTCTCTTTGATAAAAGTCAAGCATTAAGTGCTTTGCTTCAAGCAATAATGTTAAATATTTGTTGTAATGTACTTTGTATTTTATATCAGTTGATGTTCATTAATCATCATTGACAATATGTTTGAAGTGTTTTTACCTTAGTTGTGATTGATCTAGCAATTATGGAATTGACAATGGCCCTATCAGATAGGGAATTCTGTTGTGAACATCAGATCTCTTGGATGACTTATGGGTGACCTCTTGACCCCTCCATATTAATGCCATTATTACTTTAGTACACAAAATGATGCTATCTCTGATTACGTTTTTGCAACAGCAAACAGCATGTTTCTGTGACACAGTTTCCTGAAATCTATTATTCGTTCTAATTGTCTCTTCTCGCATAATATTTCACAATTCCTAAACATGAAGATAAGATTTTGGTTTTGTTATATGGTTGCCACTAGTCAGTGGTACGGGGGTGTGGGTGTGATGTATTAATTGGATGCTTGTAAATGTATGTCTATTACCATTCCAAGACTATTTCGTGTAATTCTATATGCTTGATTTCTCGGGCAGTCCACCTAAAAGGAACATGTAAAATCGGACACAAGTACTACTTCACCGACTACAGGACACATATCAGAATTGGCTACGACAAATACACGGTGAAGATAGGGATTCCAACAAGCTTAGACCCTGTTGTAACTTCAAGATAAAATTTGTCAGAGAGGAATAGTTAAAAGTTAACATGATGGTAAATAAGAGGAGAAAGTTTACTAAACTCCGCGTCACTGCACATGACGTAACACTACAGTCAATGCGTTACAATGCACCCCTTTATAAAACCGAATTGCTTGTCATTGCCCCAACTCACAAATCGAGGATGAACTGAATAATTTAATGGAAGCAGCAAGTTGATTCACATCCTATGTTAAATCAAGCTGCAAAATAATAAGCAGAATCGAGCGCACGAGAGTACCATGAGAGGAGTGTTCGCATCCTACGGCACTGTAATAACCAAGAAAATGGGTCAGAAACACCCAATAATGCAGTAATGTTCACTTTTTTTTGACATAAACAAACGGAATAAAAAGGTTGATGGTCATGCCAGTCATTCAAATTGGTGCAACCGGAATGGCATATATATATATATATATATATATATATATATATATATATATATATATATATATATATATATATATATATATATATATATATATATATATATATATATATATATATGCCATGTATTGTCTTCCTTCAAAGATCCAACAGCATGGTTCAGACGGAAAATGCAGCAAGAGCACAGGAGTTGCAATTCCATTCCCACACAACATAGAATATACAATTAAGAAGGTTATATTCAATACTGAATACAGATATTTGGTTGTTGAAGTTGAAATAGAAGAAAGATTGTTAATTTTATGTAATGTTTATGCACCCACTACGCATCATGTGGAACAGCAACTGAATTTTTTACTCCAATTCAGAGGACTGTACCTACAATATGTTGATGGAGCTATAGTTATTGGCGGTGAGTTCAATGCAATATTAAACCATGAAGGACGCAGAACCGAGGCAACAACAAAGTAAGCTAGAAACCTAAAAAACTTTATGGAAGAGTTTGAGCTAATAGATATTTGGAGGGTGCTCGATCCAAATTCATTCATGTTCACATGGCAATCAGGTAACCACCCCCCCACCGATACAGCGCAGATTAGACCATCTTCTTGTATCATCATTTTTAATGCAGTCAGTAAAAATGGTAAATCTAACCCTCAAAACTGGAAAGAAACCTATGTAAACAGCGAGGGGGGGGGGGTTAGGAAATTTAGTAATGAATAACTACTTGACAAAGAATATTTAGATAAGAGCACAGGGACTATAGAAGAATGTGAGCAAACAAATGTAAATATAACCGACCAGGGTTTATTATCGGGATTCACTAAAATGTCATATTGGGAGAATCACAATGAAACACTTTTTTAAAAGAACAAAACCAAGCAGCAAAAAAGGAAGAAGGCTGAAATAAAAGGCTTGAAAAACTGACAGAGTAAAGAGCCGAAAACAGTGAAAATAATGACACAGAGAAGGAAACTGCACAGGTAAATGGACTGATGGACATAAATGAGATAAAAACCATAGGAACTATGTTAAGATCTCGGGAAGGTAGTGTGAAAATGGAGAAAAATATTCATAACATACGAAATAGATCTCAGAAAGGTAGTGTGAAAATGGAGAAAAATATTTATAACATACGAAATATTTTCTTTAACTAGAAAAAATTACAATAATAAATGTATAAGAAAGAGAATAACAATTTCGTTAGTATTGTGCCTACAAACCAATACAAAATATGCATTGAGGGCACGATGATGCCAGTTAAATATGTTAGAATCACAGACCTTTATTGGGAACTTTAAAACAAGAGAAACACAGTCACAAAAGCAATTCGAAAAATGGATAAGTATGCCATATCAGAAGTACAGTTAGAAGAAATATTTAAACGCCCATTGAAGTGCTTCACGGAAACAAAATACACACCTTTCAATTCAAAATTATTTATAGAATATCAACAAGAAATTAGGGGATTTGTTTTTACGGGCATAAAAGAATTTGACAAGTGTCAACATTGACACTACTGATCATGAGTTCTTTCCATGTAACATCGCAACGATTTCGGGTTTCCTTTCAAGATTGGTTGTCCAGTATTTAGTACAATGTTGTGCACTTGAGTGAAACAAATGTGATATTTGCATGAATATATATATATATATATATATATATATATATATATATATATATATATATATATATATATATATATATATATATATATATATATATATATATATATATATACACCTTTTCCATTTATATTTAAACTTCTGTATGTTAGTAGCAAAAATTTATGCATGTTCAGTTGTATAGAAAACAATATAATCTATATTTTATAGCCTTCTTTAAGGTGTTAAGAAAAACAAAACAAATTATTTGTTTTATTATGTCAAACAGTGACATAGTGCAGGTCTCGACTGAAACTGGTCTACCATTGCAAATGGCCTGGGAACTGTATAAGTTTATATTTGTGTTTTGGGATTCAGGACAAAATAATAGAAAGCTTAAACTGTAAAATTGATGACTAATCAATATATATATATATATATCATGCGTGTGTGTGTGTGTGTGTGTGTGCATAAAAGCTGAATCTTCATGCTCTTCTTTAGAGTTTAGAGTCGAATAGCCTCTCAAACCCTTGTATTAAAATTGTAGTGCTGACTTTGTTTCAGTGTTCCGTTTTGGTTCTAGCCCAGCCTTACAACAAAATGCCCTTTGCTGCAGAAATTGGTGGCACCCAGGTAGCAGAATTACTTGGTCCGGACTCGGACAGAAAGAAGTTGGAAAAAAATCCGGAGGAAAGAATACATTTAAAGAGACAATTAAAACTCTACCACGGAGTATCTATTGTATGCGGATTAATAATTGGGAGCGCCATTTTTGTAGCACCGAAAGGCGTGATCAAGGGTACCAAATCCCCGGCGCTATGTCTGCTCATCTGGGGGCTCTCTGGCGGCTTGGCAACGCTTGGAGCTTTGTGCAGCGCCGAACTTGGGACAACGTTTCCTGGTTCTGGGGAAAAATATTATTATCTACAAATTATGTATGGAGAGTTTCCCGCCTTTCTGTATATGTGGATATACATTTTCTTTGTCCGACCCGGAGCTAACGCAGTTAAATGCCTCGCTTTTGGTCAGTACATCCTCGAGCCTTTCTTCAGCGACTGTGACATAAGCGGCACTGCGGTGCTCCTTCTGGCCCTGCTTCTCTGCTGTAAGATTTTGAACCTATATCTAAGTGTAAAGTTGATAAATAGAACATTATCGCTTGCGTAAAGTTTTATCAAAATACGACATACACTGCCGGGAAAAAAAGATGCTACCCGCATTGGCTAACATGGTTTAACATGGGCCGCTCTAAATATGTCTTTAAATGGGAAATATGGGTGTCGCGTGGCATTTTATGAAACATCAACAGGCTAGTTTAGAGTATACCTGAGCAGTCACAGACAGAAAAAAAGTCTTGGAAAGGAGACATCAGCCAGAAAGGTGCGAAAAGTGTGTCAGGTAGTGCGATGCCTGTGCATTTATAAGGGGGTCATGGCACTACTTGGATCAATGTGAATTAACAATGCCACAGCATGCCACTTACTCACAACTGTCTGACTTTGACAGGGGCAGAATCATTAGGATGTTGGAGGCTGCCCTTTCCCAGCCGGAGGTTGCTAGGATAATGGGGTGCTCCAGGCCGTTGGTATAAAGGTGGTGGAACCATTTCCTGGAAATCAGAGGATGCAAGAGGAGGCTAGATCTTGGCGACCACGACAGTAAGATGGGACGGATGACCATTACTTGATCCAGTATGTGATGAGCCACAGATTTTCTTTCCACCAAAAGGTATCGTCAGCAGTGGCGCCAAGCCTGCAACATCAGAGCATCACAGTCTACCATTTACAAGAGACTAGTGTCGGCCAAGCTGAGGGCATACCACCCTGCCTTTCACATCCCTCTCAGTCCTGCAGACAAGACAGAGTGGGTATAGTGGTGTGAGAAAAATATAGCCTGTACCAGAAATCAACAGAACAGCGTGATGTGATCAGATGAATCCTGATAGATGGGTTTCTTGATGTGAGGGCGGCAATTAGAGCAACATGGAGAACAGTTCTCATCAGGTTGAATAAAACACTAACAGGCTACATGGATGAAATTCTGCCAGTGGTTGACAAATGGATCCGAC
>OZ026623.1:26009439-26029439 GCA_964020975.1 Hermodice carunculata
TTTATTCGATCACTTGAAAGACAATACAGGTCACGGCTGATTGATAACCTATCGGGAAGTGAATGTAAAGATACCAAAATGTACTGGAAAACAGTTGATGAACTTAAATCCCTTGAATGTAGACAAGCAAATGATGCTGACAAAATCTCTCCTGAATCTTGGGTAGATCACTATGAACAGCTTCTCTTTGACCCCACTATAGAGCAAAAGGATACACACGTTGCCAAAGATCTACATAAATTAGAAAATGAACCATACTTTTGTGAACTGGTTTATAGAATTAGTCCTAATGAAATTAATAGGGCTATTAGAAACATTAAGAATGGTAAAGCCCCAGGGCTGGACATGATTTCTGGTGAACTAATAAAAGCTACCTCTAAGCACTTTATTACATTGTATAGTAAAATTTTCAACCATATACTTCAATCTGGTATTTACCCTCAAGAATAGAGAAATGGGTACATTGTTTCTATACATAAAAAAGGTTCATATCTATCCCCTGGTAACTACAGAGGGATAACTATTCACAACTGTCTGAGTAAGGTATTTGGTTCTATTCTAAACAACAGGCGGCAGGAGTTTGATGAAAAACATGATCTTATCAATAAGTGTCAAATTGGTTCCAAGAAGGGAGCACGTACTACAGATCACATATTTGTGCTTCGCACTCTCTTTGATAAATATGTCAATAAGGAAATGACTAAGTTATATGCCTGTTTTATCGACTTTGAGAAGGCGTTCGACAGAGTGTGGAGAAAAGGGTTATTGCTTAAGTTGCAACAACAAGGTATTAAAGGAAAATTCTACAATTTTATTAAACAAATGTATGCAGATGTCAATTGGTGCATTAAAGTAGAACAGTCCAGGACGGGCTTATACAAATCAAATATAGGTGTCAAACAGGGTGATGTTTTAATTTATTCAATGTTTATCTTAATGACTTGCCAGACTACATCGGGCATGATGACAATACACCCTCTCTTGCAGAGCAACCCATTCAGTGTCTGTTGTATGCAGATGACTTAATTTTGCTATCTACAACACCTTGTGGTCTACAGAAATCATTGGACAAACTTCAGAGTTACTGTAACAAATGGCATATCAATGTTAATGCAAACAAAACAAAGATCATGGAATTTAACAAAACTGGTAAAACTGGCAACAGATTGTTCCTATATAATGGAAATACAGTAGAAAACGTGAATCATTACCATTATTTAGGGGTCAAGGTTAGTAATAATGGTAATTTTGCTGAAGCCAAACTAAATCTCTTCCAAAAGGCAAGCAAGGCAGCCTTCTCTGTTAAAAAATCATTTTCTTATGGGGAACTAAATCCTTATACTGGACTTAAGCTTTATGATCAACTTATTAAACCCATCAGTCTGTATGGCTGTGAAATATGGGGTGTCCCAAATACTGTTAGAGTTGACAGAGAGCTATGGTTTGAAAATAAGAACTTGAATGATACATTTGAACGATTACACATACAATTCTGTAAATATCTTTTACAGGTTGGACCAAAATCATGCAATATGGCTGTTTATGGAGAACTTGGCAGGTTCCCTGTTTATGCTAATATATGGAAGCAATTGATTAAGTTTATATTCCATGCAGGCGATGCGCCTGTCAATACTCTATTGTATGCTGCTCATTCCGAAGCCACTAATCTGATGGAAACAAAAAACACCTGGGCATATAATGTTAACAAAATTCTTGAACACTTTGGCAGCTCCATTACAGATTGTACTCTAGATGTGGTAAACAAAATCCAGGAAAGCTTTATTGATATGTGGCATAAACAACTGAACAAAAACTCTGATATTAATTATGAGGGTAATAAATTGAGGTTATACAGATCTTTTAAGTCAGAATGGGGATATGACGTTTAATTAAATATTATCAAAAATCCTGATCACAGGATAGCTTTAACCAGGCTGCGCATCAGTGCACACAAGCTTGAAATAGAGGCTGGAAGGTATAAGGCTATACCTGCACTGAACAGATTATGTAAACAATGCAATAATGGTGAGGTGGAGGATGAAATACACTTCGCCTTAAAATGTAAAAAACATGATAACCTTCGTGAAAAAACACTTCAGTTATGTACTAAGGAATCAAAAAATTTTATCCACCTCTCTCCAGCTCAAAAACTTTTGTTCATGATGTCCTCATCTGACTGTATCATATCTTACTTAGCTGAGTTTTGTTACAAAGCATTTGGTAACAGGGACAGTTCAAGCCCTTAATTATTACTTGTAAGCTATTGATCATGTGTATTCATATTTTGACAAGTTCACGTCACTGTCACATTTGTGTTATAGTGTATTTTCATGTAGGTGGCAGCTCATCTAGATGTACCTGCCTGCTCATGCCATTACCATAGGCATGTATAATAGTATTAATTTATGTACATGTATATAGGTGGCAGCACATTCTGATGTCTCTGCCGTTTCTTTGTATTTATGTAGTTTGGTGCTATTTGTAGTCTAGTTGTTGTACTGGTCCCATAGAGGACGCTTTATGCAATAAAGTATGTTATAAGCCACCATGTTGCTAGGCAACCATTTTGCATTCATGATACTTGAACCTGTCTCATAGGCAGCCTTCTGGCCATGCCTGCTAGGTGTGTGGTTTGAAAGGTTTGGGTCTTATGGCAAATGGGAGGTGGGGGAACTCCCAACAACTGTGTACTGAGGTTCTCAACAAAATACGGAGAATACCTTTTTGTTCCTGCAAGAAGCATATCTGCTCCATGTTCACACTAATTCTGGACAGGGCTGTAAGTGCACCTTGGCTGAGACTGAACAGTGTCCTTGCTGGTCTGTTTTCGCCTGAGGCTAGGAGTCTGCTGGACTTGTCAGTCTCAAGGGATCAGAGGGACTGGACTTTAGGCAGAACAAGCCAGAATGTACCCTCTGTTAAAAATAGACCACACACAGAGCTGAGTTTGCTGGACCCACCAAAGTCTCGACTTACAGTCCTCAGTGACTGTTTTCACAACTTGGTGAATTTTGAAAAAGTGTGTGGATTTGTGTCATCCCAGTGAAATGAAGCCTGTTCTTCATAGCCAATACTGACTCAGTATAGTGCATGTCTCAGTTCACAGGTACTTGTACATGTAGTTTTGTGACAGCATCTGTTAAAATCTGTTTATGTAATAAAGGAAGAAAGACAGTTTTGCATTTCATGTATACACATCCCTCTGAATTATAATATGTGTACACTGTACATGCACATATACTCATCAAAACTGCCCAGAAGGGCTGACCCTGTCAGGAGTGGGCACTTTTCTCTGGTTGCGAGGGTGCCCACTGTAGATGCTTCACTGTACAGTGGTACCTGCAATTTAACAGACAAAAGTGATCACATAGGACATATGGTCTTTCATATCAGATAAATTAACAAAGATATAAAAGTTTGTTTGTTTCTTTCTTTTTTCTTTCTTTCTTTCTTTCTTTCTTTCTTTCTTTCTTTCTTTCTTTCTTTCTTTCTTTCTGTCTGTCTGTCTGTCTTTCCTTCTTTCTTTCTTTCTCACCAAGTTGGTCCAGAGTTTTTTCAGACACAATTTTTCCGAAAACCACCAAACATGCCAGGGTGACTGACATAACCAGCGAAATTGTGCATCTCATTTGGAATAGTCATGATGTTTAAAATTATGCAAATTTTAGAGGCAACAGAAATATTAAAAGCGCCGTATCTTCCAAACTATTTCAGATGGACTCAAAATTTCAATGTGCATATATACCTTTGTGACATTTGCCACTATAATGGACAATATAGTGTAGATTTTCAAAATATGCTAATAAGGGGTATTGAAAAATTTAAGAGTTGAATATCTCCAAAACTATTGTACATAGAAATACCATTCCAACTTCAATTTATAGGTTTGTGGCAAAGCCGTATCCAATTAACCATGAACCGAAGTTGTAAGATTTCAATTTATGCAAATTAGGTGAATATGCAAAATGTAAATCTTTAATAGCTTTAAAACTATTATAGAGAGGTGACATTCCTACTTTAATTTATGGGTATGCAGCATAGCCCCATGCAATGAACAATAAACCCTATTTCTTTTAGGCTTATAATTCATGCAAATTAGGCAAATACACAAAATTAAATTGTTGAATAGCTTCAAAACTATTATAGATAGTAGTTTTATTCAAACATCATTCTATAAGTTTGGGACATGGCCACATCCCTTGAACTAAGAACCAAAGCTGAGCATTATAATTTATAAAAATTAGGCAAAAACACGAATTTTAGATGATGTTGAACAATGGCAAAGTGTATCATTTCAAACTGTTCTCATTTTGAAGGCACCAAGACAGATTTGCTGTGAAGCAAATCTTCCTTTCTAGTCTGATAATATTTTTGGCAAATCCAAAGCAAACTGAGCTGTTCCTTCCTAACAAGAGACCAGTACTTTGAACATGAATCTACTCTGCACGTATTTATCCACTTAAAACTTCCAGGATCATCAATTGTGGCCTTGATATCAAGTATTTTTAAAAGGCCGCGATACACACAGATCATATCAGGCATGGAAGAATTTTGTCTTTTTCCTTGACCAAGTGAACAAGTTGATATTGTAAAAAAGGGGGAGGCTTAAAATAAGTGAATTCCCCCCCCTGAGACTTTGAGTAAGTATCATGAAAAACCACGAGGAGGGCTGTGAATAGATAATATCAATTTGCTAGAAGTTACTTTGGTGATCCAAATGGATCATTTTGCTACCTTAAATAGTTGCTGCAAAATAAATGCTAATTATGAAACTTTTTTGCAGTGTGAAGAACGTTAACGCTATTGGCAGAAACCTTATACAAGGTGTAGAATAAGCTAAAAGCACAATACAAAAACAATGTAAAATATATATATATATATACTCACATATATATATATATATATATATATATATATATATATATATACATATATATATATATATATATATATATATATATATATATATATATATATATATATATATATATATATACCTTAAAATATATACATACGTAAAAAGTGTTATATATACATCTTATGAAGACACATACATGTAAGGATCTAGCGACAGTCAGGTGCACATGTGATATTATTATTCAATTTTATCAAATTGACTTCATAATAGAGAAGTTGACTTGGATATTACCAGCTTTTATAGTTATTATGAAATTGAATTCTTTTGTGATACATGCTGTAAACGTTTTGCTGCAACAGCATTCTGGCCAGAACGAGGTTGGTAACATAAAACCCAACTTGACCTGCGTCAATTCCTTGGTCAGACTCCCGTTTGGTGGTCGAGAGTTCAAAATGTAGGTTCTATTTCTGTGCCGCACAACTGCATGCTTAGTGCACAGAAAATGTCATGACGACAGCAGAACTAGCGAGAACTACTTGTACACGCTTATTTGGGCCGACCTAAAACAAATAAATCGGCATGTAGCTTTTCCTGTGAATCTTGTGTCATAAATGACAATTTTTTTTATCCCAAAGAACAATATGTCGTCAATCAACAGCTTTCCTCGGCACCGAGGAAAGTTGTTGATTCAGTCTTCTGTGTTAAATACGCTTCTGCCGGGACTAATTACCGGGCAGTTGGAAATGCACGATTTTGAAGAGAAAAAAAAGACAACAATTTTTTTAGTACAGGAAAATTTTGAAAAATTTTATGCTAGCTAATATACTGTGAAACTTCTATGTTGGGGAGTCAGAAGTTGAGATGAAAACTGTATTCATCAAACACTAATTTTTTGTATCATGTTCGCAGTTTACATTGATAGCACTTAAACAGGAACATATCATTGCGACAATCAATAGGTAGAACATTTTATTCAATTTGCAAGAATAAATTTTGATACTTACCAGAGACTTCCATCTCAAAACCCGAGATGCACCATTTTTGACCCACTTTAAAACACCAGGCAAAGTTCAACATATGTAAGTCAAATATTCATTTCGTATTCTGTACTGCTTCCCTCAAATCCATCATTGTCAATTTTAACAAAATGCGATCATCCATTTACCAGTATGTTTTCAGTTACAGAGGCCATTAGAATGGCCCAGGTCAATAGCTTGATGGTGCAGTATAGGCGCAGTGCGCTCAGAGCGCGCCCATCAAAGCTGTTGTCTCAGTCAAAACATAAAACTGAAAATGTTAAACAGGCAAAGCATTGGCGTGTTCCAAATTTTCACCAACACATGTAACTTGTAGCTGGGCCAGATGTGAGCGTACTTCGAGGGTAATTTCGATCCTGGAAAGTGATATCTTTGGCAAAATGCATAGATTCAGTGACAATGACAATAATAATAACAAGACTACATTACCTCAAATGCAGAAAGTCGTCGGGATAGAGGGGGGATGGCAAGTAATACCGGAAGTCATACCCTGGTGCAAACACTTTTTATTGGGCTATATTTTTCTCTTCCAAAGTTGGAACTTGGGGATAATCAGAAGCTATGCAAACTCAATGGAGCGATATGATCAAGCTTCGTAAGGAAATACCAGCAGGAATAAATTTGAACCCCGCAAGCAGGCACGTGGAGTAACATAAATCCTGAATGGGGCCATACAGGCAACACAGGCACATAGCGCGGCACTGTGCTTCTAGGGATTTTCCCGAATAATGGCGTTTCGAAATTACCTGACACGGTTTAAGGGATTATCACTGTAAAAAAACCTGTCGGAGTCTAGAGAGACACCTCGGGAGCTCAGACACAGTGCACCGACGAATGCAGGGCGACTACGAACAATTCCGCTCACTTCAATTATATACACGCAGACGTTACGTCACACACACACACACATATATGTATATATATATATTTATATATATATATTATTTATATGGCATAACTCGGGAGCGTTTGAATGGGTACGTAAAGTGTCTCTAAACCCATATTTGGTGAGATGTTTCAGCAGTACAAAAATAGTCTGCCTTCCTTTTCACTTCTGTACCCAGAGGCAAATGAGAAACAAGCTTTTTTTATTTTGTCTGATGAAGGATATTTACAGGATAGCATTTAACAGTAAAATGATGGTTGTTCCAACTGCTATCACCTAACGGGGAAAAACGTTCATTTGGACGATATAATAAACACAATAAAACAACATGTATTTTAATGACTCCCAAAGCAAAGTTATAGGTGCACATGAAATTTAATATATTTCATATGTCTCTTCAGTTTTGGGCGTTGGTTTAAACAAGATCTGACTGAATGCGATTCATTACTGTAAATCTGATTTATCTTATAATTTAACACTCGCAATGAAGCAAAATATGTAGTGCAATACATAAAAAGGGTGACAGTACATATATTTACATTATTACTGTGAGAGAACAGACTTTTGCAGAAGCCATTTGACTGGACGGAGATTCAACGAATTATTGTTAATTTATTTAGGAAATGAGGGTCGCTTTTGTGTGTGTTATGGCATAATAACGCAAATTGCCAGCTCCTATCACGTGCGTCATTATGCCATAACACACACAAAAGCGACCCTCATTGCTTATATTTACATTTCCCGCTGAATTTTTCTGCTCAATTACACGAAATTTAGAAATTTGATACATTGAATTACGAGAAACGACCAGAAACTGATTTGTCCAGCATGATCAAGTGTTAAGTCCCGAAAACCAGGTGGGCGTGGCTTATTGGAGTGTGGGCGGGACACATTTGTTGTGGTCGCATAACACCCAAAGCTCATGTGTTATGGTCTCATAGCACACCAGACTCTCTCCTATACTGGCAATGTTAAAAGTTAGATTGAATGTAAATATTACTATTTGAACAAATAGGTTTGTGCTATAGGATATTACCTTTTGGTATGGTAAAATACTTGACTGGTCTAAGATGGAAGTTAGTACTACGTAGTATGGCTATAAATGCGCAGGGTATGCGTGCTACAGTTTCAGCTTAACTCATTCCATACTGTGGTCACAGGCCTTGGTCAGTGGTTCTGGCACTGACTTAAGGCTATGGGCATGATGGTACTTGAACAAATGCTCTTTTCATAAAGAATTTAAATATGCAATTGTCGTCTTAAATCTACGTAAATATTAGAAAATATCAGGTACTGGTATAGAATGAGTTAACCTCGCTGTAGCATGTAAAATACATAGGAAATTCCACAGGACATATTGGTAATCAAAGTGGTTTCACATCTTTAATCATTCTACCAGTCGTACTCGGAGTACTGCATAGGCCAACTAGGGTATAGATAATATCACTACTATATTTCCTAAGGTTTACGTATGCTATTTATTCTGACCAGCATGGTGATTTTTTCTAATGGGGATATCTCAGGGAGTGTGGCCCATCTGGGACACAATTTAAATGCATTGTTCAGGCGGACTGCAGTACTTATATGCAACGTAGTTAATTTGTGCCCCAGTAATCTGAGGGTTCTATAGGAGATAAGTGATGAATATAAAATGAGGTTTCTTCTCCAGACTTTGAAAGGAACGCTAGCATGATTGAACAGTTATACTTTTGTCACGAATTCAAATATGAAATCCGCGTCTTAAATTAAATTATATTTACTAACAAATCTAGGACAGACATCAGAGAAGCCACTTTGATTGATTCAATTTGTTTTATTTACCATTATGGCAATATATGTACAATTTTCATGCTTTAAAAAAATTAAAATTACACATTTTGAAAAGTGAGTTATTACCTGTTCCAATCCTTTTTGCAGGGGAAAACAGTTGCACACGTTATACAGAAGATTGAACAGACCAGTAAACAATAAGGTTGCTCTTACAATATATATTGATTTTAATCATGACATGGCTTTTGGAAATAAACAGTTGTGATTTCTTGTTGGGCTTATAACAGTTAACAATATAAAGTGGGTTATAACATGCATAATCTTACTGTCATTTAATAATTGTGCCTTGAAACAAGGTGAACAACAGTTTCACGAGAATGCTTTTACATCTTGAATTTCGTTTAGCGTTCAAAGCACTGATTTTAGATTGAGTCAACAGCTTTCCTCGGGACACTTTGCACACATTGTGTACAAAATCCCGAGGAAAGCTGTTGACTAAGACTTCTTTTTGCTTTAGACTAGGCCTGCAGGTATCTAAATGACAGGTATTTTCATGAGAAAATGGAATCTTTTAACCATTATATGTTGAACAGTTATGACAAAAGGACTATAGCCGTGTTTAGCACTTTAGGGGTTAATACATTACATTTAACACACACTACAATTGCTTTGGATCTTCAGTGGACTGATCACTTTTTCCTCTTTAAGTCCCAAATTTTGGACTGACTCAACAGCTTTTCTTCGGAACTGGAGGCATGCTGGTACTTGAGTGAAAAATCTTTTTACCAGGAATATGAATCTGATATCCTAATGACAGTTCAGACTAGTTTCACTTTAGTAGATCGACTTTAGACGTAATCGGCACTGAAAGAGTCACGACTTCAGAACTACAGTAGCTGGAGCATGACATTCCATACAATACACAAAACAATATGTTCAGACCATGCATTTTAATAGTTGAACGAACGCTCTTCACGGGAGGGACTGGGAAATGCAGCAGTCAGTGTGTTCTAACAGCGTGCACAGTAAAACCCGTTGCTGGGATGTAACTTGTCAACCACACTTCAAAACTCAGGTTTTCCTTCTTGTGGGATACTGATCAGCACCTTCTGCACCAACTTTGTAAACGTGGCTATAAAAAGAAAGATTACATCAAGAAATACATGTGTACATGTTAAATCTTTTACATTATTTAGAATGTTTCCATTTGAAGGTTAACAAAAACTGCAACAGCAGCTGCCATCAAGATTGCATATTATTAAAATTAGCTCACGTAAGTTGTCATTCAGTTGGATTTGGATTGTCTGTCAACGGACAGTCTGACCACTAGCACTCTCAATTCGTCCAAAATGTATACAGTGGAATCTCCATATCAAGACCACCTGAGGGACTGTAAAATGTGGTCTTAATACGGGTGTGGTCTAAATGGGGATATTATTTATGAAGGATAAACAAAATTGGGTCTGCAAATTGGTGGTCTTAATATAGACATGGTCTATTTATGAGGTGGTCTTAATTGGTGATTCCATTGTGGTTGTTATTTAACAAATCGTATCAGTCAGATCCTGTCTAAACGATATGTTAATGCACCTTGGATGATTCATAACCAAGTTTGTTTTACAAGTCACCTTACAGTGACTATAAAATGAAGCCATTCGATCTCAAAGATGCCCTCGATTTGGCCACCTGATATTTTATTGGGGTCTCAGATATGCTTTTCACGAGCACGACCTACTTATCTAAGAAATTGGTTTTCCACCCACTTGTAACTTTTTCATCCAAATTTTAAGTAAATTTATAGATATGTTGTGGTGACGGACTTATTTCGTCCCCATATTCGGAGGCATTATGTTTTTAGCGTTGCCCTTCACTGCACTCAATATTTGTAACATTGTCTCAAAGCGCCGTCCTTCTGTGCAAGGACCTTTATAAACCTGTGATGAACTGAAGAGGATTTTCCCTAATTTGCACATTTTCTTCTGAAAACTATCAAAGTTCAGTGTCGAAGTAATATTTAAAGAATTCACTCACATAATACACCCAATCACACACGAGACAATTTTGTAATGTACAAGAAGATATTATGACCAAATATATTGCTCAAAGGGACATCCAACTTAAAATCATTATATGAATTATTACCACATTAACGATGTCCTTACAAAAACCTTCAGAACAAATGATGGCACAAAGAATTACGATTTTTTTCACACTTATCATGCATCCAGACGATAATCTTTATCTCTAACCCCAAACCATTAAATCTTGACACATTGGACTCTGATACTATAAGCGATGAATTTATAAATGCAGGCTCCCGGCTTAAAAGTAGTCAGCCATGTACCCGTCCCCTCCCCCCCCCCCAAGAAAACAGAAGTGACGTAATACCTCTTAATCCCTAGATATTAAAACATAATTGAGAAAAAAGATTTGGTAATAGCGTAGTTTAATACAGGAAATGTTGGGACGTGCATGTTTCAAATCGGACCCAGGTGAAGTTATGTAACACAAGTCATGACCTGCACTTTCTCTTGGCAAAAGATTAGCTACACTCAACCATCCAGCTATTGTGAACGACTATCCTGCAGTTGTGTGCCTGGGGCATTTCAGCTGATCAATTCATAAAAAGGAACCAAGCTATATAGGAATTAATTTCATCACAGGGGCATTCTAGTCATTACAAATCAAGTCTTCCTACATTAAATGTATTTTCCTAGCCATTTGAGGGAGTAACATGCTGATTACCGTTGTAATCTGAGGATGGCCACACAGAGTGTATCCTGACCATACATGTCTGATACAAATACAATGGACGTTCGTTTTCAAACCAAATAAAGTCTTTGCATGTATATGGAACTTAAAACAAATCTTTGCATGTACTCTAGGAATCTTAAATAAATTTCATTTTTATGAATTATCAGCCTCTAATACATTACGATGAATGTTCCCTTTGTCATCAAAACAAGTCTTTGCATGGTACGAGTTTTACATAACGTTCAATTTTGTGTTCACTTTTATATTAGCGCACTGGGTCAAGTCTTTCTTCTTCCTCCTCCTCCTCCTCCTCCTCCTCCTCCTCCTCCTCCTATTTCTCTCCCTCTTACCCTTCTCCTCCCGTCCTCTGCTGTTCTGTGTGATCTTCTGTGTGCAGTTCCGTGTGCTGTTCTGTGTGCAATTGTGCTGTTTTGTGTTTTGTATGTTCTGTTCTGTATGCTGTTGTGTTTACAGTTATGACAAGTTGAAAAAACTTTAAGTAGACATAAATTAGATACATATACATGGTGAGGATGAAACATAAAAGAATACATTGTCCCGTTCGTGGGACAGCCAGTCTTTTACACCTGTATACACATTGAAGTGATACCCATGTTGTGGGCAGCGAAGAAAGACAAACTTGGTTGTAGCTAATAGTGCACAATTCAGAGAAAGGTAAAATTGAAATCTTGATGGGCAAAGGGCACTGTTTGGGAACCAAGACCACTTAAAAAAATGATGCCCGACAAAAGTAACAGCAGCTTCACCTTTAAGTACCCATTTACCTACGTCATCACTGCACCAACAGGTTTTCGTGATTTAGTATTTGCCAAGAAACTTCTGGAAGAAAATTTGATTGTAGCACGACCACACAGAATTATATGGCGTTATGGCCAGTGGAAGCCCCTCAATGAAGAGATGCAGATAAAAATGCCTACCATCGAGTTTATATCTGCTATACCTCCAAACCTGGACGATGGTGGTTTTTTGGACCCAGAGTAAGATATACAATATACCTAGATGATCTTATGGCCCAATTGGATAAAATACACAGATTTGCGTCCCAAAGGGAGCCACCACAGAAAGAGTGTCATTATACTAACATAAAACTTTATGAGCCCATACAGAGAAACTGTCATTATCTAATCTTGTTCAATATGACAGCTGACCAACCATTCAAAACCATGAGTCAGCTCATGTTTCTGCAAAATCCCAATTACATGATGGTAGAATCCTAGAGAGTAACGCCCAAGCCTTATGGGTATTTGGTGGTAGATCTCAAGCCAGAGACAGCAGAGCATGACAGACGCAAGACCCATGTATTTGCCTGCATATACAAAGAGAGATATAATGCAGCATACATTGAAAAGGTTTGGTCACCCTTACAGATGACCCAAAGTTATTTGGTAGCTTTATACATCAAAATACCAACCCTTGGATAAAGCATCCACTGACAAAACACTTCATTTGGGTCCATCTGGTATACAAAACAGAAGAACCAAAGGAAATTATCGTCATTGAAAACATGGCTCCTAAATGATTATCATGGTATCGTGTTTGCAACATGCACATTCCGCAACGTAACTTAGCCAATTGGTGTATTCATGGACACATGACGACTCACAAAGATACCTCTGACATGAAACAAGCCAAGCTAGAGTGGCAAAGTTGCAGTGATAAAGAGGATGAAGAACCTGGGCCTGAAGAAAACAAAATAAAATGGCAGAGCTGGGTTATCAAGATGATGATGAAGATATAATTCAAGAGAACGACAAAACTGTATTTGTGAATATACTCCATACAGTACATGATGAGATGGAGGAAGAATACACAGGAAAGGCACATCCTGCACATATGCTGGACAAACCGAAGAAGAGGCACAAGGGAGTGCTACAGAAGCTTTGCTTCCTCAGTACAAATCCTTCATGCCCAAATATGCTAAGTGTTGGAATGTCCTGCATGACCTGGAAAAATATAAAATTCACAACACTATGAAGAAAACCTTTGATAAGTTGATGGAAGAAGAAGACACGGATAGGGAACACGTATGTCAATCCACACTGTCCAGTAATGAACGTTTTTAACGAGGATTGGGCAATAGCTACTGGCTAATAAAAGTCCCATTCCACATTGTCTTACCATAATGACTGGCAGCCACAACCTTACGAATGGGCACATTGTTCCTGTTATATTTTGAGAAATATAAGTGTTTGTGAATACATATGTATTATTCACATTTGTACTTCTGATAGGGACTTATTTGAATTATGCATACGTAACATTGGGTAGACATTTTTAATTTAGTGTATCTTGCCATTAACAGAGGGCTCTGGTAATCGTAGCTCAAACGTGGTTACTTGTATCGCGCCAAATGCAGATGAGATATTTTTTTTAAAAGCAAAGGGCTTGAGCGGCCAGGACAGGGGAGGGTGCAATTTTCGGGGAGCACGGTAGTGCCTCTGAATTGATCTGAAAATTTATGCTTTGAAGCTCTAACAATTATAAATATTTGCATTATTTCTTGACTTAAAGAGAATTATTGTTGTTTGATATTGTCTGTATGATATTTTCGGCTTTATTGTATTTTTTAAAAGTTTTTGCATCAGTCCATATTTTAACAATCCACACAAGTCCATTTCAGAGGCTTCATAATTTCAGGGTTTATTGTTTCAAAAAAATCAAATTTGATTATTTTCATTGCCCTGTGCGTGCCACTAATTCTTCACTCTGAACCACAGGTACTCCAAAATGTAAAAAAGGGATTCAACAATGTTTAAAGGACAAACTGCTCTTATATCAATTGTTTTTGTGTGTAAATAAATAACTTATAGACAGTATCACCCTATCCTAAATACTTCTTCCTTTGATTGGTTTTTCCCTTCCGTGTAACTACCTCGACTTTTCTTTGGTTTAGTTACCTGCCTTTCGTGCCATACCTAATCGAAATAGACGACGCTATCCTCATGGCAAGCTATTGATTGCGCTAAAGTTCCAATTGTCGAAAATTTTCTCCTCGGGTGTCTGCTAGCGTTACTATTCGGAATAATCTGAGTCTCTTGATTAAGTCTAATTTTTAGAAAAAATATTGATATGTAATGATGACTTATAATTTTATAAATGCTCAATAGTAGAAACATTTTTTCCTACTCTGCATATATTATTGGAATTTTGTGTTACAAGGGATCTCTGTATGCAGATAACAGAATGTTGCGTTGTGTCCAACAGTGATACCACAATTTCAATATATTCTTTATCTGACAGTTATAATAGATATGGCAAAAACACTTGTTTTATATCCTCGGAACAGTATCAGCAGGTGAATTTTTAAAATAGTCAAATTATGAATAACTGCCTGTATAATGGGACCAAGGAGACATAACTTAAATAAACTATCACTACAGCCTGATGATCTCCAACATTACGTGCCTGTTATCATGAGCATGTCGCATTTGCCGATCTCCGTTTCTTTCATTATAAGCACCGCAACATACAAGATATGCATATTATTAAATATATCCTTACCCATCCAGCATTTGAAAATGGCAGGTTTTGATCGCCACTGGCATATGAAGTAGGCCAAGATACCTGTCACAACTAAAAAGATGAACCCCATGGCAACTTCGGTTGGCTTAGTTATGATCGCCACCAAGCACAGTATGAAGACGATGAGTAAATATGAAACGGGTACAATGGGATGAAACTGAAAAAGTCATATATATATATATATATATATATATATATATATATATATATATATATATATATATATATATATATATATATATATATATATATATATATTTGTCATAATTCAAAATTGCATCGTAAAAAGCAATTATTACTAGCATAGGTCAAGATCCCACAGAACTGTCCACAAATTGTCCAGAACACTTTCAGTTTGACAATACTCATTAGCAAAGTTGTGTACTTGCTCTGTCCAATCTTCTCACTGCCCACACTAAATATATTAATACCAAAGTTTGAAGAACTGTACTTTGAATAATAACAACAGTGGGTTTAAGGTAATGTTTGAAGAAAGCCGATATCAGCTGAAAGTACATCTGCAAAACTATCACCAGATGTGCCTAACCTTTTACAGGTGAACATGCATATCTGATAGCAGCTCCTTCCTTTAGCCTAAACTTTTAACAACACATCCACGTGGGTAACTAATATTAGAAGTGAAAATGGAAATGAAGTAAGGTAAATCTATGCACATAATTTATTGCTTGTAAAGATATTTGGTATAATCATTAGAAACATGCTTGTACCAGAGCTGAGAAAATGTATAACTAACATTAAATACAACATAGCTCGCCTTCTCATTATGCTACTGATAATTTTCCAGGGCCCTTATGTTCATCGGAAGTGTAAATAATAAATTTTGTGTTAAAACATGAGAAAACCAACGTGTCATTTTCACATAATTCAGGAAAGTATCATGAACCAGCCCAAACACGTTTCACATTAACTGACCAGATATATGACCTCATGAAATCACCCATGGTCATACAACTGCAACTTAGTGACTATTGCGTGCTTCATATTTTTACATGGCAGAGCTGTTTCACTTTGCATGTGGCAACCCAACTTGATCCTTGGTCATAACCCATTTTCACCACATAATCCCAGTCGAAGACCTAACCCTGGACGGGTCACCACAGTCACATGACTGACGCCGATTGCAGGTTTTCATCCAACCTTAGAAAAGTGCGGACAAGTACCACATCTAGATAGATCAGATTATTTAAACTAAGCATCTAGCTATCCAAATCACAGATCCAAAGAGACCTTGTGGCCTTTATATATTTGTCGTGTAACCTCCGATAGTCCCACAGACCGAATTACGCATGGCAACCTCAATGATTTGGCCACCCAGGCAACGCAGATGCAATGGAGCCCAAGAGGCACACCAGTCAAATTGATGCATTTCATCCTCGATGGAGAGAGAATCCTTTGTGTGCAGCAGACCAGGCGGACCGTTTAAGCCTCCCCCGTAGAATATGACAATTTTACATTATGTACTCTCTGCAGGTTTTCATAGGAAGGATCTTTCTGAGAGAACGATTTCTTACTCATTGTCCTTACTTTGGAGTAAGAGCACAAGGCTAAACTTAGTGCAGAGATACTGGAAACTTTGTCCTGTAAACCGGCACTTGCCAACACCATACCACTTTAACTCATTCCATACCAGTCCTTGATTTTTCCGTATATTTACCTAGATTTAAGACGACAATTGCATGTTTAAATTTTTCATGAAAAACCAACATGCCTATAGTCTTAAGTCAGTGGTTCCGGCACTGACCAAGGCCTGCTACCATAGTATGGAATGAGTTAAGATGGTCTAACCACCCTTTACAAGTTAGTCACCACCAAATGAAAAGTATAAAGTGCTGATTCTTTGTCATCCAGAATCGTCCATACTTTAAAACTGAAACATATTGCATGTTCCTGATTCAGCAAGTATTCTAGCTTCTTCTGGAAAATAAAATGATATAATTAAATAAATTGCCGATTCATTTTATTATTGAAATCGCTATGCTATGTTTTGTTTCAAATTATATAATACGCTATCTATTTTAAGTATATTTGTAGGCACATTAGAGCCCTGTCTGTCAATCTCCAAGATGCCACTGACAGGAAACACTTTACATCTGCAAGAGAAAAATCAAGGCGACATAGAGTGAAAAAAATATTTTCTGCTGCTGCGACGGTGAAATATGAATACGCTGGGCATTTAACAGACTGAATGCCACTTTTCATCGAGATTTGGTTGTTTATTTCTTGAGCAAAGGTGAAATGTCAGTGGATAAATTTTGATTTTAACAGCAGCAAAGGTAGCTGTACAGAGTTGTTGGTTTTCGGTGTAATTAATCACGTTTTACACACATTGTCAGGTCTATGCAAACTGCACACCTGAACTGATAAACATTATTTACTTCATACTATGTCAGATACAATAACACGACCCGTTCAGCATAAAAAATTTCTATGCGAAGACGTTAAATGGAAATAAATCGTAAATCAAACTGCTTCTGTATGTAAATGGAACTTGATTGTTAAATAAATGATGCAAAGTGGAGGTAATGAGACGTTTGTTTGTATGATGTGGTGTGTGCTGTCTGGTTAGTGAAGGTAGAATAGCATAATAAAGATGTCATGATTTTATGGTAAATTACGCGGTATATCAAAGCTGTCCTGGGAATACATTAATTTCTAAAATTGGAGAAAGGAAAAGATACCTTGTACCCACTCACACATTAGAATAATAGAGTGTAAAACAGTTCACAACACGGCTTAGTTCACAAAATTATGTATTATTTCAAGGGCAAACACCCTAAGGAGGAAAATAGTCAAATTCAGTGCAAAATTTTCAATTTTAGTTAAAAGGGGAGGTTTGAAATATTGATATAATTGCGCGTATGAAAAACAGTATATGACACAGACCAAATTAATGAAGATTTCCATTCGGATTTCAATGTTACATGTATAAAAGTGCGTGTTTTATTATTGGTTCATTATGTTGTGATTTTGTTGATCATATTTTCCTTATATCGCTCAATAAGTATAGGTTACACCGGCTGTACTCATTTTTTAATTTGGCTTCAGTATTAATTTGCATTGAGGCTTGAGATACGTAAGATGAATGGCTAAAACTTGCTACATTGCGGTGTTTCAATTTTATGAAAATATGGTAAATCCAGTGGTTCTGAATAAGTACTAATATCTTTTCAATCTTGACAATTAACAAAGAGGAGGAATATAAAGATTGAACTTTTATTTGCACCAAGAGCTTTACACTACCATCTCTGCAAAGACGAAAAATGGTTCCAAAAGTTGCCGCTACGGGACTCTCTAAATAATATACTTTTGAGCAGAATGGCTCTACTCTGAAATAAAAAAGAAGCAATCAGAAAAGCAGTTACAAAAAGTGCATGTCTTGTATCATATCAATTGTCGTAGATTAAAGAAGTTTTTAACTCTTTCAGATTCAGTAGAAGTGAGGTGTGGGAAAAAGAAATCCCTTCTGGTCGAAATAAGAAGTAATGAGACAGCTTCTTTGACAATTAAAATTATAAAGAATTAATGTTATGATTTTATCTTGTACTGTAAGCAAAGCATATGAAACTAGCAGCCTACATGACAGTAAATGTAGTAGATACCCTTGAACATGGCTAGTGGTATGAACGTAGGCTCTAATAATATATTAAGATCCTTGTGCGAGGGGTCTTTGAATATATTTGTTGAACAATATGCGATGTGCGATAGTTCTGCGTGCAAATGAGAGGACACGCTGAAAATTATCTGTAAGGTAAGCAAGTTTAACCTGGCACAGCAACAATTGATGTAAGGACACGCACACACACACACACACACACACACACACACACACACACACACACATATATATATATATATATATATATATATATATATATATATATATATATATATATATATATATATATATATATTATATATATATATATATATATATGGACACAAAGATAAATGTTTAATGGAAATTCCAAAATTGTTTTTGTGTCCATTTTCCTAGGTGGACAACAAATATGTTGCGGTGTAACGAAATTTCTATTGAATCAATATGCAATAAAATACGGCGTATAATAACTAAACACCGTCAAAACTACGCATGAAACGTGACAACCGTGGGTCAGTGGACACATAGATACATGCTTAATGGAAGTTCTCAAATTGTTTTTGTGTCAATTTTCCCTGATGGGAAAGAAATCTGCCTCGGAACCCTGACGTTTATAGGAGTTATTCATATTAACCACATTGACTGCAGATCTGCAACTGGTCCCTTCAGTGGCTTGGCAATAGAACTATGCCTCCGCAATGATCAGGGCACTTGTACTGTAACTTACCGATCCAGAAATAGCACTTTTTCTGCCAAACAAATGAAACTTTCTAAAAATGTTCTTTTGAACTTGTATGGTTTGAACTTTACTGATTGATTTATCTTAAGCTTTTTGCTTTCTTGAGTTGTTCCTTTTATCATAGACGCTCATTTGCTGATATATACATGAATGTGCTTTCCTCCCAGTCAAGTTCCTTGCTGCTGTCTAGGTGGCACCACATGATCCCAGTCAATATGAATACATCCTATTACCATTGCATAAATGAAAAAATGTTTTAACATTGGTTTACAAAGTATTGAACGGGTAACAAAAAATCGGGAAACCGGTAAAGCAAAAAGACTGCAATTGGGTCTTCATTTATGTCAAGGAGCCCAGACAGCAGGAGGGAAAACACGAGAAATGTCTTTGTGGATGTGCTTAATGTGACATCCAATGTCCAGAAGCAAACTTAGTTCATTTACAAGGAGTAAAAACAGCAAAATGGATAGTTCCTGCACAAAGCACAAGCTGTTCGTCTTTCTCGTTTATTTTCAGACAGAGAGAGAAAAAACCCGGCAGTTAATCCTTTACGTATAACAACTTTAATTCTCTCTCTCTCTCTCTCTCTCTCTCTCTCTCTCTCTCTCTCTCTCTCTCTCTCTCTCTCTCTCTCTCTCTCTCTCTCTCTCTCTCTCTCTCTCTCTCTCTCTCTCTCTCTCTCTCTCTCTCTCTCTCTCTCTCTCTCTCTCTCTCTCTCTCTCTCTCTCTCTCTCTCTCTCTCTCTCTCTCTCTATATATATATATATATATATACAGTGGTCCCTGTCACCAGA
>OZ026623.1:26029639-26113914 GCA_964020975.1 Hermodice carunculata
ACTGATTGATTTATCTTAAGCTTTTTGCTTTTCTTGAGTTGTTCCTTTTATCATAGACGCTCATTTGCTGATATATAACATGAATGTGCTTTCCTCCCAGTCAAGTTCCTTTGCTGCTGTCTAGGGTGGCACCCACATGATCCCAGTCAATATGAATACATCCTATTACCATTGCATAAATGAAAAAATGTTTTAACATTGGTTTACAAAGTATGTGAACGGGGTAACAAAAAAATCGGGAAACCGGGTAAAGCAAAAAGACTGCAATTGGGTCTTCATTTATGTCAAGGGAGCCCAGACAGCAGGAGGGGAAAAACACGAGAAATGTCTTTGTGGATGTGCTTAATGTGACATCCAATGTCCAGAAGGCAAACTTAGTTCATTTACAAGGAGTAAAAAACAGCAAAATGGATAGTTCCTCTGCACAAAGCACAAGCTGTTCGTCTTTCTCGTTTATTTTCAGACAGAGAGAGAGAAAAAACCCGGCAGTTAATCCTTTTACGTATAACAACTTTAAGTCTCTCTCTCTCTCTCCTCTCTCTCTTCTCTCTCTCATCTTCTCTCTCTCTCTCTCTCTCTCCTCTCTCTCACTCTCTCTCTCCTCTCTCTCTCTCCTCTCTCTCCTCTCTCCTCTCTCTCTCTCTCTCTCTCTCTCTCCTCTCTCTCCTCTCCTCTCTCTCTCTCTCCTCTCCTCTCTCTCTCTCTCTCTCTCTCTCTCTCTCTCTCATCTCCTCTCCTCTCTCTCTCTCTCTCTCCTCTCTATATATATATATATATATATATACAGTGGTCCCTGTCACCAGAGACCACCCCCCTATAGCAACAAAAAAGTGGTCTTATGAGACAGGTGGTCTTTCACGACAGGTAAATTAACATGGGAAGTATAGTAGGACTTGGGAATCTGAAAAGTGGTCTCTCATGAGAGGGTGGTCTCTCACGACAGGGGTCTCTCATGACAGGGACTACTGTATATATATTTCACTTTCAGCATTTCAGCTACGCGACTGGTGCCACAAGGGCGAGCACACTATTACCCTTTTTTATACCAAAAGAACAAACAAATAAGAACATCATACATGTACTGTTTTGTCAAACCTTGCCGGATGTGCCAGCTCGCTTGCGTGTGTAAAGAACAGAGAAAAAGGGATTTACCAAATTGAATTGAATGGCTTTAATAAGTCTCTCTCTCTCTCTCTCTCTCCTCTCTCTCTCTCTCTCTCTCTCTCTCTCTCTCTCTTCTTCTCTCCCTCTCTTATCATTCTCTCCCTATATACATATATATATATATATATATATATATAATATATTATTATATAATATATATATATATAATATATATATTATTTCATTTTCAGCATTTCAGCTAGGTGACTGGTACTAAAGGTTGCAGGTTCGAGTTCTGCTCGTTCCGAACATAAATTATATATTTTCGGCATTTCCTTAATACAGGTGGATTTAAGTCCCCAATTCTGGAAATAACTGCAGACTCAGTACTTATACTGCATAACCGTATTGATATGGCACTCGCACATAACTACCCTCCATTGAACCATTCTTTTCTGAGAATGGTGATTTGGTCGAGTGGATATGGCGTTTCTCATTTCAGCCTAGGCGACTGGTGCCAAAGGTTGCAGGTTCGTGTCCCGCTCGTTCCGAACATAAATTATATATTTTCGGCATTTCCTTAATGCTGGTGGATTTAAGTCCCCAATGCTGGAAATAACTGCAGACTCAGTACTTATACTGCATAACCGTGTTGATATGGCACTCGCACATAACTACCTCCATTGAACCATTCTTTCTAAGAATGGGATATATACATTTATATATATATGATATTATATATATATATATATGTATATTATATATATATATATATATATATATATATAATATATATATATATATATATATATATATAAACATACATACATACAAAAATAAATACGTAATGATGACATGGTTTAATGCTAATCCTGTACGTAAATTCACGCTGTAGCTGTACTGTTGTGTTGCTGGTTCCGTCCTGGAAAATACACACAATAGAAAAATCAAAATATGTTGTAATTTATAATCAGCCATGTTGTAATTTATAATCAGCCAGTGCGAACCATACCGAGAAACATGTTTGCTGATCCCTTCGCCTGAATGTCCCATATTTGACACAAACGTCCGGTGCCTGCAAGTAGAACAAGTACCCTTCTATGTTTTTAAGGTAAACGGAACGAAGAATAATTTGTTAATGATCATAGTATTAATCTGTCGTCCTTAAACCGGTCAAAGCCGACTGGTGCTAAATGTCCTCTGCTCCACTGTTTCGCACTGATATTGGCTGTAATAAAAACAATATAAAATTGGAGTTGCACATGAGGCCTGACACGATACTATTTCAATGGCTTTTCTTGGGACAGGTGGTGTGTGGTATTAAAGACGTTTATCTGGTCTGTTTAAACAATAACAATGTCTACATCGTTCTGTAATGGCTGGCATTTACGAATGAGAGAGCTACTAAAAAATGATACAATGCAAACTATAATATAGGTTTTAGAACTTTGTAATGCACAAAATGTACAAAGCTTCCAAGGAAGGTGGTTTCATCGCATATGCATCACCTGAGTGACCAAATAGATAGGGTTCAGATAAGATGACGTCTGCTGCAGAGCTGCTATATTTGTAAATTGTCTTCATTCACCAATATTACAACAGGTGCTTCTCAATGTGTCCATACATACCATAGACACATATATAATACAAAAGATACAGATTCTCTAGACTGTATCAAGATGTAACTAATTGGTTTATATAACAACATGCATTTCACTACCGTTAGGATTAAATCCAATCCTTGAATCCTTGTTTTTAGCAACTTTAAGAAAATCATGAAGGTTATATTGTAATGTTCTCTGTGTAATTGACCTTGGAAAACATACTTTGGCTAATTGAAGCATAAACTTAAGGTGGGCTGGAAAGTGAAAATAAATACCCAAAAAGTACCTCTTCACTTAGATTAATTTGAATATTCCAAATACAAATACAGTTTTCTTGAATGAATGTCAATATTTTTGACAGTTGTTACAGTCATGGAACGTATATTCAATGGTGTAAATGTTGATACATCTGTTAAAGTTACCTGATTATTTAATTTCCAATCAGGAGAGCCTTTGATAGGTCGGGGGTCAATCTGTCTTTACGCGGAACTATCACATGTGAAATATCTCATAAAGGCCGGTGGTTGAAAAGGAAAATTCTCACTGATTTTTTAGACAAGTAGCTATTACACAATCACTACAGCAGAACAGATGCCAATGTAATAATTTAGGTGACTAACATATCAGCATGGAAAGGAGGGGGGGACCTAAGTGATAGTCAGTTAGTCACGTGAATATGGCAAACCATATTGACATTTATGCCTATTGACGATATCGCCAAATGATTTGGCGATATCGTCAATGGTCTTATTAACTGGTATCCCTTACTCATTTATTAATATCACTAAATGATATAGAGATATCCCTATATGACTAAGCGATACCGCTAAATGACTTGAAATATCGGTCCATGGTGAGTAATTGTACTGTGCCTGTATAGTGATTGGCGCCAAACAGGATCTGTAGACCGGATTCTTACGTTTGACAACAAAATAAATAGCTAGCATACACTGTCTTCGCAGCATGATTATTAACCCGTTGAAAAGGCCATAGAAGACGATTCATTCTCAACAGAATGCCATAGGAGAATGCCGCCACCGCACTTCCCTCCGAATCGGCGGCCATGATGGACAAAAATAGGACAGGAAGCGGAAATACAGTTAGCGATTGCGCTAATTAATTTATTGATCTTACTGAATCATTTACCGATAATTCTAAATATGTTATTAAGCAATATCGTCAAATGATTTAATAATATCGCTAAATCATTTAGCGATAGCCCTAAATCATTTAGCGATATCACTAAATCATGTGTTCATGCCGCCAAATCATGCATGTTTTTTGGGATATCACTTAATTATTTGGCAATATCTGTGACTCATTTAGCGTTTTCGCAAAATGACTTAGGGATATCGCCAAATTATTTAGCGCTATTGCCATTAGCGTTATCACTAAATGCTTTAGTGATATCCCCATCTCATATATCTTAATAATGACCAAAGTTAATGCTACCTACATTGGACATATTTATCCATTGTTGCAAGTTACACAATACACGTAAACATCATGCATATTATATGATACAAAACAAATGGATGCCCTTTATTGGAGTGTCTGATTTCACTTGGGTCAGAAATCAGAGGCAGTAAATTTAGTATGTTGGTCCTTCATATAATATGTCTTGTCTAATAAAGCTTCATACGCACATTGTACACCGTAGGGAAAGATGGTTTTGGAAACTGATGGTGCCACCTGAGGTATAGAACAGAACCAGCACCATAGAGGTGATATATTCCATAACACTCATCATTTCAAAAAATAGATTGCAGTAGCACAATTAACGTTATACCATATGAGCATCAGAGCCAGAATGAAATGTTTTCAAACCAGGAGTAAGCACTAAGTATTCTCTAAGGTCAGTGGACACCAACGATTTCCTCTATGTAACGAAATGACTTTCAAACCCACAAATATTTGTGTTGGGCTCGATATTATTGTTGGAATAATGCATTTTATCAGGATCAAAATGGTATTCAATACCAGATAACTTTAACCAAGTTTATCAAGGTCACTATATCTTTGGATTTGGGAAAATGTGAAAATAATATGACTGTAGCATTGTGTTTAACTTTCTATGAATTTTCGATTAAAATATAGGAATGTGGGGAGAAACGTTTGCCTTACATGTGAGCTACTGGGGGGGGGGGGCAAAACCTATACTTCTACATGAAATGTCAGCAATACAAAAACGTACCACAAACCTATGTGAATAGATAAGCACCTATACAGTTCAGCCACCAATGCCTTGAAAGAAAATATTTTTACGAGATACTGCGCCAAAAAAGTGAACAAGACACATAAAAGGTACACTTGCCTGTCCCACAAGAGCGAGCACACTATTATCTTTTTTATGCCAAAGAACATGATACATGTACCGTTTTGTCAAACCTTGCCGGATGTGCCAGCTCGCATGCGTGTGTAAACAACATAGAAAAGGGATTTACCAATTTCATGGCTTGAATAAGTCTTTTGAGGAGACCGTCTCTCTCCTTTATTTGTCTTTTGAGGAGACCGTCTCTCTCTCTCTCTCTCTCTCTCTCTCTCTCTCTCTCTCTCTCTCTCTCTCTCTCTCTCTCTCTCTCTCTCTCTCTCTCCACTAAGGATAGACCGGGATATTATATTAAATGGCTAGTTGCAGTTACAAGTACAGAGGTATACCTTTACGGGTCTCGGAATATCGGGCTTCTTCCATCTCATGTATAATAGTCCTGCTACTGACAAAGCCTCGAACAGGGTTCTGATGAATACGAGATTATTGATCAGGAAAAGTATCTCGAAGAGACACGAGTACAGGCTTATAAGGAAACCCTAAAAAGTATAGAAAGAGACAACTGCATTCGACCAAAAAGCTAAAGTCTTTCACTCCCAAACTGGTAGTCAGTACTAATTCATTCTTTTAGAATTGATTATGAAAGTATTCATGTTTTTATGATGGGTTTGGAAAATTTTCGAAAAAAACAATTGAAGAAAAATATTATTATTGAACATGGAGTTCAAATATTATGATCCATCTTATCCCCAAAGTTGACCCTGTTGCAAAGTTTCTGTAATAAACTGGTACCTTTTCAGTAGTGAAGCGAGGTCAAGTATACTTTTTATTGATCTTGACGGTCCGGGTATAAATTCAGGATGTTTAAGTGCACAATATTACATTTTTCACTTATTTTAATTAAACCGTAAAGCATACACATCAACGTGGTTCACGTAGTATTGTTATTTGAAGACATTTAGGCTTATGTTGCTTAAGCCAGAGCAACTCCCTGCTACTGCATGTCTGTCCTGCACTGTTTCCCAAAGAAACATTTCCCAACGACCAAACGCCTTTCGAAAATACACATTATTTTTTTCTTCCATGAAACCACGTAGCTGTCTGACAAGTCATTTGAGATAAAACCTTAACTGAATGAAGCATTTACCAAGCTGGTATCTTTTACTTACAACCAGAATGAGTGATGTGACGGGAGATAGAAATTTCATGCTAATAAGACTGAAAACAGCTGGAAGGTGGCCCTGCCTTGCCGCGACAAAAGCCACTCTGAAACACAAAGAACACACAGCATGATGCTCTTAGACGAAACACGGCGTAAGCACATTAACTTCCCGGCAAAAACCACGGGTTTGACGCCAGGCGATCACGGGGGACGTTCAGGTCACATCACTGTCACGGAAAGGGTCATATCTCCATTTCTCACAAAATTAGCGTTTTTTTGATAAATTTAAGTTTACAAATGCCAAACTGGTATTCCTTTAGTACTTCCCGAGCCATATATTAAGAAAAAAGTTATCTGCCTTTAATAAGTATTCTTTATTTCCAAAATATTGGTACTACTCCGCTTGTCCCCACAGGTACCGGCCCGTATCTCCCGCCAAGCGAGACTAGGCAATCAGGTATGCAGTTCTGGCGGGAAATTAATATGCATATCTCCTAATGGATCAACTCGCTCCTCAAAGCCGACCTGCTTGAAGGATTTTACCTCATTGATTATTTGCAGAAATCATTGTGCCAACGAGGAACAAATTAAATAAAAATTATCTATGAACCCTATTGGTATAGCATGTCTCAGACCAGCACGTTTGGCGCAGACTCACGCTTTCAAAGAAGAACTATTGACTTAACTCAAGGTTTTAGCAGGGAATACGTTACTTTAGGATTGCATGAGAGATGTTAAGAAATGGGAATAGGCATAAGAATCATAAATTCTTTTATGAAGCAAATTACATATCGATTACTAATTATAATAATAGGTGATGGATTCAAGATTCCTGACACTTTATGCGAGTGGAACTGCTGTCCGTCCCCGCTCGGATGAGTTAATATTTATTACTTTCCATGCCATTACCCGGAGACAAGGATACGATAAAATGCTGTCACGTGTACACAAATATAATTTCCAAAACGTAAACCTTTAACGTTTGCTCAGTTTTCTTTAATCGATTACTTACCAGATTTAAATGTTGAAGATGATAACATAGCAAAGTCAAGTATTACAGATCTCTAAACCTCCAATGCATGGAAAAGCTGGGGTAAATATGGGAGGCTTAGGCATTAAACTACCTTGAGACTGTGAGTGTACCAGAGTTGAAGCTGCTTGCCAAAGTGATAGACACAAATACTGGCATAATCCACGAAACGTGGCCCATTGTCCGTTGAGCGAATGACTGCAATCAAATAAAAACCTGAAAGGTTTGTGTGCATATATACTTAGTTTTGTAAAATGAATGAACAAATAAACAAAATAAAACATATCAATCAAAATTTTAAAAAAGCACAAACAAATAAAAACTACACATAGCTTACTGAAATCTTTCAAGGAAATTTGTGTCACCTGCCAACAAAGTAAAGAAATTTCGGTGTAATTGTTACAAACAAACTGGTTTTGCATTACAAGAAGACTTCAAATATATGCATTCGGTGACAGCACTTACTAGAACAAGCTTGGCGTATTAAATTCGCTGCATCCTCATCAACATTTCTGAATATATCTAAAACAAGATTCCAGTTTCTCAATGTTCTTAAGCAATTATCATACATGTTTTGTGCATCTTTGCTGAAATGTCGACCAAAACAGAAATCAGCAAATATTATCTGTTCTCCGACAGCTTCTGGACACAAGACTGCTACAGGCTAAGAAACCAACAAAATAAAATGTAGATTTAGAATAATTTTGCATTCACAGCCTGCGAGAACGTTAAAACCTAGAACAACGTTTAACCCTATACTCCTTAGAATAACTTGTTCAACGGCAATATTTACGTCAGGGAATCCTGTTGACTTAGTGAATGCAATCATTATAGGTCTTGTCTACCAATCACATCAAATGTTTTCGACCAATGAGAAATGAAAGATATCAAATTAAAGCAGGCGACAACTTACATTCGGATGGTCTAGGGAAATCTGAAAGGGACAGATTCAAATTTGGGATTCAAATTTTGGTACTGTATGTGAAAATGGTGTGTGTGTGTGTGTGTGTGTGTGTGTGTGTGTGTGTGTGTGTGTGTGGTTTTCATGCGGAAAACATTGAGCACAAGAGGCTTTACATAGGCAGGTAATGGATCTTACCACAGCAACTGCCTTGGATTTGATGACGTCATCCATTCCAAGAACGCCAAGGTAGGCGAGGTTTGTAAACATGTAGAGCAACGTTACGAGTGCCATGGCAATGTAGATTGACAAAGGCAGGTTTCTTTGAAAAACAAAAATTATATATCCTCATTACTTTAGATTCAAATGTAATTGCTATTTTCCGATCGCTTGCTGATTTACATTTTCAGTCCAATTTTTAAGTATTTTCTGTAAAAATGACATTGAGTAACTAATAATGAAGCCATGAAGCAATAAGAGCAGCCTAGCAATCACCATGAGCTGAAGAATATCAATTTTACTCGACACATTTTAATCAAGGCATAATACATGATGTGAATTTGACTCACCATGGTAAAGGAAAAAGTCACGAAAATGTGCAATTTTATATGCATCAGTTAAAAAAGTGCGCAGCCTACATATGGTTTTAAGTGTGAGATACCGACATTCTTTAATACCTTATCGCTTTGCATATATCGTAGCAATTTCATATACGGCAATGCAATACGGGTATTGCAGTAGCGCCACATACTACAAGGCAACCCAGCTGTTATAATATTTCTATATACTGCAACGAAACTCAGGAATCATAGTGATGCCATAAGCCGCAATGAAACAGATTTACTTTATTTTTATAATATATCGCAATGAAACACAGGATGTGCAGTTATAATATAGCAATATACCACTACGAAACACAGCCATCATAGGTTTGCTGTGTACCGCAATGAAACACAAAATACAACCCTTTAAGTTGCCTATAGATAAAATTAATATGTATCTTGGTAATTTGGGTCACCCTTTCCTATAAACATCGTATATCTGTACACGTCTGTGTTACATATATAGTAAATTGTTCAGGTAACAATTTGAGGAATCTTAACGTCTTGTGTTACACTCCGTACATCAACATTTTTATCCCTCTTCTCTAACTACTTAATTGTCTAAAAAAAAAAAAAAGGAGGGTTCTATCTGGCCACAAAGCGAACAATTAAAACAAGTAAGAAAATTTATTTTTTTCTTCTTTTTAACATTCTATCTAGATTACAACACCTTTTAGGGTTTTCCAACTCTTCGGTTAGAAAGTTAACAGCATACCTGAAAACGGAATGCATATCTTGTTGAATATACAGGCACATAACAATCCAATCAAATATTTCAATTATATTATTCACATATGCGACACCAGTAATACAATATGTTTCATTCCACGTGGACTTATTTTTGTTAGCATATTCCACACTGCTCTTGATCATTCTATCAGAATGGAACTGTATTGAATGTTGAGTTACCGTTTTATGTTTATTAGCAAATGTCCTTGAATGAAGGGCTTCACTAAACGAGCTTGAGCTGAGACCTGTCTAACCTGCACATTGTTAGGACTACACGACAAAAAACCCAGATGGCTGGTAAATACACATGATAACTAAACTTATCTGCGAAATGATTTTAATAAGCCGGTCGTTGGCGGTAAGTGCAGTCTTAATTCTATGTTATAAACATCGTAATATTACACACATTAAAACCGAAGTCTTAATTGGCCCGCGTTGCCCTGTCATTTTAAACGAATGTTTATATAGCCTATAACATCTCAACAAGGGAACGCCAAACCTTCAAACATCGGACATCAAACAATTTTAGAAAATAACAGAACATACCATCCCCCATAGGCATAAATTCCAGAATATGTAGCGAGTATGATATCTGAGAAGTCAGTTGAACCTCCTTGGAAACCTTGTATCAGATGTTCTGTTTGTCCTAGATCGATGTAAAAGAATATGTGATTAATTAGTTGCTCAAAGCGTGTAAATAATTATATACTGGCAGATACTCATGCAGGAAATGAAAGGCATTAATGGCATTGCTACTCTAATGTATTATATATATATATATATATATATATATATATATATATATATATATATATATATATATATATATATATATATATATATATATATATATATATATATATATATATATGTTATCACATGGTTGTAGTTGTACCACCCATGTGATAACCTTTATATTTACATTCGGGGTTGATATTAAATTTTTCAATGCACGACAAGTTTAGATAAATTATCATATTTAAATAAAGCATGCATGACGGGGCGGAATTATTACGAATTTGATGGCCCCGATGAGGGCCTGGCGGACCGAGGCCATCAAATTCTTGAGAATTCCGCCGCATTATGGTTTATTCTGATTGTATCATGACATATTAGATCGATAAAAACGCAAACCAAATCACCTAGCGGGGAGGCCTACAGCAGGACCGGTCCGCGAGGACCATCGAGGCAGAACTGTCGGGAATTTGATCCGCCAGGCCAAGGCCGGGGTCATCAAATTCCTCATAATTCTGCCCCACCGAGGTTTATTCTCTAAATACGGCAAACAAAACAATGAGGCCCAGTTTTCGGGGCCGGGGGGTGAGAGGTGCATTGCTGTCATAGCTTTTCTCAATTAAAAGTTCAAATTCAAAATTCTGTTGCCAGCAATACCTGTGTACCCTGAGCTGGCAGCCATTTTCAGGGCAATATGTTTGTTATAATTAGGGAACCTTCTTACATCTCTGATTGGTTATTGAGGAGAAAAGTTTCTAGCAACCATTTTGAGGGCGAATTGTGATTGGGTACAGGAAAACAGCACATGTGCTTTATACCAAGCCTCATTTTGACCCTATTTTTGCAAAAATATCACACGCAATATATAAATAAATATATATATATATATATATATATATATATATATATATATATATATATATATATATATATATATATATATATATATAAGCTCAGGTCACCAGCACATTATGTTATATACACATTAAAATCGGATTTAAAAACTAAATTTATTAACAGCGCTGACAAGTTCCCTTGAGGCTCATGATGAATACGACATTAACGTCATTACATGGCCTGTGGTATTTCATTCAGATTGTATATTGTTGGGGTTTTTTTTGGTCTGTCCTCAAGTGTGTTTTGTTCTACTTTGCCCATTTTTAACGTATGAGGGGGCGGCTTTTCACAGGCCTGCGTAGACAGTCATCACCAGGCAGGGCCTAAGAGTACTAAGACTGTTCAAATCCCGCATGAAGAGTTGTCACTGGGGCAAGGCATTTCTCAGTCCTGTGTGAAGGTTCGCCACAGAAGGCAAGGCTCTCCACAGTCCGGTGTTGCGAGTCGTCACCCTTTACGATTTATTCAGACACCATCTCAGGTTTCACGGCCAGGGATTCAGGTATATTCATTGGCGGCGCGATAAAGAATAAATATTCCCCACTATGGTCACTGAAAACACACCTTGCCCTATCACAAGTGTTTTACTCAGTGAGTCAAGCCCCCGGTCAAGCCTTCTCGGCACCTCCGTTGAGCATGCTCATTGAGGTTTCTTGCCTGTCTGAATCACATTTATGTCACTTGGTACAACTTTCTCTCATTCGACATGCGAATGAACATGAAAGTATAGACAGAACCATTGATAATGATGCAAATTTGGCTGCAGAAAGTTTTGCTGGTGATTGTAATCATCATGGGGCTGCACATTTTTTTTTCTGAAACCGGTCAGCGATCAGGATGAAAAGAGAATTATTATTTAAGTTTCCAGGATAACGTAACAAGTTGAATGGGGAAGGTTCGCTTCCTGTATTGAATGGCCTTTGACCGAAATCTACCTGTGGCCAGTTGTGCTGAGATGGCAACTTGTCTCATTGGAACGGTAGAACGCTTTTAAAAAGCCCGACCCACACCTGAATTGTGCTGGGGTATATTTTCACGGTGCGTCGCACGTGAAAGTTTTTCGAGAAAAACTTTGAAAAATTGACATTTGACCTTTGGATTTTTTGCAAGTTTTAGTCAGAAAACTTTCTGCAAATTTTATGCAATGAAATAAGACATTAACCGTACAACTGGTGATGCCGCATAACTACCCCGTCAATGCGGGTATGACCAAGTTTATAGGCGTCAAGAGCTAACGGTTGTAGACTCGGCCAATACGTGGTCAAAGCACAAAAAAATAAGTTTATCGATAAATGCTTAACGGGATAGCGCATTATGGGCACAGCAAAAATGACAGAGATAATCTAGTTTTCAGTATAACTATCAGCAATAGCTCACTTTGTTTAATTATTGATTATAAAATTGTCTTCGTTATATTACGTTGTACTTCTACACGATTACATGATTCATCTAAAATAAACATAAATATGTGATGGCAAATGACTGAAATGAAGACCCTCTTTATATTTTGCATTAGACCATACATTTTGCTTTGTGGGCCATGCTTCACAACTCAATAATTATGCATGACATTCGCTACAAGTCCACGTCCGTATCAACATATATTACAGCTATGGAACTATTCGGGTCTTCTATTCTCCATAGTTTAACACTGTACTCAGAGCCTGTCTACATGCAGTACTTGTAATCGTGGTCCCATCAATTTTTACTAAGTATTATTTAAGATATAGGATACACCCTTAACGTTAAACCTATGTGTTTTAAGAAATACACGATTTCGGTGTCAAGTTTTGAATGACTCAACAACTTTCTTCGGTGAGCTTTGAGCACATTGCACCCAACACGCACAGAGGAAAGTTCAGGACCTGGACCACTCATAACAATGCATGCACGTCGATACTTAAATTGAATGAAAGGTCGGTTTAGTAAGAATTTGAAGCACAGCGAACTTTGTCGCGTTTGGCAGTTTAATAAAATCAAATACATTTGTATATATTTATGAGTTATCGCACGCATTGTCTAGTACAGTCGTTTTCGCTTTTTCACCAAAACTGTAACTAAATCTTTTTTTGATTAGAAAAGACTTAACATGATGGTGAACTGTGACCACCACTCCGGCAAGATGACAAGTTTTACAGCGCCTCTAACGGTATAATACGTAACTAACAACACCAGCAGGATCTTGGGAGTAAGTAATGTCTTTTGCAGCATTAAACCGGCCTCGCTTTCAAATTCTTACCAGTTGCTTAAAGCTATCTCACATAATCAGAACAAGTCAACACCTGTTTTCATAGTTTAAGCGCATCGCCAACTTGGGGCATGATATCATAATAGGTCTAATTTTTAGTTCTTACCAACACATTGTAAGAAAATTTACTGAAACCTTTTTTGAGGCAGACGGCAATTTATATTCGGATGATTCTGGGATACTTGAGAGGGATCTTGCCGAAAGAATTCTACCGTAAATAACCGAGTACATATAAGCGAAATAGGACTTTTTAGCATGGAATGCGTTTTGCTGGATAAAAAAGGCGGTTGATCCAATTAGTATATACCATTCATAATAGCATTTTGTAAGATTTCCATCAGAATGTGCCCATTATGCTCACCTGATCCAATGTGGACCAATCCCAAGACAGATATAATCACCAGAGCAATCTGGCTGACAGTACAGAGAGCAGTCTGTGTACCTGCGCTCAGCTTTACGTTCACACAGTTGATCAATATTATCGACCCTGAAAGAGAGATGAACCACTGTGATAGATTACATCCAAATAAGGGACATTTAAATAAGCCTGTTTTCGCTCGTATAATTGAACAAAGGAGGGGAAAGTGGCAAAACATATTGCTCTTGCCAAACCAGCAACTTTGATAAAAATGCCTGTTTTGATAAAAATGCCTGTTTTGATGAAAATGCCTGTTTAGAAAGATAAGTTTTCCAACTAGACACGTAGCTGGACATAAGAAGGAGTCGTCATATGTTTGGAATAGGTACTGTTTATTCCGACAAATATTCGTAATACCCTAGATTTTCCGTCAATACACCATTTCATAGCGAATGATTGGCATTCTTACTTATCGACTGGGCCAGATATTTGAAAGGAAATTAATATGCATGTCCTGTATTATTAGCGTTAGCATTAGCAGCTTTTTGCACGTTCTTCATATTGGTCATTTTTGGCGGGGTGGGGGGGGGGGGGGCGGAGAGAAACCATATCCATGACTTATATTAGCAAATCATGTTATTCATTTTTCGTCATTTTTATTAAGTTATTAACGGTATATGAGATAAGGTCGATCGGTCCTACCTCTTCACGACGATAAGACAATGATGGCTCTTTTGGTGTTTTGATTTGGTATTTTAGGACAATTATCAAATTTAGAGTACCAAGTTGGGGGACAGTCAAGTGAGTTTAGTACTCTTAGTGCCAATTCAAAATAATGAAAATGTTAAACCGCCCTCGAAGGTGTTGAGATTTTGAGCAACCTGTGATACAATTATCATATTTTATTGATTTTCGTAAAACTAACCAAGTGCAGTGCAACTCAAGTGGATTTTACGAGCCTCGTTTGGTTTTGCTTCAAACACCCGTGCTTTCAGTAATATATTTATAGTCATTACCGTTATTGTTATTAAATAAATACATATTGACAGTTGTATTGTCAGACTAGCATGGTCCTTTATTTTGTTCAGGCTAAAAAATCCTTGAGCAAATGCGGTTTTACATTTAAAAAAGCAGCCTGTCTCAGACGATAATTTTCCATATAAAATTTTGCACTTAGATATAGGTTCAAAATCTTACAGCAGAGAAGCAGTGCCAGGAGGACTACCGCGGGGCCGCTTATGTCACAGTCGCTGAAGAAAGGCTCGAGGATGTACTGGCCAAATGCAAGACATTTAATGGCGTTAGATGCGGGTCGGTAAATGAAAATGTAATTCCACATATACAGAAAAGCGGGAAGTTCTCCATACATCACATTCAGATAGTGATATTTTTCTCCAGAACCCGGAAATGTTGCCCCGAGTTCGGCGCTGCACAATCCGCCGAGCGTCGCCATACCGCCGCAGAGTCCCCAGATGAGCAGACATAGCGCCGGGGATCTGGTACCCTTGATCACGCCTTTCGGTGCCACGAAGATAGCGCTCCCAATTATTAATCCACATACAATACATACCCCGTGATAGAGTTTTAATTGTCGCCTTAAATGTATTCTTTCCTCATGGTGTTGTGCCCACGCTTTTCTATCTGAACCTGGGCCGAATAATTCTGCTTTCTGAGTGTCCTCATTTTCTTCAGTAACGGACATTTTGTTGAAAGACAATACTGAAACATAGTTATTTAATACAATATTAACAGAACGCTATTCTGCATATATCAAACAAAAACACTAAGATTCATCATTTTACATACATATTTAATTGCAAATTTGCACTTTATCATGTGCAAGGCGGGATTTTGTTTATGTGTTTCTGCAATGGATCAGAATGTATGTCATCCGGAGACCCCACAGGAATGTTGATCGGACACTTAAAGCTTTCCATTCTGATTCAATATTTACAAACCACACAAATCATAACAATTCAAATTCTCCAAAGTCAGTAATTGGTAGGTGGCTTTAAGTATCTTCACATAGGACAATGTTGACTGCACTGTGCATTGCTGTCTTTATTGATATGGTGGGGGTGTGGTATGGTTCTGTGGGTGTGTGGATACTGGGAAACGTTTCGGTTTTCCTCTTGAAGTGGATTCCGGAACACTATATCGAGGAAGCTCCCGTCCATATCCCAACCCTTGTACTGTGTATGTGGGGTGTTACAAAAAGAATACATCTCACTCCCAAAAGGATGGAGAATTTATTTCCTTCATAATCCAGCACATCTCGTTTATTTGTGGAAATACGAGGGAGTGCCCCTAATATTTTTCCGTGTATTTATTCAAGGGTCATATTGCATGTACAGTCAGCATATTGTATATAATTCAGTTGTCGCACAATTAATGTAAAAAGTCGCCAGGTGGACAGAGATAAAAGTGGAGCAAGTGGTCTCACTGTGGTCTCTCTCCGACTGAGCGGCGACAAATGTGCAACACCTGAATTTGTCCCAGTGCACACCAATTAGCGCTCAATCACCAGCCAAGTAAAACTTATCGATGCATAAACTCTAGGGAAAATTATCAATTATTGGTACTGAAGGTAGAGGTTTCCTCCTAAAATCACGTTTGCATGAGTTCCCATTAAGATTGACATTTAGCCAGGGGTAGAGATTTCAAAGAAAAGAAAAAAAATATATAATTATGAGGATGACCATAATGTAAAAATATGTACGATAATGTCAAACTACAAATTATATTTTCTTGTGCCAGGAACCCTATATAGTCTTGTGTGGTCTTTGCTATTCCTGTCTGGAGAGTCTTAAGAGTAAAACGTCAGTTCCGTGAGTGGTTGGCGACCATTCCCTGAACAAGGAAAATATACAACTGCCACTTATAAAACAATATCACCAGGGTCAAAATGAGCTCCAAAATCAAAATCTGAGCGGCATGAATGATGTGACCAAACCGTTTCACTGCAAAGCTGCTACAACATTAAAAAGTGCAGCGTGACATGCGTTGACTCTCTCTCTCTCTCTCTCTCTCTCTCTCTCTCTCTCTCTCTCTCTCTCTCTCTCTCTCTCTCTCTCTCTCTCTCTCTCTCTCTCTCTCTCTCTCTCTCTCTCTCTCTCTCTCTCTCTCTCTCAATTATTCATTTAATTATCTTACGTCCCTTATTAAAGATACCCGGGTGAAAATAATATGTAAATGATATGGTAGTTAATGATGAACCTCAAAACCTTGCCTAAATGTTGATATTGTTGATATCCATGCTTGATGGCTTGTCGCTGATGCACCCCTAAATTGGCCATAGAGGGCAGCACACAGGTATAATGACCAGCACTGTAGGATTTGACTTGACCATTGTGGCGGAATTTGTGGTAGGTTGACATCTGCTATATATGTTTTTAATTCAGAATTTGCCATCATGAAATAGAATGATTTGATAATTAATGTTGGGCATATTTTTCTCGGGGGTCGGAAATTTGAAAGTGATATCGGGTGCGGACATGTGAAATTCCAACATGTCTGCGTTCAGGTCGGACGAAGTCAAACGTTTGGTGTTCATCACATATGTTAATGCCTCTTATTTTGTAAGTCAGACTTGAACTTAATTGGTGAGCATAGTCTCCCTTCAAGTTTAAGCTTTTACTCTCAGATACGCCAGGATGTGTTATAATGGCCGTCTATGGGGAATTTAATTTAGTGGTGCCACCTGGTTGATAAACATATGTATCAACATCAGCAGCAGGCCATCAGATCTGTATAGTTCGTTATAGTCTCAACTTAGTATTTTTGAACCTGCTTTTTTCATTTTCAAAGCACATTTTCAATTTTAGTCAAATCCTTGCATTGTTTTCGATACACACACACCTCTCTCTCTCTCTCTATCTCTCTCTCTCTCTCTCTCTCTCTCTCTCTATATATATATATATATATATATATATATATATATATATATATATATATATATATATTTATATATATATATATATCTGTGTGTGTATGTGTGTGTGTGTGTAAAGAGGATATATATATATATTGAGTTATTATGCATGTTATTTTTTATCGTACTACTGGATGTGACAAAAATAAAACATCTCCCAAGTGTGGATTCATTTTGCATCTGCTATCCCGTCAACTTGCAGTAGGACCCTGGACACAGCGCACGCGCGGCGCGTGCCTGACGTCAATCCAGGGATGCTCCTTGTCAATTCAGGACTTTCCCCCACAAGTGGAGCCACTGTGCACAACTGCTTTCTTGCCTCCATTCACAAGAGAATCCTCTCGGGGGGGGGGGGGGGGGGCAAGCCTGCTTGATTGTATATTTTTAACATGGGCACCTATCAAGGATCAAAGTTCGGGTGATGAGAAAATATGAATACATGTTCAGATAGCTGTGCATATGAAAAGAGTGTGGCAACTAAGCTGCAACAATATTTACACAACAATGAGAAAATGGAAACTTATCACAGTATATGAGGGCAATTTTGGGAAAACAAACTGCATTTACTCAGTGAAATGCTTGCAAGTACCTTGTTCTGAGTTGATCTTTTCAGAGTGTGCACATACATAAACGACTGGTGAGTAGCAACTGTTGACTATGCTGCTGCATGGTAGTGAGCAGACATTCCTCAATGTCAAAATGTACTCAGTGCATAGGTGCAAAAAACTATGCAGGTAATTGACTCAATGTGCCCAGTGATTTTCTCACCTCCAATGCCTACAGAAAGTCCCTTTGCTGGGGTAAGACTACTTGCTTGGATAGTTTTAACATAGGCACTTTCCACAGAGAAAGGTTTACATGGTAAAATAACTTGAATATCTCGGCTGCACAAGTTTAAGTATGGCAAGAAAATGGCCTCTAAACTATTCATGAAACCTTTCATAAAATGTTGAACTTATAACAATAGGTTAAGACTACTTTAGGGCAGTAAAGCTTGCCTAATCAGTGACATGTCTGCCATAACTGAAACAATGGTGTTTTGCCCTTTAAACACCACACTTGTATGAATGGTAATATCCCACAGAGCCATATGCTGTGGAATCATGAGCACAGACTGCCAAAATGTATTCAGTTTAAAGGTTTCACAAACTACTCTGGTGATTAACCCACAGGTGTCAGAAACCAACTGACACCTATGCAAGTGTGGGTGGTCAGTACACAGATACGGACTACCGTATGAGGGTCTCAATAATTTTGCTGTAAAAAGTTTCTAACATCTTCAAATTAAAAATTCCTGGTACATTACTGATGTTGACAGGCATACTAATAAAAAAGTTTTACAATTTATGTTAATGTTTCTATAATTGATCTCAAATTTATTTTAAAGATTGGTACTTTTAACATGCGTTACCCTATGCCCACAAGTGTCCACCCCCCCCCCTCCCAAACCCTCTCCAGTCTGCTGGAGGTGACAAAAGTCTATGCTTTGCTGGTTCTGTGAAAGGAGTCAATTTCATCTAATGCAGTATGCTGTTGGCGTCGTTGCACCCTACGGGGCCGATACGACTCTACCGGCAATACGGAAAATATAGGCCCTGTCATGTTATATCAGCCCACGTACTGCCGCCATATAATGTAGGCCTGAAGAGCCACATACGGTTAAAAAAACATGCATAACTAGTTAATGTATATATATATATATATATATATATATATATATATATATATATATATATATATATATGTACATGTGTGTGTATACTGAGACCTTTAAATGCAACAGTTCATATCGACTTTGTTCTTATGCATGCAAGTCAAAATTAGTGTAATTTTCTCTTTAACAACTCAGTACTATATCCTGTTAAAAGCGGTCATTTACTTGTAATTTGCGCACAGTGGAAAAATATTTAGTTTAATCAGTCACAGCTTTAGCGTGTGATTTATTTTAGGCTTTACAGCTGAACTGTACATGTTGTTGTTGTTGTTGTTGTTGTCGTCGTCGTCTTTACCCAGAGTTTTGCTAAACGTCAGCACACAAGAAAAAGTCCAGCTGTGGAGGTGCAGTATCATCAATTATTTCGCCGTATTTTTACTTTCTCCTCATAACGTGAAAATACAAAGCAAAGAAATAGCATTTAGCGTAGATTTGGAAAGATCTTTGTCCAAAACAGTGAAATTGAAACTTCATTGAATAACTGGAATGGACAAATCGTGAAAGTGTATATCTGCAAAAATATATTTATAGTAACATACCGCTGAAGGTGTGAAGTTGAGTTAAACAGCTTTAGTCTGATGCTGCTGTGATTCGTTCGATTACAAATCGGGCAACTGCAATACCGATAAATCAACACGTAACTGTTCCCGTTAATTTGTTGTCGTGAATGTTTTCGATTTCTTTTTATCATGAAGAATCATATGTTGCCAGTCAATATGTTTCCTTGGTGACGAGGAAATTTATTGACTCTGTTTTCTGAGATTTGAACACGGTTCTGTTAGGATTAACTGGCCCCTGAAAATGTAAAATCTTGAAAACTAAAATTGCAGTTTTATGTCTCTCCACGAGACAACCAGCAGGACTTTGGTATTTTTAATCAAGGTACAACATGTATATTGTTTAATTTTTTGAGTGAAAACCGAAAAGATGGTGTAGGTAATATTCCCCTGCAGGTAACTATAACTTTAGCTAATACTGGGTATTCTTTTCTACCTTTCGTCGTACCTGCACGTGAAATTGATAACACTTAAGCAGAAAGATGTTATTGCATCCATCAATAGGTAAAACATTTTGTTCCATTTCCAAGCATAAACTTATAAACGAGAATGTTACATACGGTGCGTATCTGTAAACTTCGGCGACTGGTTATGGAAGTCACATTTACCAAGACTTGCGAACGTCACCCAAATACACGAGATGTAAATTTTTACGCACTTAATAAGCTCACATCAGGCGGATATATGTAACCTAAATATTCATTTCGTATTATATAATCGTGCTGATATCATTAACTCTTCGTTGCCAATTTCTACAAAAGTCGATGTGCTCTGCTTGGCATAATACCAAATTTATGTTCTTTGCTCAACTACCTTTCATTCCAGTACCAGCCAGTTTATGGTTGCGTAAAGTACCAGCTTGCCTACGGCCCCGGAGACTACAAAAATGCGTAAGAACGGTCCATCTAAATAACTTCCCTCGACACGCTTTGAATCAACAACTTTGCGCATAAAGAATGCTGAAGAAAGCTGTTGATTCAGTCAAAACTTTGGACTAAAAGAGTTAAACTGGCAAGGTAGCGACAAGTTACTAATTTGCACTAGTGTAGCCTATGTAACCTGTCGCAGGGTCGGACGCAAGTGTTGAGGAAAATTTGGGTGTCTATGTCAAAATGCACAAGCTTGATGATGATATAGTACATGATACAAATAAAATATCATGTAAAACTTGAAATTAGCAATTTAATGATTTTAATACACGGATAGGCTGGTGTTGTGTAGCCCTTTTCTGTGAATAAGTTGAAAATAAAACCCTCATTTTTCTATTTCTTTTTATTAAACTAAGTCACGCTTGACAATTTCCCAAGCTTTCCTAGTTCCAGGAATAAGCTTGTGTATAGGCACTCTCCTTTCTCTCATTATTATTATTATTATTATTATTATTATTATTGTTGTTGTTGTTGTTATTGTTATTGTTATTGTTATTAATATTATTATTATTATTATTATTATTATTATTATTATTATTATTATTATTATTATTATTATTATTATTATTATTATTATTATAGTGATAAAAATTGAATGTGGAGGGTAAGAGAAACTTGCATTCTATTGTTTCAAAATATGATAAACGTGTTCATGTATATCGTGTTTCTTTATATACAGTGTGAGGCGTAAGACATTAAGTAAAATTTGACTGGCATAAATCTTGATATGAGATATATGGTTATATACAGTTTCAGGGAGGAGAACCGTGATGGGTAATTTTATCTCTAGCTTGACATAATTGTCATTTTTCGGACAACATGAGTAAGTTACACATTCGAAAATGTCATTCACCGTCAGTTTTTGTTCTAAAGCGGTATACACTCAGTTACTGGATTTTATTGTCGTTACGGAAGAAGTTGGTCATGGTAGGGATGGTCCAATATTTGAAATATTTTACCCAGCATCCCTTCTAGTTACAGACCGTGAATTATGTTGACATATTACTACCGGCCGTTATCCCTTAACATAGCCAATTTCTTTTGGCAATTTTCTCTTGCATACGTCCATCTGTGGTGTGCATAATCCACATGTGTTTCCATTGTTGCACAACTACTCCAGCAACGAAATCATAAGAGGGTGCTAGAAACCATGTGAGGGAGGCCAGTAGAGCTAAATGGCCAGTAGGGGTCTATAGTATACCCTTTTGGAACTTTATAGAGGCATGTCTATAAAGATACAATTAATGACTCTGGTACGACGGCTGGCTGAAAATTTCTAAGCCTAACTGTGAAAGACCCGCACAAAGTTGATGGTTCTCATTTAGTTTTCTGCATTGTTCCCTTCCAGGTTTATACACTTTTTGCCAGCGATGCTGCAAGGCCTGGATGCCGGAAAAGAAATTTTCTTCAGCCACCCTAAAAAAGGTCATTCACAGCGGAAATGACGACATCATTATCAGGAAAATAGCGACCAGACAGTTCCTTTTCCATGTTGGGAAACAGATTAAAGTCTAACGGGGCTAAATCGGGTGAACAAAGGGGATGGTGAATGAGTTCGGAGCCACAATCATGGCTTGCTAACATGACAACCACCCGATTTGAGAACACGAGCATTGTCTTGGTGGAACAGGACTCCTTTAGTGAGCATTTCCAGTCGCGTTGCTTTGATAGCTTAACGCAACTGGTTAGTAGGTCAGCATAATATCTTTCATTGATAGTCTGGCCTTTTTTGAAGGTAGTCAATCAGCAGAATACCCCTGGAATCCCAAAAGACTGATGCCATCACCTTTCCAGCAAAAGGAACCGGCTTGGCTTTTTTGGTGGGACAGGGTGGTCCCGGATGCTTCCATTGTTTGAACTGAATTTTGGTTACTGTTTCTAAGTGATGAATCCAGGTCGCATCCATGGTTACAAATCGGACCAAAAACCATCGGGATCCGCTTCAAAATGGCTTAAATTGTCACAGGACGCCAGGAATCTGTCACGTTTCTGATCCGCTGTCAAATGCTTTGGCACCCATCTTACAGAAACGTTTGTCATTCCCAACTGTTTGGTGATAATGTGCTCAACCCTTTCATGAGAGTTGCCCACAACACTGGCCATACGTCGAGTGATCAACCATCGATCAGCCGTCTATGGCAAGCCAACAGGGCCATAACGCTTTGGTTTTACGTGTTGCCGAGCCTCCACAACGCGTAGTCGAGCCAACCAATCAGATTTCAGTCTCCAGTACGCGTTGCCGAGAATATGTTTTCCACTACGCGTAGTGGAGCTTCGGCCACGCGTAGTGAGGCAACTTATGGCACCTTTTGGCTGAAGAAAAGCAAACCAATCATTTACATCCTTACAATCATTACTGATATTAAAACAGCAAATAGGTCTAATACAGTTTACAAGAGCATCAGTGATTGGATAGTTTGGCTACCCGCTATGGGAGGCATAGTTTCTCCACTACGCGTCGCCGAGGCTCGGCGACACGTTCTAGAAGAACATTTTCTCGGCAACGCGTAGTGGAGACTGTAATCTTATTGGTTAGCTCGACTACGCGTTGCCGAGCCTCTACTACGCGTAGTGGAGACTGCAATCTGATTGGTTTACCCGACTACGCGTTGCCGAGCCTCGACTACGTGTAGTGGAGGCTCGGCTACGCGTAAGACCTATACGTTATGGCCCTGTTGGCTTGCCATAGCCGTCACCATGTCATGCACCTGGGTAATGTTAAACTTTTCGAGAATGGTTGCTGTTGAAGGCCTTCCTGGGCGCGCGTCATCGTCAAGGCTCTCTCTGCCATGCCTGAATTCCGCAGCCCACTTCTTAACAGTGGAAAAGGAAGGGGCATCATCCCCTAAAGTGGAGACCATGTTGGCATGTATCTGTGTTAGAAATAGCCGTTTCAGTTTCACGTACTTGATGACTTCCCTGTAGCCAGTTTTGTCCATTTATGGTGATTTCAATAAGTATGTCCACAAGATGGTCTGGTACAAAGACACAAAATTCACGACAGTCGGAGGTCTTATGTCGATGATTCATTAAATGATTGTACCTGTTGGTGGCAAAAAATTAAATTCAATCCGATTGAAATATCCGACTTAAGCTTACAACTTTTCAGCCAACCTTCGTAACAGGGTCATGACCAAGCATATCTTGTTCAAATTAGGGTTTATACGTGGAAATAAATTCAATTATATTTGAACATTACTTAACTCTATAGTATGCTTACAGACAGCATAATCAGGAATAAAAATGTCTTCCACATGTGGGGCGGGGGGGGGCTCTTGGCAATTTAGATCCACATTGTCGCTGAAAGCTTATATTTTTATTATGATGTGAATTATTTTGATATTTTAAAAAGGGGTATATGGTATAACTAAAGTCTCTGTGTTGCTAAAGTTATGGTTCCTGGATGTGCATATTTGTTTGCATGTCTACATAAAAATCCATCTACTTTACCGTGGCTGATACACACATATACGGTGTCATTTGACCTTTCCAAGAGACGGACGATAGTAGAAAAAAGAGATAATGCACTCCACATGATAATAATTTACCAAATAATAAGTTTGTACAGGATTTGAGTAAATTAACATGTTTGTATACATGTATATCTTATTTTCTCACGAAAGTCGTCAAAAATGAAACGTGCAAATATCGCATAACTGAGAGGACTTATATTGTGACAAAGAATCTAATTTTGCTCATGAAGAACAGCTGTACTGTCTTAAGTGTATCTTTTGTTCGCATAATTAAACCTTGTGGCCTGCATGACGTTTAATATTAGTATGTTTTATCTGTATGTCTGTCTGAATCGGAACCCATCGCATTACCTTGATGTAGCTTTTGGTTCTGACTTTGTATTTTGTGCCATGGCCACCAGATGGCGGGTTTATTGAATAAACTACTAATATTAAATTTTGATTTGATGTAAAGATTTGTCCCAAGTCTTCTTGTATAACCTAAAGAGAGTAGCGTATGCCTTTCTTTGCTATATCCAATAAACTGACGGGCCCTTTTATTTGCAGCCCAGATCAGTAAAAATATGATCCCATGAATGGGACCATTCAGGTGGTATTACTCAGAGTAATTGCAATACGAAATGACTGTTATTTTTTATTTATATACTTAGTTGGTTGGTTGGTTGGATGGTCTGTTGGTCAGTCGGTCGGTCGGTCGGTCAGTTAGTTAGTTAGCTCGCTCTCTCTCTCTCTCTCTCTCTCTCTCTCTCTCTCTCTCTCTCTCTATCTATCTATCTATCTCTACCTATCTATCTATCTATCTACCTATCTATCTATCTATCTATCTATCTATCTATCTATCCATCTGTGGGCTAGTAGTAGTAGTAGAATTTATTGACTTTAAAGGTCCAAAGCATACATAAGGCAAATAATACACATTATATATATAGTCTATAAACAATAACGATTAATAGTAACAATTTAAGTAAGTTTTAACAAAATCTCATGGATCACCCTGAAGTCTCTTACTTGCTGCGCCTGAATAACACACCGAGGGTATACCATAGAAGTGTGTCCATGAGTGTCCCTTATACTTTGTACTCGAGGGCACCACTGAAGGGCGTGTGCCTCGTCTTGCACCTGTCCACACGGGCATAATCTTTGATCCCGAGGTAAGCGGGACCACCTTCCAGTTTCTATCTTCAGTCTATGCGCCGACAGACGAAGGCGCGAGAATGACACTCGCATGTATTCCGGTATATGCGCTTCAATCTCTTTACCATACACTTCATGTACTTCTAAAGATGGGTTCATTTCTTTGTACACCATGTACTTTGACCGCTCAGACTGCCTAACTCGGTCTTTTACCTTTGAGACACCGTTTAATAAAACGTCATCCAACCCCAACAATGAATTAATGTATGATCCAGTACTGGTTACCTCTGATCTAGTTAGTCTGATGGCAAACATAAGAGGGTCGTCCTGCATATTTTTCCTCTCATTAATTATTTTCTGGAAGAACGTCTTCTGTCTGTACTTGACAAGGTCAGTCAACATGGGATATCCCAATTCTACAAGGCACAGATCATTCGTCGTGGATGCACGAACCCCTAATAAAGCCTTTAAGGCACTCATATATATACACTCCATCTTCTTCAACCCCACGTTAAGCCAACTTTCGCATGCGTACAAAATTGCAGCTATAAAAGCGGCATCTAAGACCTTCTTCTTTACCGTGAACGGCATGTCCGTATTTCTACTGAAAAATGATATAAGCTTCAATAGATGCTTTCTTACAGCTTTAGCATGTTCTGACACTGCCGTAACTGTGCTTCCGTCGCAAGTGAATATACTGCCCAAATACACGTATTTATCACAGTGTTCTACCCGGAGAACATCTGTACCCGTACCTATAGAGAAGGGAAGACGATCCTGCTGGGTACCATTAATGGCCATAAACTTCGTTTTACATTCATTGATCACCATGCTACTGGAAGTACAAAAGTCTTTCAAAATATACATACACTTCTCAAGAAAAAAATGAGGTAGCAACGAGTGGAACTGTTGGAATCGTTTCTCAATAAAACTGAACATTAGTATTGCAAACTTCATAAATCAATATCAACATTTTTGGAAATGTTGGTGGTTCTACATTACATAGAGAACTAATGAAAATATTTTTTATATCTTAACGTTGTTGCAATGTTTAAAATGAAGAGAAAAAACACTGGTCAACTGGGAGCTATCACAATTTTGGAGGGATGTGGACACCAGTATAATTAAATACAATAACTGAAATATCTGCTATTGAATTATAGCTCTTGTAATATGGCCTGTACGGTCTGATTCAGTGGTGTCACACCTAACCTGACCTACACTGTTCTTTTGTTCCATCTGTTCCTTAAAATGTTCCTTTTTTTTAAACTTGCGTTGCGATCGCTTCATAGCCAGGCAGCAAATTACTTTTTCTGCATGCCACCTCTTAATAAATAAAACAGGGAAATGGAACACCTATTTCCTTGTAGTTAAAAACCGCTTAGACCTGATTTGTGATCAGAGCAATGCGTCGTTATGCGTTAGAGATAAAAAAAAAACGCAGAGGAAACATTATAGACTTTACGCTTTGGCGACATCTGTCATACCCATAAATAATAGACGATAGACTTGACTGAAATTGCAACAGGTATTCATACATTAACCATGATCTACGCTAATGGACATGGAATTTACTGTGGCATTGCCACCCCTCAGAAAAGTGTCTACGGACGAGACGAAGTGAACAGGTTTTAGAACGGAAATGCTAATCGTGTTTTGTGATTTCAGGTTTTATCAAAGAGCCTCTGCCAAGTGGAACTGGTATCTGAAAGTAGCAAAATGTTGACAGTCGCACCGTGTGATTAATGATTCGCCAACATGTCGCCATCCCTGAAAATATGCAATTTTGCTGGTTGACTGCCAGTATGTCATGCAATAGACGAATTTGTCCAAATAATATCAACCTGTACCTCAAAAAATGTATAAGAGTACTTAAATTCTAATAATTCTAATATATCTGTACCCTGCACGTAAAACGTATGTCATGTCACCTAGTAAATGACAATTTTGTTCACATGTGTATACATGTATCCGGGACAGAATAGGTGCTGCACACATACACACACATATATATATATATATATATATATATATATATATATATATATATACATATATATATATTTACATATATGTGTGTGTGTGTGTATATATATATATATACATATATATATATATATATATATATATATATATATATATATATATATATATATATATATAATGTGTGTGTGTGTGTGTCTAACTGATTCTCAAAAAAGTGGATATTTGGGCCCAGAACATATTTTTTTGAAAAGGTTGTTTGATTTTTGCGCAAGTCATCAAACTGAATATAAGCACTTTGAAATTAACATGGCTAAAACTGCAATTGGATTTGAGCCAAATTAACCCTGAACAAACGTTTAAAGTTATAGACAACTGTACAAACTTATTTGTGTGTAAAGGTGACATTGACTAAAACATGCAACTTCTTTACATTCTGACGTATCATAACGTTTAACGCAGGCCCGACATCTTAACAAATCTAAAATGAATTGAACACATGTTCAAATGTTTCCACAGCAGATAATAGTTATGAAAAATTTTACCGAATCCCAAATTTGGAAAAGGCTTTTGATTATTTACCACGGCATTATATAGAAAATGTTTGTGCTACTTTTAATTTAGCCATACTTTTGAAACATGGATTACATTATTTTCTACAAATATAAAAAGTACCGTTACCATTAACGGTTGGACAACTGCTCTTTCAGTATATTCTGTGGTGTAAGACAAGGGTGCCCAGCATCCCCATATCTGTTTCTTTTGTGTTGAAACTTTAGGAAATTTGACAAGGAAAGATCAAAATATAAAAGCATAAGTATAGATACTTTTGAATATGAAATATTGCGATATGCTGATGACACCTCACTTACGTATCTAACTTGCTAATGAAAATAATGTTGACCGATTGTATTATGTTTTAGAAGAATACAAAAAGATATCTGGGTTGGAAATAAATCATACAAAGAAACTTCTTTTTTAAGTTGAAAGTATATCAGGTACTGATTTAGTTTTAGGGAAAATTTAGCTTTATGTTGGACTTATTTACCAGATACATTGTGGGGGAGGGGGGGGGCTTGCACTAGAAAGAGACAAAGTGGAGCTTATTAATTATCAACCATTGTTTTTTTTTTTTTAAAAAGAAAGGAAATTTTAATTACTTTATTTTAGAAAGTGTTCATCATCAAATCTTTAGCTTTACCACATGTTTTATAATTAGTATCCATTTATTAAAAGTTTATAGAAATGACAAATAAAGGAATATGTGCATTTTAGCAATATTGATGATTGTCTTAACCCTTTCCCCCTCAAACCAGCCAAAACTGGCTGGTGGTCAAATGTCGTCTGCTTGAGTGTTTTCAACTAATTTCAACAGTTCTGAAAAACAATTTGACTGAGATATATACATGAGACTTATCAAGATCACATGCCCCACGCCAAGGAAATCTGTTGACTCAGTCTTAATTCAAGGGGGAAAGGGTTAATATATTAATGTTAATGGAATGCTAAACATGGCAAAATAAGATGTAGTTAGTTTATTGCCCATACGAAGAAAGTAGAAATAAGCTTCATCAATCTTATTTCACATTTTTTGAGCCACAAAATGTGCCTGGTTAGGGGCTTTTTTCTGGTCCAAATGCAAAATGAAAATTGTTTATTTCAAAACAACTTCCTGTGCAAGATGACTCTCTGTGGGAATGCAATTTTCATATCCACGATGTCAATAATATTTTTTATTATTTGAAAAGTAAATTTGGCATGAAGTTGTCATAAGGTGGAGTAAATGTAATTCCCGTGACCCAGAAAAAGTATTTGAAATTGAAAATAAGTTTAATTCATTTATAAGAACAATTAAAAAACAATTGTTTCATAGAACTGGTATGAGCAAGGGATTTACTATTTTCAAGATCTCTGCAATAGAAATCAATTATTTTCGTCATGTGCTGAATTTATTCATGATATATTATAAAGGTGAACTTTGTGACTTATTATCTGCTATTCCAACTGAATGGGAAAAGGACAATGACAGTGTTTATTGAAAATGGGTTTACACAAGAAGAAAAGAATACAGAATATGTTTTAAGCGTTGAAAGGTACCAGGATTTGTGTACCTTAAACTTTTGAAAACATGTATGGGGGATTTAACGTTACTGGTAGAAAAGTGGAAGAAAGTAAAAAAGATCAAGATAACCTTAAATGGCATCGATACAAGTTCCAACAATATCGGTTACTCAGCCACCTCAACAGAAATTAGATCTCTTCGATTAAAATTTTTACCTAGAACTGTTTACACAAAAGACAGACTGTATCGGTGAAAAATAGTCGATAAAATTTTGTAGTTTTTGCAATGAAAATATTGAATCTCTCGAACATTTCTTTTCAAAATGTACTTTCGTTAAATTATCTTGGAAAGAAGTCTTCTAATAAACAATTGCAGATAATGTTCCTATTAAACAATTAAAGAATTAAGTATGATAGAAGTATTATTAGGTACCAAAAAAAGTAACACCAGTTCAAAACTTTTTTTTTACTTCAGGTACAAAATATATCAATGCTTCTAAATTTGCAGATATTATACCAAATGTATATATGGTTTTATTACTTTTGTAAAGAAAACCAACTTAATGTAAGAAAATGTTGCTGTAAGGAAGGAAAAATTACATAAACTTAAGGATAAGTCAAAAATTTTTCAACTGTTTATGGAATACTTCACTATAATGAGAATATTAGTATTATTTTCTGTGATCATTTAATTTTGCCCTTGATGTACTGTATGTTCACAGACAGGGTAAGGGCTCAGCTAGTCGTTTATCAGGATAAATGGAAATACTTTCAACTATGTATATAATAATGGACTATGACGAGAATTTTAGAATTATTTTCTCCGTTTTCCTCATTTTACATTATTATGTGAACCCAGATTCTATGTTAAGGTCAGGGTACAACCAGCTTTTAATTGTGATGTAGGATGTTATTTATGATTAAATGTCTTTTTTAACATGAAACCATAGGAACCAAAGCCCACAGAGAGGGTAGGGCTAAGTTAGTAGTTTATATTTACATATTTTAAGTAATTTCTTACATACAGAGACACCAAGTTCAAACTGGACCTCACTTCTTTTCTTTAATGTCTGACCTCTCTCATTGTATGACAAATTTATTCAAATATTTATATTTAAATACTTTGTGATGAGTTGTATTTCCTTTATACTCTAACCTACCTGACAATAACGAATATTTAAAAAATCTAAAATTTCCAGCCTGATGATATTTAAAGTGTACATTTTATTTAGAATTGCTGGGTAGAATGTATTATATAACACTCTCTGGTAGTCCCACATGTAATCCCGAATTTTAGTTGCGTTCTCATTATTTAACGTCCAAATTAAGTTAATAAATTACCTTGAAATATGTACACGCAAAAAAATTTTCAGGTTATCTGAGAAAAAACGAATATAATAACATGTTTTAGGTATAATGTAAGAACAAGATGCCATATTGACAATATAGAAAGAACGACTGTCATAAAAACATACAGACAACAGATCTCACCAATGCTACACAAAATGCATCGGCATTCCGAACAAAGAAAGACCACACATGATCAAAACCCTCAATCATCACACAATCAAGGTCGAAATCCAGAAGTTCAAGGTGAACATGCCAGCAATTTTGTGATAATATTTTTATATCAGTAAACGAATACGAAATGCAGTATTATGGCAAACGTCACCCCTGACTTGAGACAGGTACCAACAAAAATTAATAGCATTTTATATCGCTTTAATGTAAGCAACCCTCAAGTTTCAGAAATATCTTACCTCATACACACATTGTTTAAAATGTCAGCAACAATTAATAAGTTTACATATTTACTGCGTCATTCACCTAGCATCTCAAATCGACATGCTATCTACATAATAAATTTTTTCTTTTCTCAAGAAACATTAAAAACGATTGCTTTAATTACATTTGGTTTTTTTTTTGTTTCACAAGTTTTTGAAATAGAAATAAATGACAAGAGTCAAAGTTGGCCAAATCGGTGCACATTCTAGCAAAAGCAGTTAAGCTTGACACAAAGACACCATATGTTTACCTAAGTGGAATATTACTATCGATGTCGGGTTAATTTATTATGTTAAATTCAAAATCACTACGTTTAATAATATTGCAATGGGAAGTTGAAAAATTGAATTGTCAACGTTTTGTGGAATTTCAAATCAGGTAACCGGTAGTCTGGTGTTTGGCACTCTCGATAGTTTTAATCAAACTATATATTTTGGGAATACAGATAAATGCATGTGTGACCCTACATCACATCGATATGTATTATACTTTATTTGTGTCTTTTTGTCCAGAACAATTTCCTTGTAGTTATTAACCTATTCCGGGCCAGAACTCTTTACACTCCATAAGCAAGCCTGTCACTATCTAACCTATTGCAAGCGCTCTTCAGTAAAATTTAGCATAGGCTTTATTAGCCCAAATAAATTAAAGGATAAACAGCTTTTGACTTCCCTAAAAATGTTTCGGAGCCTGTACTGGTGTATGTCTCTCTGAGTAGCGGCTCCTAGCCTAATCTAAATATGCAGCGAAGGCAACCATCATAATAATAAATATATATAAACGTGGCAAATGATGAATTAGCTAAATAAATGATGCTTTGCTTATAAATGCAGAGCTTCAATATGAATAGAGAATACTTGTCAAACCAAACACAAGTTCAGATAATAACAATTTGACTTACCCCTAAACCAGTATGTACCCTTTCTAGCTGGATAGCTCACATAAACTGAACCACCTGCCAGTGTATAACTGAAGTGGAAACAAACTGGGGCATCATATTCAGTCCCGGTGATCATGAAATAAACAGTTACAGCCAGACAAGTACTGCAACAATTGATATCCTGCACCAGAAATGTAAAACATACCCCATGGTAACACCTACTCCCCACTTTGAAAGTCTCCAAACAATAAGGCTCTATTTCGCTGCCAACCCTCAGTAAATGTTTTAACATAACGGGTCAAGTTTGTGACATTTGAGTAAATACTGTCAAATTTCGGTAATATTTTTGACATTGAGTAAATGTGTATTTATGCATGTCAGAAAAGAATGAAAGTCTTTAGCATTTAAGTCAAGAACATGGTGTCAAAAGCTAATTTTTCTTAACCAGCTTCGCAGTACAATTAGGCAAACTGCTTAATGTCGTAGACCGCTGCTTGCTACCGATAGCCCCTGCGGATTTAACCTGACAGAACAAATGTAAGCAAGGTGAATATTAAGAGAATGATGCCAGTACAATTCACATTAATAGAGTATAAAGCTGCCACGAGTTAATTTAAGAATAATTCCCTTGAATACAATTAACACTTGTACAAAAAATATATATTTGTCTTCATATTACTACCGGAGAGAGCTGCCATGAGTTACTATAATCAAGAATCCTTTCAATACAATCAACACATGCACAATTATACTTGTCTTCATATTTGTTCCATGTAAACTATAAAAGGCGTGTTACTTACCGAGTGTTGCTTCGAGGGTACGTCAAGCATTAATGCCTTTGTGGATGTGATGGTATTCATATTTTTTTTACACAGAACTGAAAAGCTACAATATGGGACATGGATTTTTTTCTTGAATAAATATCTGGGCTTGTCGCTAGGCAACTCTGGTGGTCAGCTGGCACGACACTGACGTGCTCATTGAAAACTAAGGTGGGAATAAAGAATACAAATAAGTTATTCCATATACTATTCCTTCTCGTGTCAGACTTAACGTGTCTTTGGCTTGACTGTGACTTTCATACAGTCTATTTTATCAAGATTGTTACTTTGGAAAGAACGGCATAATTTACCATACAGGTATCTGCCCGTACATATGCATAAATCCTTGTTGAATGATTCAGACCAGAGTCACTGCTAATATGAATTTCTCTTCTCAGTCTGAAATTTCAAGTTACTTTGAATGTTTTTTTTTTCACTGCACATTGATACATATATTTATGTGATGGGGCTAGCAATAGTATTGCTATACACGTTGTAAAAGTTTGGTTTATTTATGATATTTGTAATTCTAAGTTTGTATACGATGCAATGGCTAAATTAAAGTGGTAAGGATTAATAAAGGACGAGTGTACGTTATCTTTGGTATAATGCAGATTACATTTAGCCAAGTTAAGGGTTTTAATACACTAAAGCACATGTGAGTTTTAGCACAGTGATATCATAAATGAACGCCCGCGTATGTAATTATATTCCAGCATTCCAAAATTTTCTGTCGAGAATTGATCGTCTTCGCTGACATTGTCAACAGGTTTATCAAGCTACGAAGACAGTGTATGCGTGCTATTAATTTTGTCTTTAAAATTAACAGTCCGGCCTACAGGTCCAAATGGTGGCTCCTTCGTGTCAATCACCATACAGGCACAGTAACAATTGCCCAGCATGCACCGATTCACTTATAATCGCTAAATACATCTTTTTGGTGACATCTCGAAATCATTTAGCGATATCGCTAAGCCGTATAGGGATATCTCTAAATCATGCAAGGATACAATGAGGCGCCGTTTTGTTATTTATTCGGTATTTCTTGATATCAAAAAGTGACTTCTTGATATCAAAAAGTCGACTTCTTGATATCAAGTAGACTTTTTGATGTTTGAATTGCTGACTGCTCCCTAGAATATTTCCAGAGCATCCATAACACAATAAACGCATAGAAATTCTGAAGTACAAATACCCATACACTTACAGAGAGAAAAATCTTTAGAGCAACGTACATAACTCTTTTAATAAGAATACTACAACTGCACTTGATAACAACAAAAATCTTACTAAAACATGAGTGCTAGTTTATCACAAAAAAATCCCTGTAAAAGATTAACTGTATTAAAGCTTACCAGAAGTCCTCATTTCCCATACAGGTGATTTATTTATTCCGAATGTCACAAGAATGTTGTTATATAGATCTCTTGTTCCGCGCTAAAGGTGCTGACTGCTCAAGGCGTTAATTAAAGCTTTGTCATCGATTTTTTTGCAATGTTTACAAATGAAGTTTGATTAAATAGCGCAGCACAAAAGACATACGGGCGCTGATGCAAAACTGGGATTTAATTATGCGGCCCAAACACGATGCACGACATACATAAATGATTTACTCCTTAAAATGACAACTGAATAAGTATAGCGCTACAATTATGACTAAACTCTGTCCCGACTCCAATTATTGAGTGTCACTCCCTATTCTTGAAAAACCCTTCATTTTGAGATCAGTTAACCAATTTGAGATTCATAAAGTACCTGTGGTGCCAATATCTGCCAGCAAGACTCAGACAAAAGATAAAAGTATCACAATTGTTACGTTTTGTGGTTTTGTTTTTCCAATTTGGGTGGCTAAATCGAGTGGCAGTCCTTAATGGGAAGGAGTATAGCTATTTTAAGGTTACTTGCAAACTAATGGGAAAACACAAAAATTAAGTTGAGTCCCACTTGAGGAAAATTGCCACTGAATTTTGAGAAAAGGTCATAATGGGAATTTGCATCAAAATGCCCATTAGCTTTCATTATCAATGGCAATATACATGTGTACTAATCAATACGTCCCCCCCTCACACACACAAACATTGAAAAAATTGTTAAAAAAAAAAAAAATCAAAAGTCTATAGCAACACGGCCTGGTGAATAACTTCAATTGACCCTTTTACAAAGGAACAGTTCCATCAAGTTCCTCTACAACCTGAGTGACAGTTAGCTTGTTTATAGATATATAAATTAGTACCCCTGAAATAAGGCCATCCCTTTTTCGGCGGTTGCACAAAATATATATACCACATTCCAGCATCAAGATAGTGCACATATTGCACAGATGACTCTTGGTGAGATGAGCCTTATTAGAGGAGAACCTCTGTTCCAAGAGCCACTTGCAGAGGTAATAATTTATTAGCCGTGAAAGCTGCTCACGAGAGCAGGTGACATGTAAATAAAATATATACTAAAAACTGCTTTTAGTGGTAAGTTGAGTTGCATTAATTTGTGATTTGTACTGAATAAATGGCCAGTGGGTGCTAAGCTCACTGGCAATACTTTGATTTTAGCAACGTCATATTGTTTGTGGGTACCTTAGTAGCACTAAAGCCTTTGATCATGGTGTTGCCTTATATTGTTTTCATTGTGTGTGATATAAAAGCATTGATTGCAATGATAATAAGAACTGTACAAACCAAGAATACATCAGTTTATAGGACTCGGGTTTATTCGGTTCACTTCGGCCCGAGTTTGGGAAGCGCAGCCTGCTTTGTTTAAATATTGTGCGCGACCACGCTGGCCGGAATTAACGTGGAAGGATCAGAAAGTAAAACACAGGATGTGCTTGGGTTTAATGAAAAACCAAACCGTCAGCAAACTAAACATGCACATTTCACCACTGATGTGACATTGTAGGTAAAAGATTGGCACTCTTCAGCACAATCCATGCTGAAATAACTAACGTTAGCCGTGGCATCCGTTGTGAACATGAAAGCGCGGGCCTAACTCGGCCACTTGCTGATTGGACAATCAGGCCAACAATGGAATGCATAATTAATTAGGGTCCGGAAAAGTTCGGTACAAGTCGGTATGAACAGGTCTATTGAGCTTTTGTTTTCATGTGCGCAGGGTTTACAAGGGTTACACTAGCAGCTACTTTAACCTCTTACCACTTGAAGTTTTCAAGCCAATCAAATCGCCTTCTCAGTTTTGATAAAAATCTTTTAGCAACAGCAGCTCTTTCAAATCGTGGTGGTATAACAAAGTAGTAGTCCAACTTTGAGAAAAAACACACGCGGTAAAATCCACAAAAAAGACAGCTTTTTAGTACCTGTTCAATGAGGGGTCGTAAATCCCTCTGATCATGTGCACTCTCCATTGTATTGCATTAGGCATTGTATTATTCAGCCTGTAACCCTATTATGCATGGTCTTATGAGGAAACCAAAAAATTATGATGTCCTATACAAACATCAAGGACATATCGCACAGGGTCTGTTGACAGTATTTACTTGTACACTGGTAGCTGTGCCTATGCCTGATGGATCAGGAATACCTCAAATAGCTGACATTTAAACATTCAGCAAGCAGTCCTTCCTTAATCCCATAGACCAGGAATGAGGTCTCATATAGTTTGGTAGCCTGCTTAGCAAAAATCTGGTGCATTGTATTGTTGCACAGGGACCTTAGGTCATCAGGCTTTCACATTGCAGGTCATCAGTCAGATAGAACAAAATCACTGTCGGAACAGTTTGTAGCACATATAACCTTGTGTATTCATCAGACATTATCTGGCCAGTGGTTCTAAAGATTTCCCAGTACGTGAACAGTGACCAGTTCATGTTCAGCTGAATTATGGCCTTAGAAAATGTGTCCAGGTCATCGATATGTAATCCCGTCCTATACCCTACAGATGACAACAATCATGCAACTACAAAGCCTTAGCTGCAAAGCGTTTTGAGTTATGATCTGGAAGGTATTGGGGCAGATACACTGGGCAGATCAAGGGATGGGCACCTAAGGTGACTACTATGGAGCACAGCTTTCAAGCATTGCCTTAAAAAGGTACAAATGTGCACATCCAACTTAGTTTCAAAATGATCTGACCATTTGCTTCGGACAAACATAAATTTGTATGATCAGTAACTGAAGTGTATCTTTGAAAGCTACTGGCAAGTCAGCTGAGCTAAAATTGTCTGACTTTTAAGCAGGCAATAGTTTTAGCTACTCTTGCTAAAAAATCTCAAGCAGATGGCATGATCTTTCAGCAAAATGGTGTTGTCCACAGAAAGGAAACATACTTGCAGTACTTCGCTGTATCAGCTGTGTTCTTACAGAAGTTTAGACCACTCAGTCACATTACAGAGAAAATCGACCCTTTGACTGCCAGGCCCAAACTATTCAGGAGCAAATCAATTAATGAAACGATTTCCTGGGAACGATTCATACCCAAAGCGCGCCTCCGGCTATTTGTAGGAAAACCCTGCATTGAAATGGTTCAAATTTGTCCAAAACCAAACGAGTTTATAACCCAGTGCTGGAAAGTAATGGTGCTCCTCCTGGCATCCATCAATTCATGAATAACGGGTAATATTAGAGTTGGCCCAAAAATACTGACAGCTGGCAGTACTTTTTCTTTTTCAAAGGATACCAAGATTTTGCTTGGTATACTAACAGTTGGCAAGTGTCGGGCCCCTGTCAGCCACATGAGACATCCTGTAAGCCTGTGTGTACAGTGGAAGCTTCGACATCCAAAGTGCATCTTCCACCTGAAATCAATAAGGAAAAGTCAATACGTATAGACATGTTCACTAAGTAATTGTATAGACTTGCACTTGAAAAAAAATAATTTCATTACGTGTCGAAATTTAATGTGATAGTCATTTAATCTGCCCTAAACACTCTCAAGCATTCATAACGAAAACCAGATGACCATGATGACTGTGAAGAGTCTGCGTTCAGCTAAAGATGTTTATTACTCAAGTGATGTCATGTGGGGTATATCTCGAAGTGCATTACTAATGAAACTAGGCAATTAGAATATTGGAAAACGCATGAAATATACGAAAATAACAGTAACAACATCAAGCCCCCAGAGGCCGTTTGTATCCCCTGCAAACTTTCAAAGTACCTGGGTTTACAGTTTCTAAAAACCTACCCCTTGCCCCTCCCAACATGAATTTATCAAGCCAGTGACCTTAGTTTGACCTGTCAGTGTCACTCAAGTTCAAAATTAAATGCAATCTCAGATTGCTGGATACATGCCCCCTCCCCTTCACTCTATCTGGCCCTGTGATCTGGGAATTTTAGTCAAAGTTAGCCATCTCCGAACATTTCCCAGGCTGTATAGAGAACTATCACCCAGGGCAATATGGAAGTCCTAGCTCCAAACATATTTAGACTCAGACTCAGCCTCTAGACTCCTATAAGACCGGAAATATACAATGTAAGATTATATACATATATCATAACAGTGGTCAGGAAACCCTCATTAAGGCCTTAACAGCCGCTATCAGGGGGCCACCTAGATATACTACAAACGAAGCACAGTTGCAAATGAAAGAGTAGGTGTAAAGTAGATAAAAATGTTTCACTTAGTAGGCTGCAATTTATTTAATATTTAAATTAGGATTGGAAATATTAATGCATGTAATGAAAGTGACTTCCGGAGGCTGTCTAAGAATCAAAGCTACAGACGATTACAGACCTAGCAGTTTGGAATGGTACTAGCAGATTTATATTCAAGAAAATGTTTTTTACATATAAAGAAAAAACAGTTTTACTATGGGCATAAACCTTGTTCAGTACAGAATCTGGACTTGTTTTTAATGTTTTCATGATTTCATGTCTTAAACAGTTACCTGTCCCAACTAATTTTCTTCTTTCTATAAATAAAAGGTTACTACCTCCTGTGCAATGATTATGCATTTCATAGATAGGCTGTATTTTGAAAGTTTTGAAATATTCAGGTAGCTGATTTTTTTCCAAACTTAAAGTAGAACTACAGTCGTTGGTGAATATATATTTCACCATTTTTTAGTAAATTTAAGCTTTTAAAAGTAGGTTCTGTATGTGAACTATTCTTGCTGAGGCTTTTTATTCTCGTGCATTTTTTGAGTAATTCAATTCTTGTATTATGATGTCAAATCAATTTTCTCCCCTCCCAGTAGGAAAGCGGCAAAAAGAGTAATGGTCAAAACAAGAAAGTGTATGTTATATCAATATCACTGTGACCCATGTACATGTAGGTGTTTGACTGTAATATTTTTCTTATTTTCATATTTATAATGCTTCTACACTTATGCACTACATTTCATAATGATCCGCACTATTACAACCAGAAAAAAAATCACTTCAAATTACTGTTTACTTACTGGACTGGAGGTCCGGGAGCTGTACCCTCTTACTGGACTGGAGGTCCAGGAGCTGTACCCTCTTACTGGACTGGAGGTCAGGGAGCTGTACCCTCTATCGATACCCAGTGCGAATACTGTCTGATTAACATTTACTGATTGAGAAGTCTCAACCAGCAGATTATTCTAAGTGGCCCTTTCTTTAATCAAACATGAACAATTACTGATAATTTTACATAGCAATCAGTGAAACAATTGGAAATATGAGAGAAAAAATATACTGATAGCTTTCATGGTTTTTCATCGTATTTGGAAAAGCAGGGTTTTTTTCTTGAAATATCAATATCTTTGCAACCTATCAAACTGTTACGTTTTTCAAAATATATAACAATTTTTAGTGTCAAGCACTTCTCTAGTGTTGCATCCATGTGGAACAACGTTAAGGACAGTATGCAATTTTTTAATATACTCACGAACATTTGTCTACTTATCATCTGGTTATTGTATAAATGGTAATAGTGTTATATTATCATGGGTGGCTCCCACGTCTGTGGCTTCCATGGCTCCTGGTGCGCTACCCACCGAATGCAAATTAGACAGTGTCATTACCATATCCGAACCGTAGTCCTAATGAAACAAATCTAAGTCAATTTCGAACAAAGGCAATCTTCCTTGGTATGTTTAGCTGAATCACATAAATTTATAGTTCGTCTGTACCCAAAAGAGTCCAAAACATACATCCAAAGGTCCATAGGGTCAAAAAGCCATGTCTAGTTTTAACATGAGAAGAATGCAAAAATATTTGTATAAAACTATAGGGATATTTCAGTAAATTGGCTTAACAGGCGCATGATTCAAGTGTATATATATTACCGTACAATTCAAATGGACCATAATATGCAGCACAACAGAAATTTTGCAAACACAGGTTCCAAATTTGTTGACAATATCAATAAAATTCAGCATTTAAAAAGTACTAGTTGCATCCACCGTCTCAACAATGATAATCATCCGTATGTCGACAAAGTGACACCAACACTAACTTAAATTCACCAAAAAAGCAACCTAGGCCTAAAATGACTATCAACAAGAATCCAAACAACATGATTGTACAATTTGATGTGTTTTCTACATGTAGCTAAAGGCATGACGTCGTTTTTAAAGGAATAAACTAACAGTTTTTCCACAAAAAAGGTTTTGAATGTGCAAATGTAGTGGTCAAAATTCAATACAGTGTCAGATTTTGCAAGTACACTGGTTCAAATGTTGCACATCAGTCAGAAACAAGCGACATCAGGTCTCAAAACAGCAGTCAAAAATTGCAAGAACAGTAGTCAAATAGCTTTACAATAGCCCAAAATTGTAAGCATAGCATATAGGTCCTGCAAGGCTCCCGTTTCTGTATTGTATCATAAATGTCTCCTGTTCAAATTTCTGCATATTTTGACATGAAATACTGAAAATTGCAGTAATTTTGAAATCAAGCACATATTGTTTTATTTCAAAAGAGCCCAAAATGCTTGTTATGTTACAGGCAAAAGAGTTGGTTTTGGATTAACGCTTTCTCCACGTTTTTTGCACGTGATGATAAAAGATCAGATATTTTATATAATGTTGTTTGTCTGTTTTATTATTGTTAGTACTTTTTTTAAATAAAAACAATTAAAATTGGCATATGGCACGTATTGTGCAAGCAAAAAACTTACAAGCCATTTGGCACTAAATTCTCCAAAAGTTACATTTTTAATTTAAATCTCATATTATGAACCATTTTACCTACATAACATATCATTTAAAGTTTTATTGCTTTATTTTATATGATACAGCTGTAAAGCTTTCAATTCATGGGGAGAGCAGCATTCTTTGTAGAACTTGGAAAAATGTTTAGCTTCAAGTTAATGAATTATTATTAAGTGCTGCTAATACAAAATTTATGATATTTCATAAGTTTAAAAAATGTGGTAAACCATACTTAAAAATGAATAATATCCCGATAGCCCAAGTCTTATTTTTCAACTTTGTAGGGCTTACAATTGATGATAGGTTGTCATGGAAGGAGCACATTACTAAAATTTCAACTAAAATCTCAAGAGTACTTGCAATTCTAAATGAACTTAAATATGAACTTCCGCTGAACGTTAAAATAACTACGTATAACTCATTAAAACTTCCACTTATTAATGATAATGAATACTTCTATGGAGTGCACGGTTGGCCAAGCTGCAACACGCTCGCCTTTCACCTCTGCGGCCCGGGTTCGATTCACGGCCGGGGAAACATGTGGAAAGAGTTCCTACCACTCTCACTGTGCATGGTGGTTTTCTCCGAGTCCTTCGGTTTCCTCCACCAAACATGTAGGTAGGAAGTATACGCCACGATCTGTGCCATGGAGAGTGATTAATATAGACTTTGCCTGCTTTGCAATCCATGTAAAAGATATGGGTCTATACTTTTTTTTCTATGGAGATTTTTAAACTGTCGAAAATTTTAAAAAAAGGCAGTACGCTGCATAAGTTGTAGCAAATACAATGCCCATTCAGGACCAATTTTGAAAACTGTTGAACTATAAAAAATTCAAGACATATTTACAGCAGTTTAATTAAAATTCTACATAAAATTTACCCAAATTGATATACCCATAAGATTACTCTCTTTTCAATTCACCCCAATAAATGAAATAAAGAACTATAACAACAGACGTTGCGATGAATTTTTTATTAATAGAGTCAATAAATTCTTTGCAAAACAAAGTTTTATCGATGATATTCCAATTATAGTGAATCAAACAGATAATAACGTTAAAGCAAACAATATATACTGATAGTTTACCAGGTTTTTCGCTGTATATTAGAAATATTTTCAATAATCATCAGCATAGATATAAAATATATAACTGCTATGTTTGTCAAAATAAACAATGATTAATTTTTCCCATCCACATAATATGTGTAAATTGTATTATATCTTAAAATTTCTTTCGACATTTACTGTTTAAGTAAGTGCCATCTACAGTGTTTCAAATGTTTAAGGCTTAAAGCAGGCTCTTATGAGAGCAACATACTTTTGTCTTAATAGAAGTCCCCCTAGCCACATCAATTTATATTATTATGTACATGTATCTTCATATTAAAAACATAATTGTATTGATTTGCTGAAATAAATGAGTTATGAGTTCTGAGTTCATATATACCTTCAACAAATTGTGACAACGATGCCTGTCTTGGCCCTAGGACATGCTTAACTCATTCCATACCAGTCTCTGATTTTTCCCACATATTTACCTTTAAGACGGCACTTGAGCATTTAAATTCTTCATAAAAAGGGCCTTCGCTCAAGTACCAACATGCCTATAGTCTTAAGTCAGTGGTTCTGGCACTGCCCAATGCTGTGACCATAGTATGGAATGAGTTAAGATGTATAGCCTGCAGACGTAGAGCTACATCTTGTTTTTTCATGCCTGCTGCTAGCTTCTTTGATCCATAAACATGACGATCTGGCATAATGTCATCAATTTTAACCCTTAGCTCTTCTTTGGTAAGAGCTGTCAACTGAAATGTGATTATTATATGATTATTTAATTGATTGCATTACAACTCAATGGGGAGATTTTTTTCAGAAACCCTACTGTGATATGGATATAATATTCTCAATTCATTAAAAAAAAACTAACAAATAACAACAAATTTCAAATGCCAAGAAACAAGACTGGTTTCTGGCATGATACAGAGATGCCACCCTACATGTAGGTCGAATAAATCTGTATTCTGGCTAATTCATATATTTGTTGTTTTTAAGATTATTGTCTATTAGCAAGTGCTGAAGGCTCAAAATCCTGTAACTATCATCTTAAAATTTTGGATTGTCGGAGTTAAATGGTGTATTTGGCAGTATCTAAACCACTTTATCCCCTAAAACATATTTCAAAACAGTATGAAATAATAAAGAAAGTTCACGGTTAAAATTTATTTGGTTGTAGTTAGTATTTTCTTGTTAATATTTGTACAAATTACAGAAAGCTGGAACAGGTTGGTATGATGTATATATTGGTTTAATCCATAACAATAACTTATTACAGGGCTGATTTTAACAGCCTGTATTCAGCTAACATATATAACGCAATTAACTGTACATACCAAACGACCAGATGTTCAAAAGGCCTACCAGATATGCGGGTCTAGCAAGTACCATTATCAGGATACGTCTTGCATGAAAGTCAGTTACCGACATAGATGCATCAGTCCCCACCAAACCTTGGAAATACACCAAAATCACTTGAACTAAGTCTACATAAGAACAAACTGAGTTTTAACTAATAAGCCTAAAGACGAAACTGTAATTTATTTTGAACAAATCAGTGACTTCGACTCACTTTGTTCTGGGCGAAAAGGTGAAGCTAAGTTTAACAAGAAAAAATTGTTTAAAAAACTTACATTGCAGCTCCACCAGTTGAACAAATAAAAGTCCAGAGGTCTTAACGTGACCAAATGAGTTATTTTGAAACAACAGATAAATTGATTGGAATAATCTTTAAAATGCTTTCTGTTTATGAAATACAGAAATAAGATTTTTCTTTTAAAATTTAAAATCACCGAAGCACAGTCATTTGAGAAACCCAAGTGACTGATGTTGGCTGGCTACAAAATAGCTAAAGTGTGACCATTTTAATCCAACCACTGGTTTTGAAGTTTACACAATGCATAGCAACTACATTTATCTGAACAATGTGTGTTACCATTGGATAAAACAAGCTTAAGCTACATCATTGTCCATTTACATTCAATGGAAAACAATACGGCATATTTGACTAGGATAAAAATAGTTTTTTTGGAAATCACTCATCAAAAAGGATCATTCACTCTCTACCATGGAAGAAGCATCACTTATTGGGCAGAACTTTTTTGTTTAAGTTGTTAAATATGAAGTAACCATAGCAAACCCCAGGTAGAAATGGATACATCTAATAGCTATAGGCCACTTCAATACTTCTGAAGAATATATCATGTACATGCATGTTCCTTTTTACATTTCTAATGATTTAATTTGTCAGTTTATATCAATATGATTATTTTTGCGCTCACCACGACCTACATGACAATTGCCAGCCAATGCTCTGGGAAATCCTCAGCTGTTAATTGGCTTATATTCCCAAAAAACTTAATACGTATACACGAATTTCATGAAGGGAAAATACTTCTTGTTTTTGTAGCTGCTTTTCCAAAGATGGTACGGAAGGTTCTGATTAGCGTCCCACAGGAAGGAGAACCAGACTTTTGAAGTGTAGTTGACAAGTTACGTCATGGCAATGAATATTCCTCTACACCCAGTTCACGCTAACTGACAACTACATTTCCCAGTTACCTCTAAGGACAGCTTTCATTCAAATATCAACATGTGTGATTTGAACTTAGTGGTTTTTATATTGCATGGCACGTCACGCTTCCAGCTGCTGCAGTCCTGAAGCCTTGAAAATTGATTTGCCCACACACACAAAAAAAAATATAAAGTATGTTCTGTGATGGATTCTTTAAATGAAATACAAGACGTGCAAATATATGTCTTCTCAAGAAACAAATTTGTACCTTGTTTAAAATAAACACAGGATAGCACTTGACGCATGTCAAACAAATTGAAAAGTAAACATTTAAAAAACAAATCACCATCAAAAGATTCCAAATCGGGTCGAATTTAAATTTGTGATCTAATTGCTCATAGATATTTGAAGCAAAATATAAAACTGCATATCCATTGAACTATTTCTTGATAACTTACAAACGTAATAAAATTGTGAATATGATATAAAACAGACCTATAGGCTTAAAAATGGGTCAGGCATTTCCTTTATGTGCGTTTATTTGGAATTATCACAAAGCGAAATTAAAAGTCTTTAATTTCGGGTATTTATAATTCCATAGACTTTACCTGAAAAGCTATCGTAAATTTAGACAACCCTGGCTTCTTTGAAGTCCGACAGATTTAAATTTATTATGTGAAGAAGATCAGAATTCTACTTAACTACAAAGACGGTGTTTTCATGTTTCCATTGACATGTAAACTGTCACATCTGATCACAAATATGTGTTTATACAACAATGAGCCCGCAATGCTTAAATTTATATGTTTCATTTTGGTTAATGGCCTTTTGAAAAGCAGATATAGTTACACAATGTGTGCATTAATACTTGCCAATCTATGGGCCGTTACATTGTATTTGTAGTTATACAATATGTGCATTTATACTTGCCAATGTATGTACTGTTAAATGTACTCATTGCACTAAAATGCTTTAGGTGTGTCTCTTTTTTCCAAATCAAAGAGCTTTGCCAATTGATTTAAAAGAGAACAGGAATAATTCATGGTATATGTGGACTTAAAGGTTTGTGTGGCATTTGTTGCTACAAGTTCTTTTATACATTTATGTCCCAACAGTAGATTTGGGGATGATATTGATTTTTTTCAGGCCCCTCCATCCATCTTTCCATCAACTTTTATAGTTATATTTCAAAAGATCTCTTAGCAGATATTGCAAACATCTGATATACCTGTACCCAGGCTGAAATTGCTGGGTCACTGAAACATATTTGTTAATTACTCTGACCTTTTTAGTCATGAGTACAGATCACGTGTTTGGAATGTTTCGGCAAAGAGCAGTTAGCCCTCAGAGATGTTCTCTTCTTGGGCACCCAATATATTGTTGGGGATCTCAGACCTACTTTGCTCGGCCATGATGTACTCTTTTGTTCAACTTGCTTTTCCTCCTCACTTAACAACATTTGATCCAAAGTTTAGCCAACCTTATAGATATGATGGGCGTAGGGACATTTTGCCCTCCTTATCATTACGCATGGTGCTTTGGGGTTGCTTATCCATCCACTCACTCTTTGTAACAACGACTAAAAAATGCCTTATTTTATTTGATTTCAATGTAAACCTTTGTATCTCTACTTTCCTTGTTGGGTTGATATTTATGAATATGGTAATGGTATTCTGAACAATTTCATGAACAGATAAGGACTTTTGCCCAAACTTTATCCAAAAGTAATGAAGGTCAGTCTTGCAGGGAGTAGATACTATCTTATTTAAAGAATCTGGTCTGCTGATACATAATACCTAAAGGGTGGATAGGACTCAAATTTTCAATTTCGTGACATCACTGAAGAAATGCTTTAGATAATAAACCAGTTCATAGGACTCGGGTTCATTCGGTTCACTTCGGGAAGCGCAGCCTGCTTTGTTTGCATTTTGTGCTCGACCAGGCTGGCCGGATGACACGTGAAAGGATTAGAACGTAAATAAACAGGATGTGCTTGGATTTATTGGAAATTCAAACTGTCAGTAAACTAAAAATGCCTGTTTCACCAATGATGTGACATTTTAGGTAAAAGATTTGCACTTTTCCGCACATTCCATGCTGTAATCACTAGTGTTAGTCGTGGCATCCATTGTAAACATGAAGGCATGGGCCAGACTCGGCGACTTGCTGATTGGACAATCAGGCCATCAATGGAATGCATAATTAAATACGGTCCAGGAAAGTTCGCTACAACTCGGTATGAATAGGTCTATTGGCAAGAATATATGACGTGCAAAGTAGTAATATACCTCGTCAAGTTTCTACAAGGTTACTGCCACGATTAAAATCTGCCTGTAATGCAGTTACTTTTGTCTTTTAATAAAACTTAAAGGGCTGGAACCCTTTACAACAGTAAAATTAGAAAATACTACTTTTTGTTCAGTATTATACTGTGTATTCTACAATTTTCATTTCAACCTATAGAAACTGTATATATTATAAAAGAAGACATCTTGATAAATGTGAAACCAGAAACATATATTTTGCAGCTGTTTAGTCATCCAATATTAATTAGTTTTTACATTACAATTACATTTTTCATATTTTGAGTATGAACAAAATTTAGCTCAAACACATTTCCAGAACAACATTTGGTTTTGATCAAAATAGAACATATTGTTGGCTACAAACCCGTATCTCAAATTTTTCATAAAGGGTCTAGTTCACATTTTTAAGCTTTTTAAATCGAAAATTAATGCTGGAAAATTTGTTAAAGACTACACTACACTGTGCTTCATTTCAGCTATCAAGCAATTTCTCCCTATGTAGATCGGCTTTTTCTGTTGTGTCCTTACTATGATTATCAGTACAATGCTGTATTAAGTGCAGAGATACTGGATATGTGTCCTGTAAGCCTAGAGATATGGCACTTGCAAACATTATACAACTTCAAGTGGTGTGGTCATCCTTTATCTGTCACGACCACACTAAGACTGAAAAGTCACGCCGTTCTTTGCTTTAAAACTTAAAGAAACTCTATATGCCTGATTCAGTAGATACCAGATATTTCTGAAATATGAAACAAATTATATCATTAAAATTAATTGCCAATTCATTTTACTCTTGAAATTGCTCTGATGTGTTTTGTTCCAAATTATAGTATGTGCTGCCTATTTTAATTATATACTAGCGCAGAGTATATCTTGCCTGTCAATCTCCAGGCAACCACTAATGAGAAACATTTTTTTTCATTTGGAGAGTAAAGAATGCAAATATATTTGGCTGGTGCGACCTACAATAAATATTAAACAAGAGCTACTGATGATACTACTTGAAGTTTCGTTGAAAACAGGACGCACAGATGTGGTGTGGACCTGTCTTATATTACCATAAAACCGTTTGAAGCTAAAGTTACCAAAGTAACAAGTATGTCATTTGTTACAAGTTACACAATGCACATAGATTAATGCCCATATCTGATATGATACAAAAGCAAGACATTGATTGTTTCTAGCGTGGCAGAGACCGTATGTTTGATGCTATAAATTTGATGTGTTTGCCTTAACATGAAATACATTTTATGTAATGTAACATAATATGAACATCAAAGGGAGAAACCCACTTTGAGCACTGCAAGTGCCGTCTGACAATTCTTTAGCAGAGCAAAATTTGAAACCTGCTTGAACGGAACTGATAAGGATTTTATGCAGTTTTGAAAGTGTGTAAATGTTTGGTCAATGGGTATGTACATCAGAAGATTTCAGGCCAAATGAAGATAAAATTGTTGATGTTTGTTCAAAATAATATCCAATTATTCATTCACTTTATCATATGTGAGAGAACTTGATTTGGTTGACAGGCAAATTTCATCAATAAGAACCTGATAATAAAACTGTCTACATTTTGCAATGATATTAATGGGTGCTTTATCAGCAGGTGCAATAACATATTTATCATGCATCTCTTGCAGGCTGTGAATAACTTGTGGATTTGTCAGAACAGGATGTGGTGGTTGTTAAGTTGTTTTCTGTAATTTTCGTATTCTGTTTGTAACGATGTGCCTTATTTCACCGATGTATTCATCTCAGACGGAAGTATCAAACTCATCCTTCTTTGCCCATTTTCTAGCATATTCTTCAACAGCTTCCATTATCTTTTTCTTGTCTTTACCCTAACAGGTTTCTTTTGCTGACGGTGTTTAGACCCTTTTCCAATTGGAAGTGTATCATTTGGTACAATAGGAAGATTGCCAGTAATTACATTACCATGATGATTTCAAATATAAGGAGATTTGTGACACAAACATGGGTATTTGTTTTCTTTTTGGTCATCTAGATTAAATTCATTAACAACTTTTCCATCATTAATTTTCACTGTCCTTTCCTTGATTATAGATATTCAAGAAGTTGTTTCTATCAGTGAATTTCTACGGGTCTCTGTCAGGAGAAATGTTGAAGAAATCACAATCCCATTCAAAAAGATAAATGGACACCCGTGGGCTGCCCTCAGGTTTAGCAAACTAGCAAATGACCTAAATGAATGGCTGACAACCTCCTGCAGGTCATGTACACCAATGGGTGTGGCTTTTTAAATATTTCAGGAATAGGTGTCCAACGAATACCCGCCGCCTACCCATCCACATATCGCCCTCTGAAGCTACTGCATGTCAGCTGATAATAGTGGGCACACTTCATGCTCACCACAAACAACTTGTTCTTTTCCCTTATTGGTGACTAATGAACCTGTGTCAGATAGACATTTGTGCAGAAAATACTATTTGCGCACAGTTAGCTCTATCTGCTCCAACTGATGTGGCTGTCAGGGCTAACATCTCATTGGCCGCTGGCCTGCTTGCCTTGGGCTACACACTCAAAATAATTTTGAAAAACTGTACAATGTGAATATATCTGACGTCACACTATTCTCAGGAGCAATCTGAGGAGTAATTAGTAGGATTTATTATCCCACCTGATACATTTGCTTTCTCATTAATTCACTGCTCTGTGGGAGAGGGGTATAGATTATCCCCCCTTGGAAAATCTATGATTTGGGGTTGAATGTTTCTGCGCATGTGTATAAAATGAACCACTTTATTGACTGCCTTAAAATATACGTTGGAATTTGCCGTCTTTAACATGTTAGAGAACATGTACATAGTGTGAAGGCTCGCCCACTCTTAAAATCTCATGGGGTCCCTACATGCTTTCTTAGTGAGATAGTATCGTAAATTAAACCTGTGTCACCTATAATGTAACGTTAGGTTACAGTTCTAACGAACTGAAAATTGCATATAAGCATCTCATAAAAAGAAATAGTATTACCCATAATTCAGCTGTGAAAGTGACATGTTGACGAGAATGTTGTGTAAACACAAGGATGGGCACGTGACTCTTAACACCTATTTAATACCTATATCTAGTGTTCTTTTCAGAGACGGAAAAAATTGAAAAATCTATCAAGAATGCTAGCACCTACCACTTGAGAACAACGAACTGTGTCTTAGATGAAAGATGAACAAAGATCTACATGTATCGCGTAGATTGGCAGCTAATTACGTCTCATTTACAAAATTATTATTTCCATGCATCTTCCAAGATTTATTTGATAATTACCTGTCAATTGTAATTATTCTTCCTCACGTCGTGTTTCAATACATGTATATGTTTTCGTAAATATGTATATATATATATATATATATATATATATATATATATATATATATATATATATATATATATATATATATATATATATATATTCGTACTCAACAGGTTCACGTACAAAAAAGAAGACAGTAAGACTCATCTCATCCATCTACATGTGAATAATACTATATACTAATAAAACATGTTTTAGCGGCCTCCATGTAGCACGCTTAAAACAACAGTTCGCGCTCATATATTTCAAGTCATGTGTGAGGTCTACAGCATAGTGCATTCGATATGGACGGAGTCAAAGAGCTCTTGCCTTGAAAAAATGGTGCTGAATTTACCATTACGGTTAAGGCTAAGCTCCCTGATTGATTGTGTAATATATAGATTTTCAACAGCACTACAAGATGCTGAAGTTACACTCTTACGAATTCATTTTAAACAAACAACTAACTTTAACTTCCTCACGTTGTATTTGTTTATTTTACATTTTGAAGAAATCGAATTCATGGAATTACATGTGGCTGATCTACTTCCATCCAGACCGAGTTGACCACATATATTAACAATGTTATTCTTACTGTTTACAACCGCATACAAAAACTTCATGAATCTTTTGTGTAATTGAAATTGAAAAACGATACTGGGTCTTCATAAGTCAATGACAGTAATGCATTTCGACAAAATACATACTGTATTGTATACAAAATTGCCAAACTAGGCCACCATAAACGTTAATATTGAACTATCTGAGTGTATCAAGTGTGTTACTTTAGTGTGTTTACGTTCTCTCCGAAAAAATAGCATGAAATAAACTTTGCCGATATAGTAAGAGTAAATCTTGCCCCTTAAATCCAATCATATACACACTTAATGCAATGGTGTATAACAAAATGAAAATTAGCTGTGAAAGCATGGTTTCTAGTATATGGTGCCATTTTTCCATGGGAAAGGCTATTTGTATATTTTCTGTATATCGCATGGGCTGGTTATGGTTTACATTGCATTAAAGATGTCTATGTTATTACATATTTCTATACCTGGTCAAAACAATATGGTCATATATATATATATATATATATATATATATATATATATATATATATATATATATATATATATATATATATATATATTTATATATATATATATATATATATATATAACACGTTTCCTTTTAAAAAGGAGACGATTGGTATAAAAGGGGAGAAATCGGTTGGGACAAGTTTGTATACCATAGACTTGTTCATACCGAGTTATACCGAACCTTTCCGGACAGTAATTAATTATGCATTCCATTGCTGGCCTGATTGTTCAATCAGCAAGTCGTCGAGTCTGGGCCATGCCTTCATGTTTACAAGGGATGCCAGAGCTAACGCAAGTGATTACAGCATGGATTGTGCTGAATAGTGCAAATCTTTCATCTAAAATGTCACATCAGTGGTGAGTCGTGCATTTTTAGTATGCTGACAGTTTACTTTTTCATTAATTAATTCCTAGTGTTCGAGCACACTCGAAATGTATGTAAACATCTTTTGCCACCATTGTCGAATCCAACGGCGCGTGACGCAAGCCAACCTTTACCAGCTTCCCGCTTGCCCGCAATGTTTATTTGTGGATGGCTATTTCGATTTTGTGGTAAAAATGTGCATATTCTCATCAAATTGATAAAAGGCCAACAATTGCCCGTTTGTCAGGACATTTTGAATGATACAACTGTAAAATTTACCCTCCCCCCCGAAAAAATGGTGACTCTGCACCTTTGTGGTCACGATGTTTTGCATCGTCCGCCATAATGTTTTAACTGCTGGAATCCTTAGATTTTCGTCTTTCTATGTAAGAAGTTCTCTCATTGGCTAAGGAAAAACTATTCCTGAGATATACCTCAAAAACTGGTCAAAAATGGGCATATATTTTCATTTTCCCTCATTATAAATGCGCTTTGAATATTCCAGGCTCTTCGTTGGGTGGAATTAATCACTTGTTACTCACTGTCCAATCAAACTCGTTCTTACCCATGTGCCTGTCTCTGGCACAATGTTGGGAAGGTGAATGGGTCGTATTCATGCAAAGATTATGGGACCAAGATGCTTAAATTTCACATATTTGCACAAAAAAACCTTCAATCCAACAAATCTTGACACGGATTAAGGCAGGAATGACAATTCCTTACGGAGGGCAAAGAAAATACGCTGACCGCACAGTGACGAAGCGTAGCCGCATGGAGGTATTGACATTATACCTCCATGGTAGTAAACACATGACGATGTTTTGTTGATCGCTGTCTCCGATGCTTCAGTTATTGGTGTTTTAACCATTTTTGTTGTTTTAATTTTATTAAAATGTTTGAATGGAACAAATCTCTACAACAGAACAAGTTAGTAATTAAATTCATGATCGAAGGCCGGAAAATCATGCCCGGGAGCATGCCTGTGTACATTCGCTTGTGTTGCACGGCCCGTGTTGTTTGGCAAAAAAAAGTGACCGCACTTGAGATCAGACTCTTGACACCACCTACAGCATCAAATTTTTTGGGTAAATTGAAATAGAAAGTGCACAGAAACAAAAATCTTGAAATTTCTGACCAACTTATTGTTCATCAGTTGGATTGAATCGCAAAAATAACAGAGCTGTGGCATGTTCAATCATGCATGTCGATTGTCGTTGCGCAAATGAGTAAAAAAAACTGCCCGGTGGCAAACTGTTTGCGATACCAGTTACTGGCAGCTTGCTACGCGTTAAATCCAAGCACATCCTGTGCTTTACTTTCTGATCCTTCCACGTGTAATCCGGCCAGCATGGCCGAGCACAAAATGTAAAGAAAGCAGGGTGCACTTCCCGAAGTGAACCGAATATACCCTGGTCCCATGTACTGGTCTTGGTCGGACATGTGCGCAGGATCGCATATGTATGTTCTGCGCATGGTCACACAAAGATGGATGCGGTACATCGTGTAGTGGTTGGCTAAACTCAACCATAAATCTAAGACAGATATGTGTAAAAAAAACGACGTATTTTTATTGAGAATATATGGAAAGTATATATGATGGAGTACCTAAATATATGATGGAGTACCTAAACTTGTCAATGGGCTGAAGTGGAATTTTTGGCACTATATCTTCGACAAAGAAATGTGAAACTGTAAGTAGTAGGCCTACTATTCAGTGAGAAGGTCTTAATCCCTCAAATTGAAACAATGCCAGACTGCGTACAGTCTGGAAAAATAATCTAGCCCAGCACAGGCAATAATGTTTGGTGGTTTCTTATTCTCCATACATTCAATATGTTTCTGCTTTGTCGATGCAATGTACATGTAAATAATGCAAAACACCTGTGCATGCAGCAATGACCTAGGCGAGAATGTACGACAAGAAAAACGAGAGAACCATTGAAGCTTCTATAGTACACACACACACACACACACATATATATATATATATATATATATATATATATATATATATATATATATATATATATATATATATCAGAGGTTTTTCGAGACATGACGGTTAGCAAATGAATGGGGTCTAACTATATGGGAAATGGTTGTGAAAGCATTCAACTGCCATATGAATAGGGCCAAATGTGTTCTGGTCGTAGTCGTAGTGTACCATAATGGTGGGTGTTTATGTAGACATACATGTGCAGTCTGGATTTGTTTGCAACTATAATATAATGGAAGGTGTGAAAACATGGTTTCTGTGATATACACTTTGCCGTTTTATAACATCTGATATATCACGAAGACCCTTCTTTTTGCTGTACTTGCCTCCACTGAATTACCACCCCATATGAGCCCCGGCTCTCTGTTTCACCATCATCGATAAAGTAGGTACAAATGTATGATTGTTTAGCCCATTTGATACAGCAATTACAGCAAATGTTCACAAAATATCTTTCACGAAATGCAATGTTTACTTTTGGTTCCGCGTTCGTACGGCAGTTACCAAGGTAGATAATAGATGGCGCTGTAAGTCAAGTCCATGTGTGCTCCATGTCCGCACTAGTCCTTGCGACAACCAAATGTAACAAATGTACAAACCGTATCATGCCAGTACTCCAGAATAATTATCCCAATGATGATCCTCACACATGTATTGACAAGTCGGTGCAAGTGCATTCATAGACACACTTGGTACACAACCCTCCAGATGACCGCACTCAACCAGTATACTAAGACACTGTGTCAGTGAACAGTTGTAGGCCTACTACCCATACCATGGCACCCAATTCTTCCGGCTCCACACCCAAAAAGAAATTTGCTACGTAGTGTCATAATTGTTGCATGGGCCTTGCACTTAAGAAGCATTTGTCCCATAAACATAATCCAAACAGAACACGAAATTTTGAAAATCGCCCGAGACACGACGATTTTGCCCGCTTCCCATCGTCGTTCTTTTTCAACCTTGATATGCTGATTTGGTACATGATTTCATTCAGCGAATAACACTTGTTGGGCCAAGTTCATCTGTGGGGGGCCCTGTGATGTTTTCCATGTTCAAAAAGCTATATCTCCAGGAAAGCCAAATGTAGGCCTAAATCAAATTTAATGATATGCTTTGATTGCCGCTTTGTATGATCAATATGTTGAGCCTAGTAAGGTTTTAACTTACAGCTTTACAATTTTCACACCTGCGCCCCCCCCCCCCCCCCCAAAAAAAAGGGCCTCGCTCATCTCCAAAACAGTAAATTCTGCAGTGGAGGGAGTACGCGAGCAATGGGAACGGCATAAATAAAAGCGATGATAACGGGAGAAAACAAGCCAGTTAAACCCTTTTTGGTATCATTTTTGAAGGATTTTCAACTTGAAACCACATTATAATAGGAATTAAGTATGGCGTGGCATTAAGTGTGGTGTGGCTCCGTCAGATTGCTGGCCATTTGACTTCCATCTCACGGCCTCCTTCGCGATGCATTGGCAACAATCAATGCCACGCCATACCTAATTCCTTTAACACATGGGCTGACTGGAGGGAATATTTCTTGAAATTATACCGTGAGAAAGCTTAAGTGAGATGCTATCCTCAATTAAAATCGGAATGTTCACAGATAAGCCATTATGTTACTTGATTTAGTAACACCTGTTGATTTCCGTCATTACCTCTGTGTCGTGCAGCTGTTTGTAACCCCTGCCTGATGACAGTTTCAGAGATTTCGCCGGAGATTAATACGCATCCCCCGAAAAAGAAATCTGGGCGTATCAGGTTAAATGGTAAACATTCATGACTATTTTCAATGGCAAATCGCTGTTATTACATGAACGAACGATTTGTTGTATATATAACTGGTGATTAATCAGAGGCAGCAGTATCCTATTTTGATGGTGACAGAAAGTACACAATTTGCGAACATGACTGGGTGTTGCCAAACTGCTTCACACTGATTGCAAGGAAGCCCTGGCGGTTGTACAGTAGCATACAGGTGGGCAGCTATCTCTACCGCCAGAGTGGTATTGTGACTATTAAAACGAGTGTATATACCCTATTGACACAACATAGTTATGCATGCTTTGGGGAGTATTATTGAGGTAATCTATTGTGTGTTTAAGTCAAACTAAAAAGCATGTAAATGTTCCCACGTGAAGCCATGTATTAACAGACTGCATATATCAATACTTCGTGTGGAGCGTTTTGGTGGCACCTACTTCAGCTGATACCCATTCACTGCTAAAGCAAGCCTATGTAATATACTTTGTTAACCTTTTCATCAAAATGTTTCCATTCTTAGCTAGTTTCATACAAATGTGCCCTGAAAAGCGTTTACTTTGGCTTTAAATATATATGGACTTCACTGTGCTGCTTTGGAACTCCCGAAATTAATTTAAATCTCACTGTCTTACGGATTTTAGGACTGCGATATATTAATTTTCTTGCCGTCTCAACTTAACACTTCTTCCTGAATATACATACTTTTCGTGTGCATTATGCAGAAAAAAATCACCTACAAATGATTTATTGGATGATTAGGGTGAATGGTAAATAGTAAACCTGTCAAAAGTAAAATATTTTCTGAACATGAAATATTTTTCGTGTGCATAAAAAGGTTTTTTTTCAAATAGTTTATATTATATCAATAAACTGGGTATATACATTGCTGTTGGGAATAGCTACCCCAATACTTGCGAAACATGCAGGACGAAGCTGCATTCCAGCAACAACATTTTTTGCCACCCGAATATTCCCTAAGCCACAACAGGAACCCAGGGCTGGCAACACTAATATTACCGTGGGAGTCTGATAATGCAGTGATTACTTGAAGAATCAAAAGTAGGTCCAGATTACATTGTGTCCGGCACAAGGAGAAAAGCTGTTGAGTCATTTTACAACCAAGTACTGATGGGCTTTTCAGAAGTTTATCTGATAATCTATTTGCAGTGATCGACCATCTCAGATCCAAACTACGAGTGGTTACAGTAACATGAATATACTAAAGGTATAACTGTATAAATAGTACCTGTTTATGATCACGAAACAATCTCATTACTTGAAGCGTATTATCGTTTGAAAAAAGGAACTTTTTGAACCTTTAGCCTTTCGGTGACTGATTTTGTGACATACAGAGGAAAGCCTCGATATCAAATTGCTTGGATTCAAGCAAAAATAAATGCATATCAGCAGAGATCCTTATACCACCAATTAAAGTGCCGTTTATGACTGCGGTATTACGTGTGTGATATTAACCTGGGGCAAAGCGAAATAAATTTTATATTATGGTGCTACTACAGTTTCCTGTGAGGCTTTAATGAAAACGCGTAACAAGTTCCCCTTCCATATGATCATACGAAGCGTGATGAAAAACGAGACGGGGTGTGGGGTGTGGGGTGTGTCACATCTATTGCCGGATCAAGTTATAAGTGTTGTTTCAATGCCGCTTTGACAAACATGGGAGTTGCAACCAAACCAATGTTTATATTGCATCGGATAATCTACATTTATGTTGATTGTGCCTCTGACGTCATTCTGTGTAGCTGTCCATTTAGCACGCTTGATCAGGGTTTCACGGGCTGATGGAAAGAAAAGCGATCAGTACGCATTCCGTGTTGTCCATCCGAAACGCCGAGAAAGACGATTGCATGGAGCCCCGTACTTTCATTATCGGCACACGCCCGTAATCATAGGTGGACACGAGGGATGGCATCTCAGCAAGCAAGAAAAATGACAGTTTTCTTGTATTCTTCTGTCAACCTTTTTACTGCTTTACTTTTTCTGTCCTTGCTGCATCCAGGTCAGAGCATGGTGAATGTAAAGCTTGGACTGCTAGATGTTGGCAGGCGTGGGTTCTGGTCACTGCAGACCGAGGGCCCCGCCGCCGTCATGGCGATAGAGGATGCAAAGGATCAGGGCTTGCTGAACGGTATCAACGTCAGGTAAGGGAGACGCGATTCCTGTCTGTAGCATTTTTTTCAGTTTGTCCGCAAAGCTCGGCCTTAATTTAAAGATGCCGTACTAGAGAATTCCATTTAGCACCTTTTACTTCTGTTCCGTGCAAACCGGTTGACCAATACGGTTGTTCAGTAGTAACACATCTTTCACATCTGGGTTTCGGGTTCGATTCTCTACGGGGTAGTAAATGGAGCGAATTCCAACAACTCTGACTGTGTACGGTAAGTTTCTGTGAAACTTCGGTTTTTCCCCTCACAGTCACACGAAAGGGTCGGATGTCTGTATCTGGGCCACTGAAAGTGATTCCATAAGTCAATACTTGACTGTTTTACAATCCCTGCAAAACAAATGGGTGTATACTTTATGTAGAGTGACCGCAAGCTGTAAGTGTGGTCTGCTTACATTAGATTCGTTAAATTTGCTCTTCAGATAAAAAAGCAATCGTTCTCGCAGGATATGTGTTAGGATTATATGCGTAATCCACAGTTTTCCTTCTCTAGAGCGAGGTAAAGAAACCTGCCGACGAGTTATGGCAAGATCTGTATGTAAAGTGTGGTCAGTATTTTCCCATTTAAACCCTTTGTGAAATGTTTCCTGTTCCATATATAGGTTAAAATGTGTTGTTTTGCATATAAATACAATATATATATATATATATATGTATGGCAATTTTTTTTCTTGTGGCAATTGGGAAAGAGGGCCAGGCCTTATACTAATCCTTCTCGATATGGAAGAGACAACATGCATCCGGGACTAAACAAAACGCACAAGTGACATCTAGTCAGTCAAGTCCTTGATTATGGTACCTGACTGGCTGTGTGTTGCACATAATCAAGAAAGACGGGCACATTAAACGGGACAGAGAGAGGGGCATCTGATTAACATGATAGCCACACCTTTTGTTTGGCTACTTCTAATATGTGCACAGTTGTAATGATGCCAATTTATCCCATAATTGCTGGTAAAAACTTTGTTGTAGTATTTATGTAGTTATGGATGGCAGAGAATATTTCAATATTTTCGTCAACAGTACAGATGTCAGATCCATATAATACAGTTTTAAGAGTAAATGGGCAACATTGAAATTTTCAGATGTAAATTGGATCGCATAGGTACATAAATCTGCACTCAAAGAAAAAATGGCAAGCGTCTTCAGTGGGCGCACCGCATCTCCAACTGGAATTTATTGGCTCTGATATTCTAATCTCATATGGAAGCTCGTTCGATAATCTAACAGTAGATGGAGAAATGAACCTTTCCCCCTTGAATTAAGACTGAGTCAACAGCTTTCCACTAAGTGCCCAACCCATGCCGAGGAAAGCTGTTGACCGGGGCCATGTTGTCTTGACAGGTCTTATCTGCAATTCTCAGTCAAATTGTTTTTCATTGCTGTTGAAATCAGTTGAAAACGCTGAAGCAGACGACATTTGACCACCAGGCGGCTTTGGCCGGTTTAAGGGGGAAAGGGTTAAAAAGATCAGTTCGGGCTCTGAAATGAGGTAAACTAGGTCCTTGACGAGTGTTATAAATTGAGATTGCAGGATTGTCAACAGCAGGAATTATAGAACATAATGTATTAGAAACTAAGTTATTTACTATTTTGTACATCGGTGTCAATTTTAAATTTTCCATGCGCTTAGCTAGAGTCTCCCAGCTAAGTTCGTCGTATAGTTTAGCATTAGATATACCAGCAAAAGCTCGAGTAGCTACACGAGCAGCAACAAGGTGAACCCGCTCAAGCCTATCAGTATCCCTATCCCGGACAGGGCTTCCATATTCCAGTATGGGTCTGATAAATGATGGATACATGGTTTCTAGAGTTAAACGGTCAAGTCGATAAGTTAGACATTTCATTATGTTCAAGAGCTTTTCAGTTTTGTTGATGAAGTCTTTTATGTAGTCTAATCATCTCACATCTGACCTTAAGGTAATTTCGAGCGGTTTGTGACTATTAACATTTTGCAATGTATGTCCCTGAGCAATGAGAGGAGATGGTCAGGTAATTTATTTATCGAGAGACTCACATGCTATCAGTTGTCAAAGAATAAAATGTTATGTGCCATTTCTACAACTACTCATCAATGAAAGAAATGTCGGAATTTATTGTTCAGGAGCAACTGCAGGTTGCTAATACTTTATTAGAGCGATGTATCTTTGGCAAAAAGTTTGATATTAGAATTATCAGGTCAACTGTGTCATTGATAAAACTTAAAAACATGACAGGTTTGAAGACAGAGCCTTGGGGGACACCAGACTGAACCATACCTCGAGCAGAACGCTGGCCTTGAAGAACAACCCTCTGTTGACGATCTTTTAAATAAAATGTAATTTTAAGAACACCAATCAAGCAGGCTACCACAGATACCATCCATCCCTAATTTATATAAAAAGCCAGTGTGCCAAATTTTATCAAATGCTTTCTATGTTATATTCACAACACGTGATATTTTGGCAGCCAGGGGGTCCCTTCATCAGCAGAAGTGTCTCTTGGGTCTATCGGCTGGGGAAATTACTAGCCATGCTACACACTATTTGTGAATATGAACAACCAGACAGCTGATCTTTAACATCTTGAGTTTATTCTCTGTTCTCTGTTTTATGTTTATGGATAAGAACAACCAGACAGCCGATCTTTGACATCAGTTTGTTCTCTGGTGTGTGTTTTATGTTTATGGGTTGGTGATTCGAGACTGTTTAAGTTTGGTGTGTTCATACCGTGAACAGCGTTTAGATTAACAGCAGTTATAAACACTGATCCATGATGGCCGTGTACTATCTCACCAGCACTGAATGTTTAAATATATTTATATTATTGAATAATCTGAATAGGTTAACTTTGTCCTACTTATTGTGCGTCAAAGATAGGTATGTGTGTTATGGAATCCAAAGTGTATTTCCCATCTGTGTGTCGATGGAATTTACAAACTTACAAAATCTTTCTATACATTCAAGTACAAAGTAACGCTAAAATACGTTTTGTAATGCCAAAAGAACATCAAACGATGCCAACCCTTGTAACAAAACGGCCTTCCAACATAACTAATGTGCACATAAGGACCAGGAATCAGTCTTCCATTAGAGCCCTTTGGCGGAATTCGCTTGGGTGTGTACCCTTGAGGTTTGACAGCTTACCCTTGTGGTTATTAGCAGAATAGAGAACATGTCTCATTTGATTACACAAAGGTCTAACCGATCTGTAATGTAGATCTGGCCTTGGTTTTACTAGGCCTGTCATGCGATTTTAGTCTCTCCAGATGCGAAATCACTGTCAAAATTGCATTGTGATGTAAATGATGAGGACACAGTTTTGAAAGTATGACTTGAATCACTATGGTCCTAACACCAAAGTATCAACATGCAACTTTTTTCCGCTAAAAATTACGAGAACTGGTCCAATGTTGTGAATATTGTCTGCTTCTTTTGTCAGCAAAAATATCACAGGAAATTTGATCAACAGCTTTCACCAACACAAGTTTGGTATATTTTGTACTCAGAGTGTGCCAAGGAAACTTGTTTACTCAGTCATCTGGGGTCCAACAGCATATCATCCTAAGTTCTTAAAGTTTCACTCCGATAGTGGCCAAATACTACTCAGGACATTTTTTATTGGAGCAAAGCAAGTATCAATGTATCAGCGAAATGTATAAAAACTTATTCACATAAGAGTATACACATTCAGGTCAAGGACACTGCTATTGAAACAAATACTACTCAGGACATTTTTTATTGGAGCAAAGCAAGTATCAATGTATCAGCGAAATGTATAAAAACTTATTCACATAAGAGTATACACATTCAGGTCAAGGACACTGCTATTGAAACAAAAATTTGTTGCTATCACATGAGCCACTCTGATGACCTCTTTAAATATACGAAAAGGCAATTATAATATAATGAATGATTTTAAGGTATAATTAGTATATGACGTGTCAATTTAGGTAACAAAAAAAATTATAAGTAACCTTGTAAGCACGAAAAAAACAATAATATGTTTTATTGCTAGATTCAATTCAAGATTGTTCTTTTTTCGTGATAATTTTATAGATAATACTCTTTGGCTTTATTTTCCATGCCTTGCAATATACGAGTGAATATTGTTTTTACAAACAATATGGGGCATATTATTTATAGTGTCGGGTATATCAAATCTAATGCCCTTTTTAGCATAACTATGAGAATATCTTGAGACAGGCACATTACTAGATAATATGGCGTTGTACCTTGGTATATCATGGAACTAAATTGAAAAGGTAGCCTTGGCAATTTTTCAAGAACTTGATCACTGCGAAATGTGTGGTAAAAGTCTAACTTAAATAGAATAAGAAAATCGTCTGTCTTTTGCAGAAGGAAAGCCTTTAATAAGAAATTTGTATAGCTATTATGTTTTTATAACATGTAAGTTTAACCACCTTTTTGGCAGTTTAAAGAATTTCACGTCAAAAAGGAAACTAAAAACGTAAAAATTGTCATACTGAGGCCGTGCGTGAAATTTTGCATCTTGCATTGAAAACCGAGACATCATCAGTTGATAAATGAAGAGTCATTTTAATTTACCTTCTTAAGCGGCCAGGCTGCTCATAGTGAGGAATACGGTAACGTTAGTCCATGACTTGCTTTAAATACTTTCTCCAGTCAACATGCACTTGTCGTTGGTACTTTGCTGACAATAGGAATTCCGTTAAGTAACTGTAACATTATCAAGTGGCAATTTTTGGTTTATCTTTGGCAATTTAGCTGTGTTATATGGACACCATCATATACTGATAAATGAACGCTGCATACTAAAGAAATATGTTACGTTACATTATTATCATAAGGAAACTATTTACAGATGAAAGCTGGTGAGCTGACTCAAGGACACTACGATACACTGATAAAATCGAACACCACATTTACTAATAAATTGACTTTTTGTCATAAGGAAACTACTTACTTATGAAAGCCGGTAAGCTGACTTACCATCACAGGTGGCACACTCGTGAAATAGAATACCAGTTTACTAACAAGGTCTGTCAAGTTGACCCGTTATTATACTTCTTACAAAAAGACCACTACTGTTGGTTTAACATGGAGTATGATAAATACGATGTTTTATTGGAATTTGATGCAGCACTGACATTAAATGCAATATGGTCCAGGAACACCAGTTCATGCTTGAACGAGGACAGCACAAAAGATTGTGCTGAAAACAGAACAATGCACTGAATTTGTGATCATTGTGTCTGACATTGAGGTTCACATGGACTTTAAATAGAGTTCACTGGCAGCATGTCGATGCAATTTGAAGTTAACATACCCCTACAAGCAGATCACTGGAAGCAGACTTCGCAGATTGATGAAGATAAAATCACTGGAGTGTCAGAAGCGGACCTTTCACAGCATAAAGTAGCCACGGGCATGCAATGTTCCGTATGTACTATCAACAGGTGGTGGGGGCACAACTGCTACAGATTCACAAAGAGAAGCCTGCAAGCAAAACAAAAGGTCATCTTCATGACCATCAGACCATCGCACGAGAGTGGTTAAATCAAATAGTATAAAAGTTCGAACACTATCCCCACACTTACCCCCTATATTATGCCCAAATGCTACTCCAGTAGTAGCGTTAGTAGCATAGAAGACCAAATCACTGGATTTTTTACAGATAGAAGCAACAGTGCCACATTTTTCGTGTTGTTCTGAACCAAAAGTAGCACTCTCCAATCTGTTCTATGCTCCATAACCAATCCATATCATTTGCGTGAAACCATCAAGCATGTTTCGTAGCCTTGAATTCCCAAAGATGCTTTCCGAGATAACGGCTGAAGGTAAAGACCAACCATTTGCAATTAAAGAATGTATGAACGTGAAGTAATAGCAAATGAGCAAATAAATGCTGTTATTCAAGTTCTTGCTTATAATGGCAAGACGACGTGAAACTATACGAACTAGTATATGCACCAATATTCGGACAAAATTGAAAATTCGAATTTTGGCTCACACCGAGAAAAGGTTCCATGAATATTCACGAATCTTCTCAAAGAGAAAACCCATATAAAGCTAACTATCCAAAAGTTGAAGCACGGAATGACTTCCTTTAGCTTCAACTTATACAAAGGTACCACTAATCAACTTGACTCTAAAAAGTAAAGCAATCAATTTTAAATCATTGAATTGTTTTTTTACTCAGATTGAAACCATGTGTTGTTGCAGAGTTATCGCAGTCCTGTAACAGACACACAAACCAAACCCTTCTGGCTGCTGTGACTGTATTCAAACATTGAAACAATGATGTAATAGGGTATTTTAATTCAAATACTTATAAGAACTGCAAGAAAATAGGTTCAGTTTTAGAAGTAAATTCATCCTCTGATGACATCTGTAAATTCATCTATTATCATAAAGGCTAAAAAAACAGGGCATGCCTGGTTTTCGACATTTACCACATATCGGCACCAAGGAAAGTTGTCAACCTGCATGAGGCACATTACCTTGAAGTGTCTCGTCCAAGTGTCCCATGCGAAATGACTAGTTGCGAGATACCGACAAGAATCACTATAGCAGTAGCAGAGGGCATTCGGCATTCATGCACATACAGGCCGATTTCAATGGGCCAAAGCTTTGAAGGAAGGAAGTTTTCTGATTTAAAATCACTAAAACAGACGGCATTTGACATTCAGGTGCGTATTGGGAGATTTTAATACATGTAGGCAAATTCAGAGCTTTGAAGAAACGATATTATCAGCTTAACTTGAATAAACTGTTGTGACAGAATCGACGCCAAACGCGCAACTACCAATCGCACATCGCCGGATTCTGTGGGGACAGTTTTACCCGTTTGAGTATAAATAAATTAATTGTCGTAAGAAAGCTTTTAGACACGATAGAAAGGAAACTGGTTGAACACAAAAAAACATCATTCCTTTTATAAAGAGGCAATAAACGCATTAATGCGATTACAAAGAAGCAATTCTGAGCCCATTGGAGAAAACATACCATATATATATATATATATATATATATATATATATATATATATATATATATATATATATATATATATATATATATATATATATATATATATATATATATATATATATATGTATATATATATATATAATTAAATGGATGTTGCTTTAAACAGATTTCATGATCAAGTACATCTTTTGCAGCACACATATCTATTCAGTAATGAGTAAAAAGGACAAAGCCTGCTTCAAATCCCTCTTGCGGTACAACACCATATAGGACAGAACTAGACACACGGTGAGGTAACAAGCACACAAACGGGACAGACAGTGGGGCGATGAAAAGTCGTCTAAGATTTTATGTAGAAACGTGCTTCATTGGACAGCTATAGCAGAATCAAAATCAAATTAGTTTCTCTTTGGAGTCACCAATGCCTGTTTTTGAAATAAATTTATGGACTGCTGAAAATTGTTTGAGTTTTTTTTTCAAGGGGAGACTCAGGGCAGCCTTATAATGCAGTTAACAAGGTAAAAGTGCAAAACGGAAATTCGAAGTCGTGGCGTGAAATGATGATCACTGGAAATTATAGTCAAGTAAAGATGTAGCGCCATGCATTTGCGCCAAATAAACTGGAAGGACCTTAAAGCACGTTTACCCCGATCCTAAATAAGTAACTTTAATTCACTGGCACCAAGACAAGGGCGGGTATATGGGAGTGCGAGCAAATTTACTACCATAATTGTACAGATCGGGAAATTTTATAACTCGGACAACTGGCTCTGTAATTTTCAATTTAAATGTTTTGACGGACACATGACGTGTAATTTCTAGAAGTAATTGATTCCATAGCCTACCTGTTGAAGGGGAAAATGAGTTGTCAAATAATTCGATACAAGCTCGAAGAGAGGGAAATTAAATTGCTGATAACTATGTTACGTTTGGTCACCGGCAGAAGAAGCTATTTTTATTGGATCGAACAAGATGCAAAATATTGTCAATATAAATAGAAACATAATAAGTCCGAATGCGGAACATTGTGGCACACCAGCACCAATTGTACTCCAGCTAGAGAATTGACCTTGGAAGAGAACTCGCTGGAAATGATTTTTAGATAATCATAGAGCCAATGTAATCATGAAGGTTTCCATCAATATCTATTCTCTTTAAGGTGTACAAAGGACCAGAATGCCAGACCTTGTGAAATGCTTTACTAACATCAAGAAAAATGAATCGTACTTTCTGTTGATCTGCAGTCAAACACAATTCATGATACAGGAGAAGCAACTGATCAACAGTCAAGTCTCGAGGTATAAAACCAGATTAATAAGCAGAGATAACAACGTTATCCAAAAAAAGTTAAATGAATGCTTAAAAACTGCCTTTTTGAGCACATGTCCAACGCAATTAAGTAGCTACACAGACATGTGCTTGTTATATGAATTTCACGGGTTTTTTCCCCATAAAGTGGGAAAACATAAGCTCTTTTCCAAGCTGAAGAGAATCTGATTCTGATTAAGTAATCAGTTGAAAAGTTTTGCAAATGAAGAGGGAATAACAGGTGCAGCTTCCCTGAGACGTTTTGCACATACGCCACCTGGACCAGCAACCTGAGTTGTGTTAAGACTTAAAAGTACCTTACGAACTTCGGTCTCCGTCATAGCAAGCGAGTGAAGAGAAGATACAGACTGATCAATATGTTGAGACAAGCGTCAACATTATATTGTTGTAGAAAGTACGTGTTAAAAATTACAGTTGTTGATATACTATAAGAAATGTTTTTATCATTATGTATGCGATAAGGAATAGTCGAACATTGATTTCGATTGCAAATACCAGTGCTTTTTCCAACATCAGAACTTTCTTCAAATTTAGGAAAAAGGAAACCGAGTTGAGTGGCCTGTAAATAAAAATTTATCATTACAAAGTCGGTTCTCACGTCATAAACTTATAGATCGGGACGCTTTAAATTCATACGTCAAGTGACGTACAAGGATTTAGGACATGAAGCGACGCCGCCACCAATCGCGTTAAGATGATCTTTTCTAATAATGTAATCATAGGCAGGTATATCCAGGTTGTTAACAGAAGAATTATGAGTAAGGGATGTTTCTGACAGAGGAATTAAACCACTACATTTAAATGGCAAAAAGAAATGTCTATCAATTTCTACAGAGGACCTCGGCCCACAAGCATTATTACTGCAGTGCCCCGGCATAACTATTTAGTTTGTACACTTTCTAAAAATGTATACTTTTTAAAGTAAATTGACAGTATTATATACAGAAAATATCAGCACTGAGATCACTGATAAGCTATTATAAAATATATCCTCAAATGAGTTTACACTATCTTCTCTACATATTGATTGTGAAGAAACGGAGACAGGTGAGGCCATAATAAAGCGAGTTCTGCTTCAGAGAGTATTGGAAGACTTCCTAAATTCCGAAGCAAGAGATAGCTGTTTAGTTATTCATTTTAATTATATGAAGCTTTACCCTAATTACAACTAGTCCACGAAGAAGAATCGTTGGCGAAGATATCAACACATACACCTTTAATGTCTCTTTAGATAGTTGGAATTGATCCTTTCCGGCTAAATTGCCCAGAAGCAGCCGGGTGTAAATTCTCGTCTCTTCTATTTTTAAATTAATTTTTTTCCTAATTAAAACGATTTTCCCACGAATTGTAGATTGTGAGCCATCAAGAATGCTTGCGCAGACAGATGCAGAGAGGGCGCAGGACATTGACGGCGTTCCAGTTCGATACCAACGGCCAGCTCGCAGGCAACTGTCGTGATAGCATGCCGCAGTTCAACAAGCTTTCATCGGCGCGTGTTGGGCTCATTGCGCCCAACTTGCTCCAGAAAAAGAAAACCTGTTGATTCAGTCTTATCCTGACTAGGAATGGATCTTTGAAATAGCATCATAGGAATGATGTCAAAATTTTACAAGTTTGTCTTTAACTATTTTGCCTCGCTGTCTGGCTCGTTCCGCCGCACTTTCTTCAATGCGTTATACCTGCATGTGTTGTGCATCCGGGCATCGTTGTGTTCTATCTGTCCTGTCCCTTGTCTTTTTTGTCGACGTGCTTTGCATGTCAACCTATAGTGACCGCAACTTACCTACATAGCAAAATATATATGGGTGGAACATACTATAAAAATGTATCGAAATACTGAAAACGCAATGTGTTTTTCAATCAGCAGAACCACTATCAATAACAGAATTCCCCAATGCTTCAAGTTTCGTCCTTCATCTTTCATGCATTTATTTTACTCGATTAAATTGTCGCATAAGCTTCACTTGCAGAACAACCTTTCAATTCATACCAGTGGCCAAGAACGTGTCTAATTTTACACAGCCACGCATTGTTATGATGCTTTCCGACCGAGCAGCAATATGCCCATGTTTTCATTAAATGGGGAACCAGACATCATGATATAGACCGGAAACCCCTGTCAAAGAGAGGGCCAACCCGTATTGGGCATACGTATATGTATCATAGAACTATTCACCGGATCGCACCAAATCATATCGAATACAGGCGAATTGCAACGAAATGAAATATCATATAAATTAATAACACTGGCATTCAGAAACAGGGCTTGGGAAATATATCCAGGGTACTTTTAATTTTGACGTGTTCTTTAATTCCACAGTCATACTCCATACCCCCAGTAAAAGCAATTCATGAAATTCATTATTCTGCCATGGAGCTATTATACCTCCATGATTCTTCCATTACAAATATCATCTTGGCTAAATCAAGAAAAAGAGAGAAACCATTCCTATACATTTAAAATAAGATGTTGGTGTAAGTGTCACTTTGTGGACTTGTATGGATGATGATCATTGTTGAGATTGTGGTTGCAAGTAGTACCTTTTTAAATACTGAATTTTATTGACATTTTCAACAAATTAAGAACCTCCGCTTACGAAATCTCTGATGTGCTGCAAATTTTGGTCCCTTTTCATAAATTGTACGGCCCTGTATGCGCATGAATGGTGCACCTGTTCAGGCCAATTTATTGAAATGGGCCTATAATTTCAAACAAAACTTTCTTCATTCTGTCATGTTAAAACTAGATATGGCTTTTTCGACCCTTTGGACCTTTACACTTACATTTTGGTCTCTTTTGGGTATATACGAACTATAAATTTATGTGTTTCAGCTATACATACCAAGGAACATTGCCTTTTTGGTCGGAATTGACTTGGATTTGTTTCATTAGGACTACGGTTTGGATATGGTAATGACACTGTCTAATTTGAGTGGTCTCTTTATAATAGATATCAGCCACAACCAAGTTGCGAACAATAATTTCAAAGCAAGAGTGTGGCTCGAGCTTTACATTATTGTCTCTGGCAAAGCCCATATATTTGAAAACTTCATCTGTTCACGTCTATATATTAAAGGCAGCCAAATTTATTTCGCAAGAGAAATTAATTTAGGGCTCCGCCCTCATTTCCAATCGATAGATAAGTTAAATTAATTACATTTCGGATTGATAATTTTTGTGCCGTTACAGCCTCACGTTCAGAGACGATAGATGTGAGGGCAAAACGGGAACTCAGGTTGCCATAGACATGATAGAAAATGAGGGCGTCAACGCAATTATAGGACCTTTATGTGCTACAGGTAAGCGCCCTATTGCATCACGTGACACAAAAATTGGACCACGTAGTGATCTTGGTCTGTTTGTTGCAACACATAAATTTACATACGATCACAGCAAGAAACCTCCTGCTTCTTGATCATACTGTACTCTAGGAGCCCTAGGTGGATGCACGGTGACTTGCTGCTTGGATGAATGTTTATTGACGATCTGGAGATCTAAAACATTAATTCAGGCAGCCAACGACCTGCACAATGGGTGTAATATTTTCAACCTGGACGAAGACAAAAAAAGAAGCCCTCCCCTCTGGGACATGTATTCGACATGTGCACAGTATACTTAGAATAGATATTGAACTGACGCAATCGAAAGGAAAAAAGCGACTTGCCACGTAAGATATGCAAGATTGATGTGACCTTGTGAGCTGGACACCTGAAAAAGAGTCCAAATAGTTACCTGTAGACCTCTGCGGGGACCCATGTAGTGCTCCAATCCAGCATGGTATTTTACCACCACAGACACTACAGTAGGATGATAGTGTACTGTAGCTAAATATTCTTTTCTCTTTTCTTCAACAAATAAATATATACAATTACAGTTGCTTAATTTTTTTGAAGTGAAAACACTTTAGTGCCTTGCCTCGCCTCTTGTAAAGCTTACAAATCTTGTGAACACTTTTTTACTATACATAAGCTATGCCATAAACTGAAATTATGACAATTATCTCTCTCATTTGTAAGGTGCATAAGTTCTTTCAAAAGTATTTCACTGCACTTATTTTTCTCATGAACTGCATCAAATCTCCATGTCAATTCACATAAAGACCAATAACTTGTATTTTTTTGTTTTGTTCATACACCATCCTTTATATATGGTAAAAGATACAATTTTAATGATAAGGTCTTCTTTTTCAGTGTGTAAACCAGCAAGTCATTACATCAGCTATAGACATATACCTATATTTGCCCATGGTTCGAGCAACCCCGACTTATCTGACAAAAAGACCTTCAATACTTTGGTTCGCACCGGTTCTTCAGCTTTTACTCTTGGAAAAGTGTTTGTGGAGATATTCCACCATTACGGCTGGCAAAGTTTAGTTCTTGTTTCACCGTCTTATGGATCGTGTCTCCACTCATCTACCTCAATAGATGCATCCTTCAGAAGCACAAATTTGACCGTTACGGAGTGGATCAAGTTTTATGACAAAACATCGTGGTTGAAGGCAGCAGGAAATACCTACATGGACAGGATTCAGGAAAGAGGAAGAAGTAAAGCTGATTACCCTCACCCTACCCCCCTACCCCCCCCCCCCCCACACACACACACCGTGGATATGCCCCTCTCAAATACTGTAATACGAAATCTGTAGAAAATGGTCAGAATTAGCGTTATGCTAATATCAAATAATTAACGCTAAGAAATCTAGCACTGATATATTTGCATTCAAATTTCTCCCATTGAAAATTGCCAGAAATGGTCTGCTGTCCTACATGTCGTCTGCTTGTTTTTCCATAAACAATGGCAGAGGTGGTCAGACCATAGCCTATCATAGCCAGCAGTCAATTTGTCTACATGCCTTTTGCAAATTGCCAAAGTTACGACAAATTGAGGTGTACTTAAAATTCAAAAAGTGTTCATGATAACACAACACCGCTTTAGTCCAGCTATCCAGATATAGTCACTTCTTATTACAGTACATATGATAATAAAAGTCTCCCCTATGTTGCTCTTCTGTTCACGACAGTCTCTTTCCAAAATTATCAAAATGACTACAAGGAACTGGTTCTGGGCAAAAAGACACAAATACAATACAAGATATGCTGTCATGTCACGTTGTTTTCGTTGCTTTGGTATAAATATTACTTCTTCTGTCTGTAGCTTCCCAAATTAGTTTTTTAACAATAATATAAAAAGAGGATAACTCTTACCCTGGTATTATTACTTGCAACTTTTTCATTCGAATTTTTTTTTCAGTTGTGTTTCTCTGTTTGGGGGATAATGCTGCGTTACGTACCTTTATGTCACTGGCTCATAAACGTGGGATGACAAAAGGGGAGTATGTTTTCTTCACGTATCAACTTTTGCCATCTGAAGAAATGTACAAAGCTTATGTTGATTCTGCCGGCACCCAAACCAAAGAGCAACTGAAAGAACTGAGAGACGCATTCAATGTCCTCAAATATGTAGGTATTGCATTGAGGCAGTGAATGTCTTTGAATATCAGAAGTATAAGTCACAAATGTGGTGAAAGTGTCCAAATGAAACAAGGCATAAATATAAACCCTTTGGTTCGGTTATTTTTTAATGAAGCGCAGCTTACCGTCTTCGGGGTGTGAGGTACCATATAGTGTCGCATTATTATAATTTTATCATTATTATTATTATTATTATTATTATTATTATTATTATTATTATTATTATTATTATTATTATTATTATTATTATTATTATTATTATTATTATTAATGTCAGTTTGTTTGCTTGCGAAACATCAGAATATCATGTGCAAGTTGCAATGGCATCTCCAAATGTGCCAGTATTCGTAAAGTATATAATGAACAAAAGCGTATGTGTGGAAGTGGAGTGGGATTCCTATCACATTTTTGAAGAGAGTCAAGATTTAAAATGCTCCTTGAGCGCTCTAGCAAATTTTGTTCGTGTGCGTGTGCGCGCACACACACAAAGACATACGTGTGAAGGGACTTGTGAAAAATGGTCACAAATGGTGAACAGGTGTCTTTACAGAAAGATCTTAATATGAAAATTCTAATGCATATACATTTTGGGAACAAAATTTTCAATGTTACGTAATGTACACAACATCTTCACCTGTATTGTAGATCACAGTGTCGTCTATGAGTGGGCCCAAAGTGGAGGCTTTTCTGGACCAAATTCCAAGAAGATATGCAGAACCTCCGTTTAACAGTAACTTCACATTAGTGAATGGACTCAAGGTAAATGACTATTTGAGACGTGTGTGTGTGTGTGTGTGTGTATGTGTGTGTGTGTGTGTGTGTGTGTGTGTGTGTGTGTGTGTGTGTGTTTGTGCGTGTGTGTGTGTGTGTGTTCGAGCCAGAAATGGGAAGAAATGGCACTCACAATGAGATTGCCACTCAAAATAGTTCAATATCTAAAAATAAATACCGAAGAATACAGAAGAATATTGTAAATTCTAATGCGGGGCAAAGTAACTTGTAAAATTTTCAAGTATTTTCGGGGACTGTACCTGATGTTTGATGATGGACAGTTGACATCACTGCATGGATTGTATTTTATGTGGTTATAACATTTAACATGATATTGAAGTGCCTGGTTTCTTCAAAAACTGCCTGGTCAAATCAGCTCATAGCACAGTTTGAAACAAATATTTTTTGTGTATTTTTCGCTCATTTTTCTTGGTCCGTGTGTGTGTGTGTGTGTGTGTGTGTGTATGTGTGTGTGTGTGTGTGTGTGTGTGTGTGTGTGTGTGTGTGTGTGTGTGTGATCTGCATTTCCCATCGTTATGGACAAAATATGAGCAACGCTGTTTCCTGATTTACAGGGTGCACGATATTCATTATATCTGTATGATGCCACCTATCTTCTACTGACCCTGATAAACGAAACTATCGAAGAGGGAAAAACTCAGAATCCTCTTGACGGCAGTAGTCTTCAGAAACGAGCAATGAACCGCTCCTTCCGAGGTAACTTGTTCTGGGCTCTTAAATAGAATATCCTTCTATTATTGTAGAAACGATCCAGTGGAAATGCCATACAGACGAGAGAGAGAGAGAGAGAAAATAAAGATGAAGTACATAATGAGTTAAAATCGAAAACGTAGCACAAATATTGAGATCTCATGAGAACTCATTAGGCCCTATTATCACACACACACACGCACGCATATATATATATATATATATATATATATATATATATATATATATATATATATATATATATATATATATATATATATATATATATAGTTGCTTCATGGCAGTCATTATGCAAATTGTTTCACTCTGTAGTTTACCATTGTGTCTTTTCATGCAATTTTCAAGACTCCTAATTATATTCACTCTCAAAGTTTCACTAGCCTTCATTTAATACTAAATTCAAGAGTACATTTTGTCTTCTGTCATAATTAATTATTCGCACTGTAAAAAGCCAGCATCAATAACAGAAACAAAAGAAATAGAGGTCACTGTTACCATTTAAAAAATTCGTCAAAACATCACTTGATTCTAAATATGTCTCTTTCAGGTAAAATTAGGGTCGTTTGGCCTGATAAAGATATGACCGTGAGTTACTTGCCGGCTTCAGAGGCACAGGGTCAGTTTCTATTTAGGAGTGGACCAGGAAATATACTCCAACATAAATAAATAAAAATGAAGAAAAATATATGAAAAACAAACTGTTAAACAATAGGCCTACCTGTCATACAAAGTAAGTTATTTCTCGTATATTTCTGGCGTAATGCATGCAAGAACGGAACCCATGACATTCCCAATGCCCTCCATTTTGCAACGAAGGCAAAAAAGGACAAATGCTGGGTCCTCCCACACATTTTACAAATTCTCTAATACGCCTTGCTATTTGCATTTTTTTTAGGGTTTTCTGGGAAAATTAATATGGATGGGAATGCAGACAGAATTATTGACTACTGGTTGTGGCAAATAAAACCTGGAGATGTACAATTTGAATTTTGGACGGAGATTTTGATGACCAATCCGCGGCGACAGGTAACAGCATAACTGACGTAAACAGCACACTGTACAGTGAAAACTCATTATAGCAACACCCAAATAACAGACGTGTTCGTGACACAGGTTTTAAGGTACAAAACGATCTGTTTTTGCTGGTGATGAGGAGGATACTTGATCCATTTATCATATATTTTTAGCTATCTGACACCTTTTTAGGGGGAAATGTGGTCAAAGAAATGAAGCATTGGATATTTACTTCCGTCAAGGAGCATTGTACATGGTTTGGATTTTAAGGAAAGACCATAATTTACAATGGTGTATCACATTTGCTCTCTTCCTCTGAGAAAGTAATCAACGGAACTCTAGTGCCACGAAATATAAAAGATTTTGAACTATTAGACTGGTGAAAACTTCAATCCTTAAAATGGTCCATGGCCCGGCGCGAATGCAATCCAGGCTTTTTGTGCTCTTACCCTTTAAAATGTCCGAAACAAAGAATTTCAAATTCCACCGGTAAATTCTTCTAGAATTACATTTTTCAATAGCAAATGTAAAGTGAAATAAAATTAGGTCAGTTATGGCTCGGTACTTCAGGTCTCTGCGGGTATTTTTGTTTGGTGTATTGGTGCCTGTGGAATAAGGTCTAGAGGTTTTATTAAAAACAAATTTTTGCTTCCGATGGCTATAATTGAAAGTTAATGTGAATACACAACATGAAACACACTTCCTTGCGGAAGATATTGCACTTTCTCACGCGGCCAGAATGATTTTTCTTTTATGCAAGATATCACAACAAACAACATTAAAGGTTGATAGATACAAGAAACGAAGCCGTGGCATACACAATGCTAAAAGGAAACGACAAAGCCTATTTTATCTAAATATAGACAAATGAACGCTGGGGTGGCAAAAACTTTGAAATAGACAGGATCGCAAAAGCTTTCGAGATAATGGCGTTCCAAGAAGTCGGACTCCTTTATACAACTTCTACGGAAGCGGATTGGCTTAGATGGGACTAGGGGGTCTATGACAGACTTGAATCAACATGCCAGGGGCTTCTTTGTGGCAACAGATAAAAGTAAAGGCTGCCGCAAGTACTCCCCTGAGTTGCCTACTAAACATACCGTGTTCCCTCGCACAAATCTGTTAGTGCTGCACTTGCAGTCGGAATTTCAATTGCGCAAAACGAGTCCGTATAGCATACAATGTCCTGAAGAATCTTTTTCTTTTCCGGTTGAGAAATCCCTATAAAACATTCCCTCTACCCAATTATCTAAATTATTGTCAGAGCTTCAATGAAAAAGGTTGTTTGAACTGAAATCCGCCGTTAACTTACGATTGCTTTTTTTATAAGTACCCGTGAAAGTACTAACCTAGTCTCCTACCAATACATCTTTCTTAAACTATGCATGAAAATAAGGTACCAGTCCAACGATCCAAGGGCAATATTTTGAGTCTATGTCCATCCTAGATGCACTGTATATAGAACTAAGTCATATCTTTACACGTATCTTTGCTTTTATATATATATATATATATATATATATATATATATATATATATATATATATATATATATATATATGTCTTTAATTTTCATTACTTTACTATTACTTTCTCTCTCTCTCTCTCTCTCTCTCTCTCTCTCTCTCTCTCTTTCTTGTACCATACTGATGTAACTCAGTGAATGTGCAATAAATACTTGTATTTGCATTTTTCAACTTCGGGCCCGTTATGGGCAACAAAATTCTTTTGCAACTAAAGTTATTTTCCGATGTAAATATGGCAAATTTTCTTCACAAAAGTGCTATAACACTCTAAGTCCTTCACTTTGAACAAAAATAAATCTTTTGGCTTTTGGGACCTTTGGTCATTTAACGAGCATAATAAAAGGCTTAACTCTGAAATAGAATGTCTAATGGAAAGTGTCTAACAATAAGTTTCTTTTGTGGTCGCTTGACACATGGAATAAATATTGATTGCTTCGTTCTTCAAACTAGCGATTTAAACCAGGTCCTACCTACTGGGGAACAAAAGATGGGCGTCGCCCCCCAGACATACCGCTTTGCGGCTTACGGAATGAACTCTGCCCTATTGACACCTCCGGTAGGTTTGCATGGAAGAGTCAATGGAAATCCACAGTGTACTTATATAAAATTATATATTACTTTGCACATGCTTTTGGTATTATGTATGTGTGTACATGTATGTGGTAAATATTGGATACTTAGATAACATTCACTTCGAACCTGCCGTTTAACACATGACTCGAATTTAGTTTAACACAATCGTCGTCGTCGTTGTTTATAAAGGTTTGCATTATTTGGTATTAAAAAGACCGATGCGGTGGATCTCTTCTTTGTAACATTCCATGGTTATCATTAAATGGCAAAGCACCATCGTCATAGTGGCCGTCATCATCAGCGTCGTCATCATCGCATTTGACCCTTGCGCGCCCAGAGAGGCCGAAATATTTCACTTTTTTGGTCCGATAGTATGTTCTAAAATACAGAAGTATCCAAATTCAACTAGAATGCCAGATATTTATTGAATATTATTTTTACCACGTATTCGTGCTTCTAATAGCCAGCATAAAGTGCTGAATAATGTTTCATACACGGTCAGATATGTTACGTATATTAGACATGTCACCTATGTCAGACATGTTACCTATGTCAGACATGTCACCTATGTCAGACATGTTACGTATGTCAGCTCTTTTGTGTGTGTGTTTCAGGGCGTGACGTCATCATTGCCTCCATATCGGTGATAATTCTTCTCGCTGTGCTTTTTACCTTCTTTGCAGCATTGTATTACAGGTGAAGATTTTTATTTTTATTTTTGAACAACTGTAGACGACTTCGCACGCATTTGTGTGATAAGGGCTCTGTTTTTTTCCCCAGTGATAAAATTTACCACACGAAGATTTTTTTGTCCGATTTATGGCGATGTAGGACGATCATTTGAAGTTATAATTATCATGAGTTCCCCACATTACGGTCACCGAGTGACTAATTTTTCATACATGAAAACGAGACCGCCATGGCCTCCTTTTAACTATCCAACCAGATGCCCAAGAGAACATTTTTCCAACTGCTTACTTATAATTAGGGCACATTCAGGTCATTATCTGTGGGTGTGAACCCAGACATTTTTGTTTTTCCCAGAATTCTACTTTTCGTTCTTTCCTTATTTATGTCTGGGTGCCAACCCACACATTGTTTTTCTTCGGATTCTTTATATCTTTCGGATTCTTTATTTTTTTCTTCTCATGGTACCCGAATTTGTCCGGACTTTTTCTCGGACACTATACTTCCGAAAAACACCAAACTTGATATGGTGACTGACCTACTAGTGAAATTGTGCATACAGTTTGGAATAGTTATGATGTTTAAAATTATGCAAATTATGGGCAATTCAAATTTTAAATACTCCATATCTTCAAAACTATTGCAGATAGACACAAAATTTCAACGTGCTTTCATAGGTTTCTGACATCTGCAAATATAATGGCCAGTAAATGAAAGTTGTAAAATTTGAAATTATGCTAATTAGAGGCATTAAAAATTTAAAAGTTGAATAGCTTCTAAACTATTATATATAGAGGTGCAATTCCAACTTCAAGTTATAGATAGGTTTGTAACATAGCCGCATCCAATGAACCATGATCCAAAATTGTGCAGTTTTAATTTATGCAAATAAGATGAATACACAAAATTTAATCTTGAATAACTTCAAAACTATTTTTACATGAAGGTGCCATTCCAATTTTAACTTGTAGGTATGTGACATAGCCGCATCCAATGCACCATAAACCAAAGTTATGCAAATTAGGCAAATACACAAAATTAAAATGTTGAATAGCTTCAAAACTATTATAGATAGTGGCGTCATTCAAACTTCACTTTATAAGTTTGTGACAGGGCCACATCCATGGTATGCTCTTACAGATGAAATAAATTGCCTTTGTTAAAGGAACGGAAACAGAAACATTTGGTAAGGATGGCTGGTGCGAACTACGGAAAATAAAGAAGCTTCCAGTACCCAAGTACGGTAAATAAAAATGGCCAGTACGGAAAACACCTTCATCCCTATTATACAGAGACAGGCAGTTTGTCAGATCATCTGGTGAAAGGACTTCGAAATAAACACTTGCAAGTTAAACCTGATGGATGGTGTCTTCTGAATCTTTTAGAAAAAAGTGTGTTAAAAGTACGGACCCGGAGTAATTTAACAGTCTTCGGGAATACATTATGACTCATAATGGACATCTTTCGCACAATCCTATGTATTGTGACATTTTAGATTAGAATCACCTGAAAAGTTAATAAAAGTTAATGCTGATTTAAAACAAATTTCAAATATCAACAGTCACGTGATGGCACAAAGTGTAGTAGTACGTTGTAGAGCGTATTTTCGCCACGCGGAAAATTGACATATCAAAGTGGCTTAGTGACTGAAAGTCTTGGAACATCATTAGCCTATCTAGCATGATTTTAGCAACAAAATGATGTATCTGCCCAAAGCCACTTTTACATAAACATGATTATTGTCTGACGGGGTGTCAAACTAAGATATCTTGAAAATTTTATGTTGGCTGCAGCTAGGGTTGTTACGAGAGCGTTAAACCATTGAAGCCATATATAGTGATATAGGATAGGGAAGGCTCGCTGAACATCGACGAAACACATGCTGACTTGCTTGTAAATATAGTTAATACATTTGCTGTACCAAATCTTTGCAATTACATTCCCCAACCACTCCCAGAATGAAAGAGACACAAAATTATTTCAAGTCGTAAAATTTCTTACTTCCATGCTCGAACAAATATTTATTACAACTCTTTCTTCCTGTCTAATATTTATGATTGAAACCTCCTTCCAAAATCTATTAAATAAAGTTCTGAAAACTCATACGAAGTATAAATAAATAAATAAATAAATAAATTAATTAATTAATTAATTAATTATCTTGATGATAGAAATAGGGATTATTTGTGCTGGTTGAAGTTTCAGACAGGACGGTGTTAGCTGGACCTTCACATTGTTGCTGTGGAGCCTGGGCTGAGAACGAAGTTTCTTTTCTTGTCCAATTTTACTGTAATAAATAAGCATTCTTAAGTGCCCAATCACTGACTAAAATTGCATCGTTTGCGTTTTTACAATTTAAACACTGTACCATTTGGAAGGTCAACTAAAATAAATCTTTAAAATCGGGAAATTTTCTTCTTTTTTTTTGCTTCCATTCGTCAATACATGGAAGCCACAGGCTAACTCAGTGCCTCATCACCCTCAGCTCGGAGTCGTCACCGTATAATCAACATGGGAACCTTTGTCTCAACACACCCAATTCAAGTTTTACCCTTTCTTTCCTCTTATCACAGTGCGCAACATCCTGTGTTACCTGCTGGTTTTCTGGATTTTATCCGTTAATTTGTTTGTTCGCCAATGTATGTACATGTACAAGATATCTTTATAGACTACTTATACAGGCATCGTCTTTCGACCTCTTTTTTTTTTTTTTTTTTTTCTTTGTGATATGTTCAACCCAAACTTTGGTATACCATGTTCAACTACAGAGCAAGTAACGGCAAAGAGAATCGCGAAGTAAAGAAGTTAATTATACTTTCGTTCACCCCTCCTCAGAACAACGTTACCTCTCAACTGTGAGCCTGATAGTGACTCATCTTTGATTTTCCTGATTCTCTGTGAACATGGAAATATCAAATGAAGACAAGGCTCTGGATAAACATGGAAAAGTGACAAACATGCGTCGCCCCCTTTTCTAGGCAGGTGCTTGAAAGTATCCTATACTCTTCAATTATGTCGCATCATAAAAGTACTTTAAATCTATGGTTGATCTTTTTCCTAAGTAACATCATACATGGCATCGAAATTAATGAGGAGAGCATTTCCCTTTGTATTCAAAATTCTATCTCTCAGAACAGAATGCTGGTTCTTTAAAGTCAAACCCAAAGGCTTACCTAAGACAACGTGGTAAAGACATTGGTGTTGGTGCGAGGACAACACGGTAACTCTTTCGATGCCAATCACGTCTAAAGTCGATACACTTAAGTCAAACTAGTCTGAATTACCATAAGGTTCCCAGAGTCGTATTTCTCGTAAAAGACCATTCATTCAAGTACCAGTATGCCTATACTTCCAGAGCGAATACGTCAGGTCAACAGGTTTTATCGGCGCGCATTGGGCGCATTGCGTAAAATGCGCGCCGAGAAAAACTGTTGCCTCAGTCAAAAATTTGGCACTGAAACAGGTAATATGTCATATGAATATAAAGACTTTCTGAAATAGAGGGATATATGAGTGGCGGTGCACCTTAAATCCAAGCAACAAAGACATCTTTCAACTCACAGACTTTATGTGGTTTAATCATTTGATTCAAAGCACACAGCAAAAAGAAATTTATGTGTCTTATCACCATCAACTTTGAAGCAGTGCTCTTCAAAATAAGACATGTTTTGACGAATAACAGAATCAAAGAAGCCTATGCACATGATAAACAGTAGCATGCCAGCTTACACCACATGTTTGATCGTTTCATTTCTTTATTCTTCTTTACCTTGTATGTTGGTGCTGTTGAAAAACACATTCCAGAAATAAATAACAAACTTATACACAAAGTCTTATATTTTTCTTTATTTCAGAACGGTGATAAGTCAGGGAGGAAGGTACACATAAACAGTGATACATACATAACAGAGTGAAAAGGCAAATTATTGCCTATACACAGCTGTTTATTAGGCATATTATTGCCTATACACAGCTGTCTATTAGGCAAATTATTGCCTCTACACAACTGTCTATTAGAAAAATTTTTCCCTATACACAGCTGTTTATTAGGCAAATTATTGCCTATACAAAGCTGTTTATTGGGCAAATAATTGCCTATACACGGCTGTCTATTAGGCAAATTATTGCCTATACACAGCTGTTTATTAGGCAAATTATTGTCTATACACAACTGTTTATTACGCAAATTATTGTCTATACACAGCTTTTTATTAGGCAAATCATTGCCTATACACAGCTGTTTATTCTGATTTTACTGATAACTGTCAGAGTTACGAATGAATGTTATGACGTCTTGCAGATGGAAATGTCCAGCTCCTCTCGCCATGCCTGTCCATTCTTTATTAAATACTAAGAATTTCTGCCGTATCATTGAAAAGCAGGAAATCCCCCATATATATATATATATATATATATATATATATATATATATATATATATATATATATATATATATATATATATATATATATATATATATATATATAATATATTATATATATAATATATATATATATATATTACGCGCCCCGTGTGGTGTGTGTGGTGTCTTTTGCATACTACAGGGTTAAAAGCGTTCCTTATATATTTATTAATGTGATAGAATATTACTCTCATTAAACCTACCAATGGCAGAGTCTTGTTGCTGTGGAAACCTGTTTTTTGTATAATTCAAAAACACCAAAACTGTTGAATTACAAGAAACGAAACCCTGAAATGAATATGTATAAAAGAGGTAAAATTATTTTGTAGATGGATCTCTCTCTCTCTCTCTCTCTCTCTCTCGTCTCTCACTCTCTCTCTCTCTCTCTCTCTCTCTCTCTCCTCATCTCTCTCCTCTCTCTCATCTCTCTCTCTCTCTCTCTCTCTCTCTCTCTCTCTCTCTCTCTCTCTCTCTCTCTCTCTCTCTCTCTCTCTCTCTCTCTCTGGCTTTTTTGCTTTGAACACAATTTAATTCTCGTCTTTTGTAAATAAGAACTGTATTATTTCAGACGACGAAGGCTTGAGACAGAGCTTCAGCAAATGTTGTGGAAAATAAATTATGACGACATCGATTTTTGCAGGACTCGGAGAAAAAGCACACGCGTCGGTAAGACATGACTGCTAGAAAACTATTCTTTCTACGGAACCAATCCAGTAGCAATCACAGTTTACATTATTTACATTTGGCCCTATTGCGGAAAGTATATCCCGTTATAAGAAAACATTCGGAAACAATGTTTCCATTTGGAACCACTATAAAGGAATTGCATTATTTCTACAAATATCGGAACCTCCGGTGTTCCACTTTATATTAATACATCCACGTAGACGTTGCTTTTCTTCGGCTTCCACTTTGTGTTCTGCTATTATAATGCAAACACGCAGACTCAATTTTAGTTTAGTTTAATCATATTTATTTCAAACTGGATTGCCCAAATAGTACAGAAATGACTGATCAAGGCGTTCTCCAAAGAATTTTCTTTGCTTCCACACCACCAGATGTACAGCTCAGGCACTCTCAGAATGGCTCCGTGGTATCCAATCACTCCAGATCTGTGTCAGCGAACAGACGCACGCCATTTGAAGGCAAGGTTGTCTAAACAATAAAGTTGGCCTGTATCGGGGGATTTCTGTGTGGGTAAAAAGAGTGAATACAGCTCTGTCGTTCTTCACAGGTCAGACCTTCTAGAAATAAAAGCGGTAAGTCTGATGATTTCCCTTCAATAGACGCCTCATTTCCTTTGAAAGGAAAAGTATGTGGTAATGCTCACCAGCTACTTTCTTGCAGCAAATTGTGCCCGGCAAAAAGTAAAAAGTGGCTTGCCATTTTCGAGTTTTTAGAAATATATTTCCAAATCGAAGACAGCATTATGCCCCAGCCGACATTTATAGCAACGGGTCTTCAATTCTTCAATTGTATTTCAATTGTTTGCTGCATCACAATGTTTCTCTCACCCGCACTGTGCTTCCATATTACGACTTCAAAAGAGTCTTCTGACGTGCGGCATTTCGCTACTTATGGGTGCTTTCCTAGCACTACAAGATCTGTTGTGGTGTGTGTATATATATATATATATATATATATATATATATATATATATATATATATTATATATATATATATATGTGTGTGTGTGTGTGTGTGTGTGTGTGTGTGTGGTGTGTGTGTGTGCACCTGTTGCCCGTGACTGTGTAAACATTAACGAAGGTATTCTAGTAAAGATTATTGCAATATTTTTTCAGATACGCGAACTTAGTCATGAGAATATGGTGCAATTTATAGGAGCTGCGACGGACACCGCCAAACATTTGCATCGTGACACAGTTCTGTGGTAAAGGAAGTTTACAGGTATATATTTGATTCAAAAGATAATCTCCTGCTTTATAATCCAAAAGCACAGTGCCTATAGACCAGACTTTGACCCATCCTCAGGTCCTACTTCCGTGTTGAAAAACTTCAATACGCTTGCAGATAGACACTCGGTTGCGACTATCTTAAGTTGCTTAATTTTAGACCTGTCACCATAGAAATAGTAGTTTTGAAAACGGCTACCTGGAGATAGCAAATTTGATCCCTACCGTTCACAAGATGAACATTATGCATACAAATTAGATGCGTCCCTGCACATGGTCTGCTTTCAGTCACAATAAATTCAAAGGTAACATTATTGTACCACATATATCAAATGTGTATACCGAGAGCAAGATTTTCTTGTGACACTCATACATAAATATTTTCTCTTAGTAATGATGCTTTAACACTACGTCCGGCAATATGTAGGAAACTCACGACACAAGCGTGGTTAATTGCTTTTAATTAGAGGAGGGTCGCTTGCTATCTGTCACGTTTTAGCAGAAACCAGATGGGCCAAGTGATGCATATGGGTCAATTTACTTTTTTATACACCTTAATATTTGTTGGCATCGAAGCTGCTCGTCTGCTGGCAAGTTACGACAGACTGGAGTGTAATAGAGGCAATAAATACAACGCATGTATATCAGTTTCCTGCCACAATTGTGCTGTCACTAAGCAACGACAATGAGCATCCGCCATGATGCTGGCATACTGATGGAAACACCAGCAGTGACACTAGAATTTATAGAACTAAGAATGCTGATTTATCTTAAACTGATTTTTTAAAGTTCAGTGGACATCTGGAGAAATGTTTATATGTATCACTTTCCTGAAAAAGACAAGTCGTGTTATACACGCACACAGACACATACACGCACATGTACACACAAACACACATACATACATACACACACAAACACACACAGACACACACACATACATATATATATATATATATATATATATTATATATATATAATATATATATATATATATAATACGGTGCCCGGTTCGGGATTCGGGATCGTAATGAGTACCGAGTACCCGGTTCGGTTTCAAAATACATGTTCGGTCAGGCTCATATATATATATATATATATTATATATATATATATATATATATATATATATACACATACATATACATATATATATATATATATATACATATATATATACCGCATGTATGTGTGAGTGTGCGTATGTGTGAGATATAAAGTAATATGGTACTATGGCAATTAGAAACGAAAGGTCGCCCATTAAGAAATATAGGCTTCTCGCACCCGTGGTCCACAAAGGGCTTTCTTTCT